>JBCNJP010000002.1:3837183-3884300 GCA_039602395.1 Deinandra increscens subsp. villosa
CTATTTTTCCCTAAAAAATGTTTTATTGTGTTAAATATTGTCACACCCCCAAAAATCCCACGCGCGATAACGCGCCACAGGGAGCGTGACAAACCAGGATCGCCGTCCATTAGTTACACCAAATGGCCAATAATTAATAAAAACGTTTCATATTCCATTAAAAGATAAAATCAGAGTTTTATAAATGCGGAAGCGTAAATACAATATAAGTATTTATGTAAAATCTTTGTCACCCAAGGTGATGTGGCTTAATCAAAGACATTATAAGTGTTTCAAGACTCATGCATGCGTACTCGTGATACTCGAACATCCGCAACCTGAGAAATAACATGCTAAAAAGTGTCAACACAAAGGTTGGTGAGTTCACAGGTTTATCAGTTCCAAAAAACAGTTCAAGTTCAAGGTAAATTGATTGTTCAACAGCAATCCCAGTTCAGTGTAAAACAACTGTTCGTCGACAGTTCAAGTTTAAGTTCAAGGTTTACTGTTCAATAACAGTCAAGTTCATGTTCAAGTTCAGTTTAAATCTAGATAATATATCAATAGCTAGCTAGGCTATTTTCAAGAAATCAGTGCACGTTTGACTAGATAAACTAGCTATCCAGTTACTGAAGCTCGACAGGTTCAATTGTGCCTCGTTAAGACTAAGAAGTATATAACACTCGTTCGATATCCAATCGAGTCAGCGCGAATGACCCGGGTGGGGCTTGTCAGGCCTAGTAGATCTACCAAATAAGTTCCCGCTGATGTCACATTGACAGTAACTCTAAAAGTGAGGACTTTATCATAAGTGTGCCACTATCATTCAGGTGATATAATTATCTAACAGTTCAAGTGTTTGCATGTTAATCTCCCCCAACAGGATTAAAATAGGTAAAAAGGGGCCGTGAAACTCACCTTAGGTTGCACAGCAAGAGTTTCCAGATAAACAGTTAAGCATGTAGCAAGAACGAGTCTTGTGCAAACAATCAATCACCTAACGAGCATTCAAGTATAAGTGTGTGTTCTATAAACTAATAAATCTAACGTATATGAAAAAACGAGTGATCATGGAATTTATAACAAGTCGAGGATGGCACTTGTGCCAAATCCGAGCGATTATCGAAATAGTACGAGAAAATACAATATATATCATTAATATATATTTTCCAAGTTCAAATATTCTAAAATAAATAAACATATACAATATATATATATATATATATATATATATATATATATTTACTAAACGTTCAAAAGTTTATTAACGAATTTGTAAGTACAATATATATTTATATATGTTAAAGGTTATCATAAAATGTTCGGTTGTTTCAATAGAAATCCAACGGTATAAGTTTATATATTTATTAACTCAAGATATATATATATATACATATATATTCTACCTTTTTGCGTAAACCCACAATTCTATATCAATATATTTATATAAGTGTTGGGAATATATTTTAATTTGAATAACAAGTTAACGGGATTAATGAGGTTAAAACGTCTCGAATATAATTTTTTTTACGGGTTTAAGATACGACAAGGTACAGTTTCGGTACAAGGCCTAGTGGTTAAAGGCTCAAAATAATGCAAAAATAATAAAAATATGAAATATGGAGGTCACACGGGTCGAACCCGTGACCTCCCAAACACAACACAGCAACTAAACCATCCGGCCGGCGGTCTGTTTGTGTTCAGAACCCGTTTAGTTTGTTTTTGTGTATAGGCAGCGATCAGAAACAGGCTTGGAGAAAATAAGGGTTTTAAAAAAAATGGCGAGACCGGGACTCGAACCCGTGTCTCTCGCATGTAAGCCTAGCGACCAAACCGCCGAGCCAGATTGGCGTCTGTTACAAGGATCGGATCCCAAAATTTAAAACCTACACCCGGACTGAGTCTCCTTCTTCCCCACAAACCCTAATGTCACCGGAGTTATTTTCCGACGACCGGAAAATCACGAAAACACGTATAACTCGACTAAACGAAGCGGATTTCACAGCTTAGGCATTACCTTAAGAAGGGGATGAAGATTGACGAGTTTTGGACACCGAAACGAACCTCGAACTTTAAACGCGACCACCGTGTGCCGCCACGAAACTCGAACTTGTTTGCTCCTGGACTCTCGTTGAGAACTCGCGATCACAGTGGTGTGATCGTTAGTGTCTGATGGTGGTGATTTGATCGGAGCTCGAAAATCTCGCCGGAGAGAAAAAAGAAAACAGAGGGCGAGAGGAAGGGGTTGCGATAGAGAAGGGGTGTTGTGTGTGGAATACGTTTGTCATAACACTGAGTTATGATGGCCATACGTTGTAACCGCCGGTCGATGATGATGATCGGTTTAAAACCGATCGTCGATTCTCCTTAAATTGCCGTAAATGTCATTAAAATCGAGTTTCGCTAAATGACACTTCTAGTCCCTCACGAATTTACAACATATAAAACAGGTTTGTGGTAATTACATAATAGCCCCTCCAGATTTAATTAACTAGAACCGAGTTTAGGAAACGACAAAATGACCCCTCGAAGTTCTAAAAGGGGTTAACGGCTCAAACGAAGTTAACGGAAAATGTTTTTAACGCCGAATATCCGAGGAACGTCAAAATATATATCAATCGTACAATGTTAGTAGAGAAATATAAGTCTCATTTAAATTCGCATTAAAACCATAACTTATATAATTTAAGTCACACATAATTCTATTATTAACAATTTGTAATTAAAATCCCTTAATTACATAAAATCATAAATCTCATTAGATCGTATTATTATACACATATATATTTAGTTTCCACATAAAATCATAGAATTAAATCTATATTTATTTATTCCTGTTTCACATAAAATCATAGGTTAAACCCTAATAAAATCGTAAAATAATACATCTAATTTTACGATACATCGTCACATAAAATGATAGAATAAATCGTGTGAACTTATATATAAATACATCACATGAAATCATAAATAGTGAAACCATAGAATATCAAACGTTTAATCTTATGTGCATGCTCGTAGTGATTGATCACACAAAACCCTAATTTGCTAAAGTCAACAAGTCAACACATAAATGTTCACACAACATTTAATACGGTTTACGTTCGGTTAATGTCAGAAAGTTACCTGAAAAGTCGGATTGTCACAAATATGTTTACTAAAGTTTATTATAAACATCTGTTTTGTTATTAGGTTAGTGCAGATAGTTAGAGAAAATTAGTAAACAAATGTTTTATTGTGTTAAATTGTTTCTATTGTGTAATTGTGTAATATAATTTACTACATTGTGTAATATTAGTCTTGTATTCTGTCTATTGTTAATATAAAACACAATGCAAATAGTTAGAGAAAATTAGTAAACAGATGTTTTATTGTGTTAAGTTGTTTCTATTGTGTAATTGTGTAATATAATTTACTACATTGTGTAATATTAGTCTTGTATTCTGTCTATTGTTAATATAAAACACAATGCAGATAGTTAGAGAAAATTAGTAAACAAATGTTTTATTGTGTTAAATTGTTTCTATTGTGTAATTGTTGTGTTAAATTGTTTCTTTGAGGTTTTGTGTGATTGTGTTAAATCTGTTTAATAAAGTTTACTTTCTAGATACAAAACACAATGTAACTTATCATAGACACAATGATGAACATCTGCTTTGTTAATCAGTTGGTGGAGATTGTTATAAAAGTTATTTATTACTATTTTTCCCTAAAAAATGTTTTATTGTGTTAAATATGTTTACTAAAGTTTATTATAAACATCTGTTTTGTTATTAGGTTAGTGCAGATAGTTAGAGAAAATTAGTAAACAAATGTTTTATTGTGTTAAATTGTTTCTATTGTGTAATTGTGTAATATAATTTACTACATTGTGTAATATTAGTCTTGTATTCTGTCTATTGTTAATATAAAACACAATGCACTTAATCTGAAAGTTTGGGTTTTGTATCACTTGTTTACCAACACTAATCTTCATATTGAATGTTGCAAATAGCTAATTTTCGGAAAAGAAAAAGTGAAAGAGTAATCAAAATGAAGCTTAGTAACACGAAGAACAATAATGACAAGTCTACACCATTTCTTGTAGATGAAATGGAAAGTGAAGAAAGTGAAGACAACCTTACACTAAATCAACAATTCAAGAAAACCAGAAAAATGAAGAAGATAAAGTTGGTAAATTGTTCATTCTCTATCATTTGTTTAATTAGTCTAATGTGTTATTGTGTTATTGTGTTTAATTATTATATCAGTTGTTTTGTATAATATGTTGATATCCTAACATATTTTCACATTGATTATAATTTAGGATAATCAAGAGCAAGAGGTTTCCAAAAAAAAAAAAAGAAATTGATGTTGAGAAAACAGAATTGGTAAGACTTGTTAACACACTGAATTGTGTCTTTGTTCAGATATAACACAATACAACGATTTAGAAACATATTGTGTCCTGTTTTGTTCATATTGTGTCATTTTGTTTTCTGTTTGTACCAATTGGGGTTATCTAACATATTTTCACATTCATTATATCTTAGGATAATCAAGAGCAAGAGGTTTCAAATAAAAAGAAAAGAAAGAAGTTTGATGTTGAGAAAACAGATTTGGTAAGACTTGGTAACTTGGTACATCGAATCATGAGATTGAAATATATTGTGTCGTGTTTTGTTCATATTGTGTCATTGTGTTTTCTGTTTGTACCAATTGGGGTTATCTAACATATTTTCACATTGATTATATCTTAGGATAATCAAGAGCAAGAGGTTTCCAATAAAAAGAAAAGAAAGAAGTTTGATGTTGAGAAAACAGATTTGGTAAGACTTGGTAACTCGGTACATCGAATCATGAGATTGAAATATATTGTGTCGTGTTTTGTTCATATTGTGTCATTGTGTTTTCTGTTTGTACCAATTGTGTTTTTCTAATGCTGACTTCAAAGATGTATACTCAGGATGATCAGAAAAACAAAGAAGATAAAGCTGGTAAAAGTAAGGAAGGTGCTGATAAGAAAAAAAGAAAGGTCGCCCAAGAACCAAAAAGACAGCTTATACATCATAAGTACAGCGGTAAAAAAATAGTTGTGAGGTGCTCAAGTGGGAATCTGATTAGTGTTATTGATGCATTAACTGATGAACAAAGGAAAGCTGTAAAAGATATGGGCTTCGAGAGTATATTAAAGCTATCAATACACTCAATTCCAACATCTTTAGGATTCTACATTTTGAGAAACTATGATCCCTCAACAAATGAAATTTATGATGGTGAAGATAGGATTCTAATAACATCAGAGTTGATACAAGAAGTCTTCCGAATACCAAATGGTGGTAAACCAGTGCTACATTGTGAGAAACCACAGATTACTAATCCTGTTGTGGTTGAGTTTAGAAGCCAATTTCATCTAGAGGAGTTATCAAATATATTTTCCATTAAAAGGTTTAGTAACCATATGATTCAAGACAATAAAGAATCAGGCAGAATTTTCAAGATAAACTTCTTGGTTATGTTATTCACAGTGATTGGAGAAGCAATGGGAAGTAACAAAATTAATCAGAGGTTTTTGATGACTATCACACAGAAATCTAGTGTCAAGAAGCTTAATTGGTGTGACTACATTATATACTGCTTAAAGAAAACAAGAAGAACTTGGAAAGGTCCAGAACATTATTGTGGTCCACTTCTAGTACTTGTGGTAAGAACAATCTCTATTAAAAATGACACATTCTATCTTAAAACTGACACAATGACACATTGACACAATGACACGTTGACACAATGACACATTGACACAATGACACATTGACACAATGACACATTGACACAATGACACAATTCCTGTTATTAACCTCACTGATTTTTCTTTTATACTCAAAAACAGGTTTTGTATGTGTATGAGAAGGAGAGAAGGAAAACTAAGAAAAATTTGTCTTTAAGGAAAATTACCTACTCAAAACTGAATGAGTATGAAAAAGAATTAGATATAGCACTTAAAAAAGAGGCATGTGAAGTTTCCTCCTCCTCTGAAAAAGAGAGTGAAGATGAGAAAGAAAAACCGAAAGCAAGGATTAAAAAAGAAGGGCTTTCAAATGAGAGAATGATAAAGAAGAAGGGCAGTAAAATAAGTGAAGGTAATTATATTAATACACAATAACACAATACCTCAATAACACAATAACACAATGACATGTTCACACAAAATAACACAATTACTTCTTTAATAGGATTAGAAGATGCAACCGAAGATGCAACAGAAGATTTACCTGCAACAGAAGAGGTATAATATTTTAAATTTGTTTTTTGAATTATTCGAGTTTTGTATTATATCTTACATGTCCTTATGAAAATAGGTATGGGCAAAGATGCTTGAAAAGGAGCTACAAGATTTTGATAAACATGCTAACGAAATATGTTTGCTACTGGGAAAAGCATCAAAAGATTATCCTGAGGGAGCTTTAATTGCGGAAAAACATGAAGAATGGAAGTTTTTATTAAAGAAATATTTTGAATCAGTTGCAAATGAAAAACATGGAGCTGCTAATGAACGGGAAGTTGATGAATGTTTTATAGAAGGTCCTCAACTAGAAAAAAAATGAAAACGAACATGTGAACAAAGATGACACAAAAGATGGTGAACCTGATGACACACATGTTAATTTGAACAAAGATGAAACAAAAGAAGGGAAAACTGATGAAACAGAGGAAAGTTTGAAGAAAGATGAAGCAAAAGATGGGAAAACTGATGAAACAAAAGAAGGGGAAACTGATGAAACACATGAAAGTTTGAAGCAAAATGAAACAAAAGACGGGAAAACTGATGACACAGAGTCAAGTTTGAAGAAACATGAAACAAAAGACATGGGAACTGATGAAAAAAAAGACGAGGAACCTGAATCAAGTTTTTTTTCAATGAATTCATCTATGATTGAGCATATAGATGATAGCATTGCTGGACACAATGAAAAGATGATTACAAACTACATTGGTGCTCCGGGATTTGAACTTCATCTTAGTCAGCCAACACCACCGTCTCAAGAATCAAACGTTGAAACTTCTGTACTTGGATCTATTACAGAACAGGGAAATGAAGTTGTTGATTTTCAAGAAAAGGTAATATTATTTCTATTTATTGTGTCATTGTGTTATAAGTTAAAAAACATATTCTATGTTATTTTGTTGTACTTAATCTATTTTTTTTTAAAGGAGTCTCTGGTTCAAAATGTCAAGAAGGATATTATTACAAATGAGGGAAAGAAAATTGTTGATGATCAAGAAAAGGTAATATTATTTCAATCATTGTTTCATTGTTTAATTGATTCATTGTTTAATTATTTCATTGTTTCATTGTGGCATAAAGAGGCTGATGTTGTATTCTGTTATAAATAGACATTTTTTCAGTCATTGTGCCATATTTTCTCTAATCTTTTTTTACTTTCAAGGAGACTGTGGATGAAAATGTAAACAACAACAGTATTGTCTTGTACAATAAAGAAACAGAAATGAAGAAATTAGTCGCTGATTTAGTTGAAAACATCAACAAGGATGATATTTTGAACAAAAAAGAATCTGAAGTTAAGAAGACAGAGGTTGCTAAAATAGCAAAGGTAACATTCACTTATGTTAGCAAAACGTAATGTATTTTATTGGGTCTTACAAGTTTTTCTTATCAATTAGGATGTACTTGAAAATGAAAAAGCAAAAAAGGATGTATTTGAAAAGCTCAAGAGGCCTACTATTGTCATAAAAACAAAAGATCTTCAATTGCAAAAAAAAGATATGGCTGAAGGAGGAAAGGTAACAACGTCTCTTATGTTAACAACGTGTCTTATGTTAAAAAACATATTGAATTTAGAGTTTGTTGTTTATTTTCTTTTTCCTATAATCTTAAGGTTTAAAAAGAAACAGGCAAAGGGAATGTAGTGTTGAATACAAAACAAGCTGAACAGAAGAATAAAGAGGTGCCTAAAAAAGAAAAGAAGGTTGTCTGTCACTGTGTCATTGTTTCATTGTGTCATTGTGTTATAATTCCATTGGGTCTTTTCCTCATACGTTTATCTTTCAAATCAGATTGTGGGTACACATATTGATCAACTTAAAGCAAAGAAACAATTTAATGTTCCCAATGCACCAAAAGAGGTATGTTTGTGTCATATTTTCCTTGACATCTATGATATATGTTCATCTATGATTTAGAGTTTGTTGTTTATTTTCTTTTTCCTATAATCTTAAGGTTCAAAAAGAAACAGGCAAAGGGAATGTAGTGTTGAATACAAAACAAGCTGAACAGAAGAATAAAGAGGTGGCTAAAAAAGAAAAGAAGTTGTCTGTCACTGTGTCATTGTGTTATAATTCCATTGGGTCTTTTCCTCATACATTAATATTCTTTCAAATCAGGTTGTGGGTACACATATTGATCAACTTAAAGCAAAGAAACAATTTAATGTTCCCAATGCACCAAAAGAGGTATGTTTGTGTCATGTTTTCCTTGACATCTATGATATATGTTCATATTGATTGTGTCATATTATTTACTATCTTTTTCATTTGAAACAGACTGCTGATGTCCAAAAGAAGGTTGAAGCAGAACAAAAAATAGCAAATGATTTGTTATTGATGGTGCAGAAGAACACATTAGATTTGGTGAAGGAACACACAATGAAAGAACAAACCATGAAAGCTATAAAAGACCACCAAATGAAAGCAAAAACAAATGAACAGAACTTGGGAATGGTTTTACAAACCTTACCAATCTTACAACCAGAAGTTGATCAATTCATAACACCACAGAGAGAGGTCCTGTGTATGGCTCAGCCATTATCTGCTGTAAAGCCAATTGTTATTGATGAAAGACCAAAACGAAAGAGGGCTAAAGCAGGAGTTTTGTGTTCACCTTTTATGGAAAGACCAGTTGTCTTGGAAGAGAAGAGGACGAAAACTGAAAATGATATATTACAATTTATATTTGCAGCACATGGACCGACCTGGTATGACAACTAATCTAACCTACAAAATATGACACAAATTGACAAAGTAAATGATGTATTTAATTTTTTTGTATGCTGTAGGGATATATTGTTTTCTCTTACAGATTGTATAACTGTCTTAAAAATTCAAATGGAGACTATGAGAATGGGAATTGAAGTACATGTTGATGTTATAAATGCATGGTCTCACATACTCAACCATGAAGAGCAATTTAGGGACAAAGGCAATCCGAACAGGCTGTTTTGCACATCACCGATGATTGTAAGTTCTTATTATAAAATAAAAACACAATAACACAAAAACACAATGACACAATAACTGATATACTTTACACCATCGAGACACAATAACACAAAAACACAATGACACAATAACTGAAATTTTTCTTTGTTTTATTTTCTAACTGTTTTACTTTACAGCATCGAGACACATTCCAGAAAGATGAATCAATCATGCTTAAAGAGTTTACTTCAAACATGAATGAATTGCTTACAAAGGAAAGGTTGAAAGATATTACAGAACACGACATGGTCATTGTGCCCATGATTCACGGTCACACCATTTCTATATGGTGAGTTTCAACTTAAAAGAAGCTAAGACAGTTATCATTGACAATAATGCAAGTAAAGAATATGGAGCAAAATATCAAGGAAATACATAAAAGCTGGTAAGTAATATAAATATGACACAATAGACAATAAAAGAATAAAAAAAACACAACAGAAAATTTTGACACAATTGCTTTGGTAAATGCAGAAAATTACATTTGAAAAGTATCTGGAATCAATCTCACATCCAAAGGCCAAAAGTTTTAAAAAATCAACTCTGAAGAGGATGGAAATGGACTGGAGAACAGAAAACAATCACATCGATTGTGGAATATTCTTAATGAGGCACATGGAAACTTACCTAGGAATTGATGATTGGAATTGTGGCTTCGATAAGGAGGAGAATGGTAACCATCTCATGCTGATAGAAGATTTAAGGAGAAAGTATATTGCAAAGATTTTGCTGCACGACACAAATGAATCAAAGGAATTTACTGTTGATCTAATGAAGAAATATGCTGAAATACCAGGAAATCAAAAGAGAAAAGTCAGAAAACTGCAGATGACTTCAATCAGAAGAATTACAGAGAGGCTACATGAAGAGTTTAACTGAATTTGGATCTGAAATTCTAATATAAACTGATGCTGAATTAGGCTTTTGTTATGTTTTAACTTTGATACACTTGTTTAACTTCTTATCTACTGCGCTTTATTATGCTTTGAAACCTATGGTTCATGTATAATATGAAGCTTTTAACAGTTTTATGTGATGTTTTATTTATTTTTATTTCCAATGGTATTACACAATCAGTTACACATAATGGCTTATATTGCACTTAACCATAAAAACATCACTTAGATAGAAAGACACAATGAATTGTTTTTGTATGATATAAAGACACAATCAATTGTGTTTTTCTGATATCAGACAGCACATTAGATATGTTACAGTTAACAACCAACATTTTATGAGACAGTTCTTTGGACACAATGGTTCATGTCAGAGTTAACAAAAACATAATAACACAAAGAAACAATCAATTAAACACAATGATTCATATCAAAAATCCAAAATTGAAGATAACACAATGAAACAATGACACAATGACACAATGACCCAATGAATTATGATGCCTCCTTGTCAACTCCTAAGCTGCTGCCTTTTTTGCTTTTCCATATATAATTTGCAAGTCCTTTGATTATGACCTTGCTCTTTGCAATAACCGCATGATCTAATCTTCTTACCAGCTTGACTCATCGCAATCTCACGACCAGATTTCAATCGCTTTTGAGTACCAGATCCCTTTGTCTTTGATTGAATAGGAATTCTCACTGTTGAATTAGACTGTTCACCAACTTCATTTAATGCTTCAAATCTGTCTCTTCTGCTAGGAGGTGGTGCAACAACTCGAATATCATCAGCCTTAGACATGTAACTCTTCACATGATCTCTATAAAGACTCAACTCTTTTATATCACCAACCAATCTATTAATGATATAGTCATTTGCACACCTAATTTCTTGAATAACAGCTTCAATATCAACTGGATGATTTCCAAATTCCTTAGCATTTACAGATTGTTGTTGAACATTTGGAACAGCTTCTCTTGACCAACGCCTTAGCACATACTTCTTTGGAAACTCTCTAATATCTAATAATCTAAGAATATGGAATATGTGTTTGCATAAAGTACCAAACTGTTCAAACCTCATACACTTACATGATATTGTAAAATCTTCCTTTTGAAACATTACCTACACACAAAAGATACAAAAACATAAGACACAATAACACACAATGCAAACCAGGTAAAAAAAGACACAATAACAAATAAATAAGACACGGTAAGACACAATGACACAATAACACAATGTAATAATACCGTATAACACGTGTTAGTTGGATCCTTCAAATCCTTTACTACAAACTTGCCAACATCACCAATTTTCTCACTATGCATATTGAAACAGCTATCAATCGCTTTATCAACTTTTAACTGCTGATCCAAAAATATTGCCCGTGTAAACATTTGGGCAGCTTGCTTTTCAAGTGGGAATGAACTCCACAAATCTGCATTTTTGTATCTCGTCTCATGATCAAGCCTTCTATGTTCATACCTTTGACTATCCATTGCTGTCTCAAAATGACTATAAAACTCAACTAAAGTAGAGTTTGGATTGTTAAACTGCCCAAAATAGTGGTTTTCACTTTCTGATCTTGATGTTGTACGTGTAAGACCAGACATTTCCTCATGCATATAAAAAGCAGGAATCCAATCATTTCTAATCCTATAAAGTTCTGACAACCAGGAATGGTTACTTAAACCACATTCAAATAGAAGAGAGTTCCATCGGGTCTCAAATTAAGAGGTTGTCACCCAATTAGACCATACAATTTCAGCTAACCTATCTTTGAATTTACGTTCTTCACACTTTGGATGTCCAACCTGATATAACAATAAAACAAACTGATTTAAGGACAAAATAAAACAATGACACAATAACACATTAACAGAAACCAGAAAACATAATACTAAAACACACCTTTGCAGTCACCTTCTCCCATATGTGCCACATGCATAATCTATGACGGGTATCTGGTAAAGTATCTTTAATTGCCTTTCTCATTGCAGGGTCTTGATCAGTAACAATGACTTTAGGTGCATGCCCAAACGAGCTAGCGTAACGTTGCAATAACCACTTATACGATTCAGCAGTTTCACATCCAAGAATGGCAGCACCAAGTGTCACATTCCTATTATGATTATCTATACCAGTAAAAGGAACGAATACCATGTCGTACCTAAAAAGAATAAGATAACAGAATAAAAAATAAGATAAAACAATTACACAATAACACAATATCGAATGTGTTAATATTAAACATATGACAAAATGGGATCTATTACTTACTTATTAGAGCGATAAGTAGCATCCATACCAACCACATCGCCAAAAGCCATATAGTTAATCTTACTATACTCATCAGCCCAAAATAAACAACCCAACCTTCCATCATTAGTAAAATTAGGCAAGTACTCCTTATTTCTCATAAGCTTTTCAATCAACATATTGGCATCATGCTCACCTATGTACTTATTTACATCCCTCTTGTAGTTCTTGAAATCTGACTTTGTAGCACCTAACTTACTAGGTCCACCATACAAAGTTTGCATTATGTTCCAAGCTCTACAAGGTCCAATATTGATCTTAGATAAGGCATCAATATCACTCCGTTGGGGTGAGATTTCATTCGTAGTGAGGTATAAAGGGTTTAAAATCTTGACGAGACTACCAGTCAAGGGAGGAGAATTTCACAAGATTTTCCTGTCGAAAGGTTGGTTCCAAGGGTTGAGGTGTAACTTTCCATTCAAGATGTCTGAGTTCCCAATAGGTTAGAGTTTTATGGTGTTGATGCACAATTGAGAGAGCTTGAGGAATGGTTATGGCGGTTAATGTCATCGTAGCAGAGTTAGGATTGCGAATAAACCAGAATCGGCTAAGAGTTAAACCACAGATCGTTCACCGCGAGGGGAGATCTCGTCATCGGATGGTGTGAGTAATACGGTGCCTTACTGGGGTTATCACTTGCAAAAGCATTCTAAAGGAGTTCTGGTAGGTTGGAAATCATATATAGGAGAAATGAGAATAGGTGTGATAGTGTAATGAATACGGTTGAGTCCCATAAGCTTGAAAGCGGATGTCATGAGATTTTGAAATGAAAGGTCGTATTCCTTATGACCGACGGTCTGCCGAGTAGGATTCCCCAGGGCTTCCATACACTGCAAATTACATTTACGTGTGCACCCGTAACGGCAATTTACCTTGTATGGTCACGCTGGCTCCTCTTACTTTAGCTACCAGGTTCAACGAGGTAGTATAGGGTTTCCAAGATGTAAGTATCAAGAATGTGGTCATTTAAATTGAGAGTAACCGGACGGGACTTGCCAAGGAGGTAAGTTTTGAGAATAAACAGCTCACTCAATTTGAAATTTACCATTGGTACGATTTGGTAAGCAAGTGGTTTAGTAGGAGTGTGGGTAGGGCATGCTACAATGCCCCTAACCTAACTTACAGATATGGAGCAGTTATTGTGTTGACTCGATCACAAATCCGTTATGCTCGCATATGTCTATATGTATATAGAGAAGGAGAATATCATATTATTCTTAATCATCACATGTCTGATTTCATTTATGTTACTAAAGTCATATTCACATTGGATTATCACGAAACAACTATGTGATTTGAAATGCAAGGTCTAAACTGACCAAGGAAAAGGGGTGTCAACATTTTAGGGTAACAGACGCAGTCACAAGCATCCCATGAGAAATCATCTGATTTTATGCAATGTAGCCCTATACGAGGCTAAACAGCGTTCTTCACTAACGCGTTACGATAAAAATACTCTCGGTGTGGTAATGGGTGTCTTTGCCGAATAGGATCTACTGCGACTCATATTTATGTTATAAGAAAGTATGATCAGTTAGGCTGAGGAAATGTCGGATTCATTGTCTTAGAGTCCAGATTACCATGATCTGGGCCTGAAGGTAAACCTACCCAGGTCATTCAAAACAGACAAGGATATTAAGGGTTAAGCAAGTCCGCTAAGAAGAAGTTAAGTTTGCTAAGAAGGATGTGATAAGTACGCTAAGACTATACTTAGAAAAATTTCTGACTCAAAATCCAATTCCTTCACCGATATAAACAAGGAAATTTTAAGTGAGGATCATCTTCAGCACGCGGGGCAGTACTTTTTGGGAATGGGTTGTAACCAAATTTTCAAAAACAGTTACAGTTTAGAAAACACTTTTTAAAATGTTCTGGTTCGCTGTAACCAATGGCTCTGATACCAATCTGTCACACCCCCAATATCCACTAACGGAGTATAACCGTGTGGGGTGTGATCCAGACCAGGATCCAAGTCTTTAGTTACAACCAAACCATAGTTGAAGGGTAAACTAGTCATGTATTACATTTAATAAATCAGAGTTTACAATTCACAAAATCAGCGGAAGCATTAAAAGTTTACAAAGTTGTTGCTTAGCAAAAGTGATTTCTAAATCATCCGAAATACAATTTCCAATGGGTTTTACAAAGGGTAAGTATTGCCAACGCCCGTGCAGTCCATGATCCTCCAAGTAACCTGAAAAGAATTCAACAATCAAGTGTCAGCCAAGGCTGGTGAGTTCACTAAGCGGTCTACCCGTCACAAGTAGACCAAAATTTTATGATCAAAGAAAGGTAAGAACACAATCAATATCATAAGACTTGTAAGTTTTCCATATCGTAGGTAGCTAGCCTGAGTTATGCACATTTGAATTGTTCGCAACCGAAGCTGACAATGTATAGGTATAACCTACGGATTTTGCCTTCCCGTGTCCTGAAAGACCACGGAGGGTAGGATAACATTGGTCCCAGTCCGACCGCCAGTCGGGTTGGTGCATCCCGTGCACCGCTGGGCGGGGGTGTCAATCCCCAGTAGTACTACTCAACATCACCTAGCTATTCTATATTAACGGCCCGAATGTAAGGACTTTTTAGTTTATCAATCAATTCAATGATACATATGATATTTGGTCGGAAAAGTTTACGTAGTAAGAAATACCTTACCGCTGCGCGTTATCATCCCTGAAAGGACATAACAACATATAGTAATGAACTCACCTTAGGTTGCTCAGCTTATTCTTCAAATAATCCGTTTATGATTGTTAACGAGGACCTAATAATCACATTAAGGTCTTAAGTGTAAGGTTGCCTTTAAACTACTTAACACGTTGGAAAAATCATGACACGACATAACGGCACACGACACCGATGGTTGATCATACACAAGTGTTTATATACCTCAGGAGTCCAAACAAGTATTATCAGAACCAAAATCAGATAAGTCATGGCATAACATTCAAGAAAATTGTACATGTTTGGATTCTGGTCACAGTTTCGCTAGCAGTTTCGCTAGGCAGTTTCGCCGTGTACACGGGCAGCACTTTCGCTAGGCAGTACCCGGTGACGCAGTTTCGCTAGGCTAGTTTCGCTCGAAACTGTTGGCACAGTTTCGCTAGCCTAGTTTCGCCCGAAACTGGTTTGAACTTTCGTTCAGGGAATTTCGCTCGGTAATTTCGTTCGGTCAGGTCTGGTTGGTTTACCCGGCGACACTATAGTTTCGCTGGATAGTTTCGCTGGATGAAGATAGGCATAGTTTCGCTACCTAATTTCGCCTGATGAAGGCACAGTTTCGCTAGTCGCTAGAAAAACCCGTAAATTTGACTAAAAACCTTTCTAACAGCTTCTGTATCACATGCAAATCGATATCTAGCATACCTAAACGTTTACTAACATCATACAAGCAATTTTAACACCTTAAACACGGATTCTAGTCATCAAATCACCAAGAACACTTTTTCACATAAAGGAACTCAATTTGCATGGATCTTCATATATACAAGGCAAGTTGCAGAATTTATGTTACATCTAGTATCCCTAAGCATTTTCACAGCAGATTTTACCATTGCATGTCAGTTTTTGGTCATCAAATTAAGCAAGCACAAGAGAAGCATACAAAAAGGGGTTTTGGGGACTCACGGTTGATCTCCTAGCTTGAATGGATGGTGCTCTAGGCTGGAAATCACAGAGTGTCGTGTTGTTTCTTGCTGGCCAGAAATCTCGAGAGAGAGCAGAAGTGCAGAAGTGGTGTGTGTTTGTGTGGAAGTGGTAAAAATGAGAAAGTTAGGCTTGGGTTTGCTTATATAAGGTGCCAGTTTCGCTGGCAGTGTCGCTGGCAGTTTCGCTAGCCACGCGAAACTGGTCAGGCATCAGCTAACCGGGCGAAACTGTAATTTCGCCCAGTAGTTTCGCTGGTCACCAAAAGGGTCAATTTCCACTCTAAGTAAGATAAACACAATTCCTCGATAAATCACATAATTTCACAATGAATTAATTAAGCATGTTGCATAACTTCACACAGCGGTAATAAGCAAGTAATCATGTAACACATATGGTCGGGTTTGGTGATCAACCAAAGGTCGTGAACGTATCCGGTCTAGCTAAGCATTAGTTACTACTTGTAATGTGACTAACGGAGATTGTTTAACGGAACAAATGGGATTTAACGGAAAAAGTTAACGGAGTTAACTCGGGAAGTGACGGTTGTCACAGCATCCCCAAGTTGAAGGAATTTTCGTCCCGAAAATTAACATGGCGCTCAAGGCCGAATGAAAGGGAATATAAGAGGATGAAAAACAAGGAACTTTTGGTAGGCACATCATCCCCAAGTTGAAAGGATTTTTCCATCTCAATTTATTTTTTTTTTTTTTGCTTTAGCGCCAATCGTTTCATGAATCGTTTTGGGAGAATCCGAGTTCTCCGCCCGTGATGAACAATATATGATTAGAAGGGTCTCGAGTGAAATTGCGCATGTGCGTATAAAGGGTGATTTTTCTGTAACCAACGTCTCCAGGAGTAAATCGAATCGTGTTGCATGGTTAGGTTTGACAAGCGTCACGATGACACCGTACCTGAAATCGAAATATCAAAATATTGAATGTGACGAAATGTCCACACGGTCGAGAAGCCTTCGGCTATAAGGCCCAATATGATAATAGAAAGTATCGTGCCAAGTGACATGGCAGAGATAAGGAGAGCTATGAAGCGTTCGAGTGCTAGCGTATTGGTAGGGTGAGCACGCACCCTTGATCTTGTTTGAGATCGGATGGTTCATATCGTTCGCAGAAAAGGCATAGGCAGATGACGCTGCAAGGTATCGTAGTATTAATAGTATAGCGAGTAAGCGCGGTAATCTAATAAAGAGGTACTCTGCTTCAACAAACCGGTGACAATTTATGTAACATCCCACATTGGTGGGGAGGAGAACTAAGCATGCCTTTATAGGGGTGTGGATACCTCTCCCACTGATACGCGTTCTAAAACCGTGAGGGGTGGATGCCTGAGGGCGTGCCGGCTGCCAAAGCGGACAATATCTTGGTTGCGACGGGTCTGGGCCGTTACAATTTAGGCGTACGCGAGGTTAACAAGTCGTGGTATGTCAGAAAGGTAATAACTAGAGGACCCATTGGAATATTTCACCAATTTCCATGGTGAACCAAGACGGGTATGGATCTGGGACGAGTAAACGTTGATAAGGGCCTTGAAAAAAAAAAAAGGTCACGGGGTTGCTCCAAATAACATGTGATTTGCCTTTTATAATATAAAACTTGAGTTGTTAAAACGTTGTTGTTCGTCTGGGTCGTAATCTATATTTGACCCTTAGTAGGAAAGTTTTATTTTGATTAAATTGCGTATGTCCCTTCAAGTGAAAATATGCATGAGGGGACATGGGAAATTACAACGGAGATAACATAGATTTTGCATTATTGTGGGCACTGTCCCATTAATTGAAGTTTCTCAAAATAAGGTTTTTGGGTCTATGATTTCAAGGTAAATTTGTGGTTCAGCACCGATCCCACCTTCCACATGCCGATAGTGCTTATGTATAGGGTGTACCGCAGCTAACCCACCACACTACCAGCACGTTGAGGGTGCACCAGTTTCCTTGTCATTCCTGGCTATTCGACATTGTTAGATAATATACTTGAAAATAAGGTATCTTATGTTTTTTTCCCAAATGCTCTTGAGTTGAAAGGGAAGAGAAAGATTTGAAATCATGCAATCATGTGAAAATTTTGAATTTTGTAACAAAAAGGTTTTTCCACGTTTTCGATCGGTGGGGTCTTCGTCTGTGGTGAAGATTATTAAGGGTTTAGTGGACGCAACGTGAACACAAATTTGAGTTTTCTGAGGTGGATTCAAAAGATAAGGTAATCTTTCACGCTTAGGTTTAAAATGGGGTTCGCCAACATGGGATAAATCGTTACGAATATTACCCTCCGGTAAGGGTTCAAAATAAGGGTGACGTTCTAATGACCGGTAGGTTCCCCGTAGGAGCATGAACGATAATAAGTATCGGAATATAGAATCAGGATGAAAGGCGAGGTAGCTAGTGTAGGGTAGTTGCAACTACACATTTCGAAGAGAGTCATCCTGTACAATTGACGTGAATACGGAGAAAACGAACTTGGGTCGGCTGGTATGAATGCGAGTGTGTCGACGGTTATACCGTACAGTAGGATAAATTTCATGTAAGGATATAAGTTTATGTCGGTCCTTAAGAGTAAATAAGAGTGAAAACATGTAATAAGAGTCGGTTCCCGAAATACCAAGTGCCGGCGAATTTAAATACTACCTGGCTTTCAATGAGTGTATATACGAATTGTAGTTAAGGTTTTCGCGAGGTCTACTGCGTATCGAAAAAGCCGCATTGTATATAGGATGTGAAAATATCGGGTACATGGGTCGCTTTCAGTGATCCTCGGGTAGCATGTCGCATACACAATAAATTCAAACGTGTCGTCCTCAGATCTGGAGTCAATTTACTTCCTTACGCGTGTCTTGGGAATTCAGGTCAATCATTCGATCAGTCACCCCTAGTTATGTAGCCGGGGTTACAAGTGAAAGTTTTTCTAGAAATGGAGAAATGAGGACAATGGATATCAATGTATGATGTTGCGGAACTTTCCTGGCATTCTGCTGCCTATTGCTGGTTGTCAATGTTTGTCGTACGGAAGCTTATGACAAAAAGGTACGTGGCAGGGTCATCAATGAGGTTAACTAGCCACAATGGCTCAAGGCTTAAAGACCACCCAGGTTATAAGAAATAGTAAAGAGAAAAGATTCGCTTGCAATCAAGTTCACGGATGAGTCGAGTGTTAAGGACGAAACAGGAAGTTATTTCACCAACATCACTCCGTTGGGGTGAGATTTCATTCGTAGTGAGGTATAAAGGGTTTAAAATCTTGACGAGACTACCAGTCAAGGGAGGAGAATTTCACAAGATTTTCCTGTCGAAAGGTTGGTTCCAAGGGTTGAGGTGTAACTTTCCATTCAAGATGTCTGAGTTCCCAATAGGTTAGAGTTTTATAGTGTTGATGCACAATTGAGAGAGCTTGAGGAATGGTTATGGCGGTTAATGTCATCGTAGCAGAGTTAGGATTGCGAATAAACCAGAATCGGCTAAGAGTTAAACCACAGATCGTTCACCGCGAGGGGAGATCTCGTCATCGGATGGTGTGAGTAATACGGTGCCTTACTGGGGTTATCACTTGCAAAAGCATTCTAAAGGAGTTCTGGTAGGTTGGAAATCATATATAGGAGAAATGAGAATAGGTGTGATAGTGTAATGAATACGGTTGAGTCCCATAAGCTTGAAAGCGGATGTCATGAGATTTTGAAATGAAAGGTCGTATTCCTTATGACCGACGGTCTGCCGAGTAGGATTCCCCAGGGCTTCCATACACTGCAAATTACATTTACGTGTGCACCCGTAACGGCAATTTACCTTGTATGGTCACGCTGGCTCCTCTTACTTTAGCTACCAGGTTCAACGAGGTAGTATAGGGTTTCCAAGATGTAAGTATCAAGAATGTGGTCATTTAAATTGAGAGTAACCGGACGGGACTTGCCAAGGAGGTAAGTTTTGAGAATAAACAGCTCACTCAATTTGAAATTTACCATTGGTACGATTTGGTAAGCAAGTGGTTTAGTAGGAGTGTGGGTAGGGCATGCTACAATGCCCCTAACCTAACTTACAGATATGGAGCAGTTATTGTGTTGACTCGATCACAAATCCGTTATGCTCGCATATGTCTATATGTATATAGAGAAGGAGAATATCATATTATTCTTAATCATCACATGTCTGATTTCATTTATGTTACTAAAGTCATATTCACATTGGATTATCACGAAACAACTATGTGATTTGAAATGCAAGGTCTAAACTGACCAAGGAAAGGGGTGTCAACATTTTAGGGTAACAGACGCAGTCACAAGCATCCCATGAGAAATCATCTGATTTTATGCAATGTAGCCCTATACGAGGCTAAACAGCGTTCTTCACTAACGCGTTACGATAAAAATACTCTCGGTGTGGTAATGGGTGTCTTTGCCGAATAGGATCTACTGCGACTCCTATTTATGTTATAAGAAAGTATGATCAGTTAGGCTGAGGAAATGTCGGATTCATTGTCTTAGAGTCCAGATTACCATGATCTGGGCCTGAAGGTAAACCTACCCAGGTCATTCAAAACAGACAAGGATATTAAGGGTTAAGCAAGTCCGCTAAGAAGAAGTTAAGTTTGCTAAGAAGGATGTGACAAGTACGCTAAGACTATACTTAGAAAAATTTCTGACTCAAAATCCAATTCCTTCACCGATATAAACAAGGAAATTTTAAGTGAGGATCATCTTCAGCACGCGGGGCAGTACTTTTTGGGAATGGGTTGTAACCAAATTTTCAAAAACAGTTACAGTTCAGAAAACACTTTTTAAAATGTTCTGGTTCGCTGTAACCAATGGCTCTGATACCAATCTGTCACACCCCCAATATCCACTAACGGAGTATAACCGTGTGGGGTGTGATCCAGACCAGGATCCAAGTCTTTAGTTACAACCAAACCATAGTTGAAGGGTAAACTAGTCATGTATTACATTTAATAAATCAGAGTTTACAATTCACAAAATCAGCGGAAGCATTAAAAGTTTACAAAGTTGTTGCTTAGCAAAAGTGATTTCTAAATCATCCGAAATACAATTTCCAATGGGTTTTACAAAGGGTAAGTATTGCCAACGCCCGTGCAGTCCATGATCCTCCAAGTAACCTGAAAAGAATTCAACAATCAAGTGTCAGCCAAGGCTGGTGAGTTCACTAAGCGGTCTACCCATCACAAGTAGACCAAAATTTTATGATCAAAGAAAGGTAAGAACACAATCAATATCATAAGACTTGTAAGTTTTCCATATCGTAGGTAGCTAGCCTGAGTTATGCACATTTGAATTGTTCGCAACCGAAGCTGACAATGTATAGGTATAACCTACGGATTTTGCCTTCCCGTGTCCTGAAAGACCACGGAGGGTAGGATAACATTGGTCCCAGTCCGACCGCCAGTCGGGTTGGTGCATCCCGTGCACCGCTGGGCGGGGGTGTCAATCCCCAGTAGTACTACTCAACATCACCTAGCTATTCTATATTAACGGCCCGAATGTAAGGACTTTTTAGTTTATCAATCAATTCAATGATACATATGATATTTGGTCGGAAAAGTTTACGTAGTAAGAAATACCTTACCGCTGCGCGTTATCATCCCTGAAAGGACATAACAACATATAGTAATGAACTCACCTTAGGTTGCTCAGCTTATTCTTCAAATAATCCGTTTATGATTGTTAACGAGGACCTAATAATCACATTAAGGTCTTAAGTGTAAGGTTGCGTTTAAACTACTTAACACGTTGGAAAAATCATGACACGACATAACGGCACACGACACCGATGGTTGATCATACACAAGTGTTTATATACCTCAGGAGTCCAAACAAGTATTATCAGAACCAAAATCAGATAAGTCATGGCATAACATTCAAGATAATTGTACATGTTTGGATTCTGGTCACAGTTTCGCTAGTAGTTACGCTAGGCAGTTTCGCCGTGTACACGGGCAGCACTTTCGCTAGGCAGTACCCGGTGACGCAGTTTCGCTAGGCTAGTTTCGCTCGAAACTGTTGGCACAGTTTCGCTAGCCTAGTTTCGCCCGAAACTGGTTTGAACTTTCGTTCAGGGAATTTCGCTCGGTAATTTCGTTCGGTCAGGTCTGGTTGGTTTACCCGGCGACACTATAGTTTCGCTGGATAGTTTCGCTGGATGAAGATAGGCATAGTTTCGCTACCTAATTTCGCCTGATGAAGGCACAGTTTCGCTAGTCGCTAGAAAAACCCGTAAATTTGACTAAAAACCTTTCTAACAGCTTCTGTATCACATGCAAATCGATATCTAGCATACCTAAACGTTTACTAACATCATACAAGCAATTTTAACACCTTAAACACGGATTCTAGTCATCAAATCACCAAGAACACTTTTTCACATAAAGGAACTCAATTTGCATGGATCTTCATATATACAAGGCAAGTTGCAGAATTTATGTTACATCTAGTATCCCTAAGCATTTTCACAGCAGATTTTACCATTGCATGTCAGTTTTTGGTCATCAAATTAAGCAAGCACAAGAGAAGCATACAAAAAGGGGTTTTGGGGACTCACGGTTGATCTCCTAGCTTGAATGGATGGTGCTCTAGGCTGGAAATCACAGAGTGTCGTGTTGTTTCTTGCTGGCCAGAAATCTCGAGAGAGAGCAGAAGTGCAGAAGTGGTGTGCGTTTGTGTGGAAGTGGTAAAAATGAGAAAGTTAGGCTTGGGTTTGCTTATATAAGGTGCCAGTTTCGCTGGCAGTGTCGCTGGCAGTTTCGCTAGCCACGCGAAACTGGTCAGGCATCAGCTAACCGGGCGAAACTGTAATTTCGCCCAGTAGTTTCGCTGGTCACCAAAAGGGTCAATTTCCACTCTAAGTAAGATAAACACAATTCCTCGATAAATCACATAATTTCACAATGAATTAATTAAGCATGTTGCATAACTTCACACAGCGGTAATAAGCAAGTAATCATGTAACACATATGGTCGGGTTTGGTGATCAACCAAAGGTCGTGAACGTATCCGGTCTAGCTAAGCATTAGTTACTACTTGTAATGTGACTAACGGAGATTGTTTAACGGAACAAATGGGATTTAACGGAAAAAGTTAACGGAGTTAACTCGGGAAGTGACGGTTGTCACAAAAACCCTGTTTATTACAAACAAAATACCTAATATTTGTAATACCACCATGCTTGTAATCTGTATGTTTCCTGGCTGAAAATCCACTTGCATGTGCATATGTTTCATAGAAAGAAAATGCTTCATCTATATCATTAAACACCATACCAACAACAGGTTTAATTGAACTACTCACAGCAGGAGTGTAACGTTTTATCCCGGTACTTGGCGATACACGTAATACACCAACATCCTGGTAACATGCGAAACCTGCATGAATAATAAAATAATGTTAACAACATTGTAATAACTATAACACAATGACGACTGTAAAAACACAATAATGAATACAAAAACACAATGATGAATGCAAAGACACAATGATGAAGTTTGATATCGTTTAATCAACAAGAAAACAAAAGATATCTACCAAAACAACTCCCAAAACAACCTAAAACAAACAAACAAAAACTCATATTGTTTCATAACAGATTCACACAATGACACAATGATGAACATTGCCACTAATTAACCAAATCCAAAACAGAATCCGCAAAAACATCTACACAAAAACAAATAAACAAACAGAAGGAAAAAGGAGAAAAAAGCGTGTACGGTTATCTTGAATCGGCATCTCAACAATAACTTCTCAGAAAAAACTCACAGCAAAATAGCTTTCAGCTTTCTCTTCAAGAACGACAAAAACACAAAAATTCTCCTATTCGAATCGTTCGAATCATGAAACGTCGATTGAAATTGCAGCGTGGATTGAAATCATTCATAAAACCTCAAAGAAATCGTACTATAGCAGATCGTCGTACGTATATATCAACAGAAAGAATCCTCGTCTAATATGAAATCTTTTTTTTGAATCAGATATTATTAAAATGCCACTTTTCCAAATTTGCCCCTCCGCTGTTTTTTTGAGCTGACACGTGGCAGGCCCACCGGGCTTCTTACACTTCTTATTTCAAACAAACTTCGCACGGGATCCTCATTTAATATATATATATATATATATATATATATATATATATATATATATGTAGAGGGTCATTGGAAAACCTCCTAAATATTGGAAAACCTGAGTATTTTAGTAAAATACCTATATAATATTTTTTGGTTGTCCAACTTTGATTTTAATTTTTCTTTTTTTATCTCTCAATATATATATATATATATATATATATATATATATATATATATATATATATATATATAGGGATATAACCTTAAAAAGAAATAAACTAGTACTTATATAAACATTTAAGTCAAAAACTACAATAATAAAGTCGAATACGTTTAATAATCCCAAAAAACAAACACATTTAAGTCAAATACTACAATATTAAAGTCAAAAACTACAATTTTTTAAGTTTTTTGTTTTTTAATTAAAAAAATTGCTAACCGTCAAGGCCGCCAAGGTCGCCAAGAACCGATGTTGACCGTCGTTGACCAACTGACCGTTAAACCATTAATCGTAGACGGTGGGGGACCGCCAAGCGATTAATCGCTGATTAATCATCGATTAATCGCGATTTCTACAACATTGCTATAAACCAAGCCGAACCGTCTTAAGAAAGTTACTAACCAAACCGTATTCTATTTGGCGGTTCGGTTCGGTTTTGAATAAAACTGAATTCAATCGTATTCAAGCAAATAATATATTTTGCCTACTTTTTCGGATAACAATAAAAGTAAACGAACAATATGCATTCTAACATATCCTAAGAGTTAAGAATCACAATACGACATACGAAACCCGAATATAGTCTTAAACAAAAAACAAAACAGAAAAAACTTAAAAGTTTGATGAAAAATGAAACTTTCATCACATGTGAACAAAAACAAAAATTGAAGAAGTGTATTTGCTAATGCCACAATCTTGTGTAACTCTTCAATCAACCTCAAGTGTTTGTCTTTTCTCATCTCTACGTACAGGAAACAAAAACAAGTAAATAGAAATATCAGGTGTTAAACTATAAAAATATAATAAAAACTATGGGTCGTGGGGATCGGCTAAATGTTTAGAATGTTGTATTATATGGTTTATTAAAAAAATCTTATTCGGTTCAAACGGATAACAAATAAACCGAACAAAAAATACATATTCGTTAACCAAACGGTGAACCTAATTCACAATTCGGATACAGTTAGAAACAAACCGTAATCCGAATTTACAATACGGATCGGCTTTTTCGGTTACGAATACGGTTTGAATTTCGGTTTATTCAAATTTTGATTATTTCTTCACACCCTTGCAAAGATTTGTCGAAATTCTCACTTTACATCACGTTCGTCACTTATTATGTTATTTTAGATTTTAGATAACACAAGTGGGACGACCCGTGCTTCGTCGCGGAGCCGAACCATTTTAAAATTTTAGTTAGCGAAACCATAAGATAGGGTCGTGCTAAGTTCAAAGAGACCACATCATCAAGGGTGATGACCATATTATGCATCGAGAATGCTCTTTTACATCATTATAAATATACTATAAATCAAAGAGAAATCTATATAATTTCTAAGTTCAATAGAGGACATATCTAAGAATTATAAACAACTCTAAATAGAAACTTGAAAGTTTTAATAACTCAACTTGAGCGGGTCAAAGGGTGAAATTTGGTGACAACTCATGTGTGAGTTTGGGATAGGTTACGAAGGTAGGATATAAGGTAATAATGGAGGATGACTTGTTACTATTATTCGACAAAACTCGAAGACTTGTGTTGAGGACCTTCTGATTGTACAAAGTAAGATTGCAAGGCTCACAATTGACATGCATGATGACCATTTTCTACCAAATATGGCTATAGAAGGCCAAGCATTAGGTGCAACACAAAACCGGTGCAGACCTTGACGGTCAATATAAGGCAGCAAATCCTTGGCATACATCTATTATCCAACCTAATGGGATTACCATTTTCCACCAAATGGTGGTTAAGATAAGCATATACCTACTTTCTTCAAAAAGGGCTTCTCAATAGGCGATAGGTAATGTCGTTAAGCGGCTAATCATGATTCTTTCTTCAACTTTATCTTCAGTTTCACTCTTTTATCAGTGCCGACCGTTTTTTCACAGGTAAGAGTGTCGCTTGTTGCTGTGTCAGAAAGAACAAAAAAAAACATCACTTCTTTTTTCAATGAGGTTATTTTCAATGTATGCACCAAAACAGCCAAACGTTTCAAATTTGGTGAAGCACTATTCATCATACCAAATATCCATATTTTTCATTTCAACCCTTTTCGTTTTAGACCTTTCACCACATTTTAATTAGTTCACGTATTTATTGAATACCAAGAGATTGAAATTTACCTTGTCAAAAAGCTATCTTTAGAGATGGTTACTCACTGTCTTCACTTTTTGAGTTCGAATATTATCCAACCACCCTCCCTACTCACTTCACATGCGTAATTTTTATAAATTATTGCTAAAATAATAAAATAAGTAAAGAAAATGAGAGTGGAAATTTGAATCTATTACTTACACAAAATCTGCCATTTTGCTCTTTAAAGATGTAGGCTTGGTATTTGTACAAATCAAGTAATGCATGTGCATCTGTTTTGGTTTTGACAATTTCAGAGAGCTTTGATCCAAGCTCAAGTCCTAGACCAATGGTAGCAGCAACTTCCTTAGCTTCGGGTGAGAGTAATCTATGCTCTGCCTGGAGGGACAAATAAAAAATAATCTAAATCAATAGAGGTGATTAATGTGCATGTTGGTTAAAGTAAATACTCAATTATCCATTTTCTTAACTTTTTTTATTAATCATGATTATGAAAATAATATTACCACAATAGTAATCTAAATCTTTAAACAAACAACTTAGGAGGTTGTAACTTGTATGCATTCAAAAAACAATTGGTGTAATTTTCAACTCATTTTGACCCGTTAGTCACCAGGCATATGCTTATAAAAGAACAAATGCCTTATAAAATGAAACTATAATTGTCTTTTAAAAGGCCTAAAACTACTTAAATTAATTGCTTGTAAAACCCCAAATTGCAACAAAATACCTCCCTCCAATTACCTAATGTGGTCCATTAATCAAAGGACCTTCAACAGCCCCATCATCAGTTTCTCCCGCGTCTCTCCAACAGCCCTTCCAACAGCAGCAATTCTAAATACTAAAATTCATGGTTAATTTCGACATCGCTAAGCACATACGTGAATATTTAGAGTTAGGACCATTTCAATCAATTGGAATAATTAAGAACATACCTTCATTGATTCCATTAACATAAGGCATTTAAATACCCACCTTGGTTCTTTTGAGTTCAATCAGTGGCAAGCTACCTAGCTATTAATACAACAATAACAAACAAAGAGTTCCATCGACATTACTTCAAATCCACAATGGATACAATTGAATGCAAATATACATAAACATAAAGGGATGCACTTACAAATAATTTAACCATGAGTTCAACCGTCATTGAGGCATTAGATCGAACACATTATGAGCAGATCTAGAGAACATATAAAATTAGATAATTTAAACAACCTTGAGAAAAAGATATAAAAACAAAGAATTTAAACAACATTGAATGTGCACCTGCAACTCTAAACAGAAATGATGAAAAAAGTTCTTCATTCATCGCGGAAAAAAATAAAAATACACATCAGTCCTTTTATGAAGAGGTGGAATAAAACCATGAGATAAACTTACCGGAGGATACCAATGCTTTATCATAGGATTTAGGGTCATGAAACCCTCCCAAGATACCAAATCTGACTATGTGATCTCATTGCAGAAATATGATTAAACCAAACAGCAAGCAATAAACAATTTTTTAACATAATTCTGTGTCTACTTAGTAACAATCAAAACCCCATGAAAAAATATCAATAAAAAACAAAAGAAATAGATTAAATATACCTTTAAAGGAACTCATCATATTTTTGGTTGTAACAATGAAAAACCTCCAAACATCGCGAAATTAGTACAAATTCCCCCAATCAAGTTGATATTAGAAGGCAGACCAATTAATTTGTTTGAGTGAAGATGAAAACAATTTCTGCTCCAAATTTCTTCAACCATGAGCAACAACGCGATCCAAGGATTAGGTGAAGAATAAAAGCGTTCTTACCTTCGATAGAGCACAGAGAAGGTAGATCCACGGCCTCGGATCTGAAAAACAAAGCCAAAGAAAGGGTAAATCCAAGCAAACGAAAAGCACCGTCGATTCATCGAAACCCTAAAATGAAACTGAGAGAGAGAAGACGGTGTGTAGAGAGAGCTAGAAAGCATTGTTTATTTCTTGTAGATCATATATGGAGTTCCGGTGGAAGAAAACAAAGAAGAGAAGAGGAAAACGGTGGTGTGCGGCTATCAAAGACGGAAAAAAGAAAGCGTGTATTGTGTTTTGTGTTTTGTGTTTTGCAGAGAGAAATAGGTGAGAAGGAACACAAAATATGGGTTGTACCCAAAATGTTTATTATCTTGTACCATAAGCAAAGAAAAGAGTAAAATTTCGGCCGGAAAATCCGGTGCTCATATGACCGAAAGATTTTGGTGGGTCCCAGAGAGGAAAAAGAGAACCTCGGTGGTCCACACGCCGTTTATTTTGTTTCTTTTTTTCTTTCCTTTGATTTTCCTTTTATAAACCATTGTACAATAAGCATAAAATGTTGTAAGTTAGGCCAATTTGGAGGGTGCAAATATAGCTTGTACACAATGCATAAGTGGCTATACAATGGATGCTTTGGAGGGTTGTACTCTTTGTTTTGAAGGTGGTACCATAAGTTGTATTATATTAATATAGGATAATGAGTGACACACTAGGGGTAAAAGTGTCATTTCATATCCTTGGTACTAAAATTATAACGAAAAAAACACTAATATAAAAATAAAAATAAAAACGACTAAAGATTAACTAAAGATGCAAATAATTGAATGGGTGTTAGGATAAACTTTGTCCAGTTTGTTTGGGTGTTTTTATTTTGAATATTAAGCTATTATTTTGGTTATTTGTCTCTTGTATGTTTCATTGGTTTCATAGTTTAATACAAATTATTTTACTAAAATAATTATGAATTTGTTCAATTCGATTTAGATTTAAAATTAAATTTAAAACGAATCGAAATTGATGTCTATTTCAAATTCGAAACGAATTGTTCGAATCTATTTCGAATTCGAATTCAGGTTTTAAAAATTTTAATTCGATTTGTTAAATACCACTGTTTCACCGACGATTAACTGAAGATATCGTCTCCCCACAAATGGAGCACTCATGCCTCTTCGTTTTCACCGCCAATTGACTGAAGATATAGTCTAATCTCAGCTGTTTGTTACTCGTAAAGTGGCCGCCATAACCTTATCGAGAAATCTTGCAATGGAACAACCGGTCAGATTCAAATGACTGATTTTCCAATACGAGAGAGAAGCATTAAACATTTAGCCATAGCCATATGGAGAAATCTGAAGCCATTTGTGATGCGGATAAAAGCATTAGCGTGACACTAATCGGAACCCTAAGCCTAACTACACCTTCCTGTTGTTGCTCTGATTTGAGTTGCCTTTATTTGATTTGAATTCTAATCAAAGCTTATTGCAAAAACTACGGTGTAATCAGCGAAAGGGGACGCTTAAAGTGATGGTAACAATGGTGATGGTTGATGGTGAATGGAAGCGATCGATCAACGGTGGTGACTGGTAACGATGGTGGGAGGGTTATCCCTCGTAAGTATAGTACGAAACGAGCCTTAACTACGACGTTTTCTTGCTTCGGGCAAAGCTTCTAGCACCGGATAATAGGCATGGAAGGAATATGATGTTTTAGGTCGACCACTACACTACATAGAAGCGATAGCAAAGCCAAGCCAAAAATGAGCGGCGCTTATAGCAATAGCATACGGCCTACCTATAGGCTAGCCCCAACCCAATTTCCCACGCTTTTTAACCTCATATTTTTCTTTCATCACAGTGTCATGTCAACACGTTTCACTTCTTCAGTTTTCCTTATTATAATAATACATCCATCATACTTTTTTAACCTCACTTTTTTATTTTTTAAATATTATTTAATGCACATTAACTTAATTTAAAACCAATATTGAATAAACCAAACTAACTAAAATAGATTATTAAAAAAGTTACAATCTAATAAAAAAAATTTCAAAAAACAAAATTAAAAAAATTACATAAAATAAATATAAAAAAATTATATAAAGAGAGTCTAGTCATCGTTTCCGTCTTCCTGTTCATCTTCGTCACATGAAATTTAGTCCGAATCAAGTCCACACTAAATCCGCTATGACTCTGAGGCTTTACTGTAATAGTGTGTATCGTGATTATGGATCAACAAAATATTTTAGTCTATTCTCTCTTTGAGAATATGCATGTAAAGCAGTTCAACATCATCGGGATCGTATTCACAAATTGCAAATCATTCATCTTCCCTAATCAGATTATGTAAAATCATACACGCATATATGATGGAAGTAATTCTATGAATTTTTTCATGCCCGTGCCGAATTTTAAATAAACTGGATTTTTTCTCAAGCACCCCAAACACTCGTTCTTATCCTTCCTTGCATCCTTAGCTTTTTATAAACATATTCCATTTAGTAATTGTGGGGGCCGTTAAAGTTTTTACAAGCACGAACCAGACGGGATATATTTAATCGGCATTATAATAATTGTGTTTGTGTTCTATTTCCTTTACTTCTAATGATTTATCAGGTGCCTTTTCCTTAATAATGTTATTCAATACATGTGACTGGTTAAGCATGTTGATGTTGTTGTTTGAGCAGGCTACTCCATAGAAAGCATGCCAAAAGTAAAAGTCACGTGAGCTACCGCTTCTAGCATAATTGTTGGATGTGAATGATTGTCTCGTATGGATTGTCCTCACCAAGCTATAAGATCCACGTTTATTTTCATGTGCATTGTATTGACGCATAATGTCACTCCATGTTGGTTTGTATAAATATTGTTTCCGGCACTTCACCAACATACTTGTAAAATTTGTAAAGACAATCACGTGAAGTTCTGATAGCGTGATGGATAGATAATCAAACTTGATCTATGTCACGAGCAATAAGGCCTAACGTCAATTACCAACGTTAGTAAACCTAGGCCATATGTCGGCGCTAGAAAGTTTGAAAAAATACCTCCAAACGAAATTCTTTATTTAATAAAAAAAAACCCATCAAAAAGATTACAAATGTTCTTTAAATAGACAAATAAATAAAAGGAAACACAAACCAACGATAAAACTAATTAACAATAAAAGTAAAGCTCTTATAAAAGATATACTTACTTATGAATAAAGAAAGAAAATCCTAAACCCGATGGGGACGGGTCTCGGACTTCTTGATGTGCTCAGGCCGGGTTTTTCTAGACCGAACTTAAGTTTTTTCTCACTTCTTCAAAAATTCATCGTATGTATTGGATGAGATGCCATATGATAGTTGGTAAATGGTGGACGTGCATTTTTACAATGCACTCAAACCTTGTCTACATTTAGGATACCACTTTAGCCGAATTTTCATTTTTGCATTTGAAATAATTCACAATACGCAAATTAGAAATTATCACATATGGAGTCCAACATTTAAACGCTTTTAATTGAAACTAGCGTCTTTGACAAAATAGTTGACGACTAGACAATAGGTTTGAATTCAAGGGCTTTTCTTCTACCGCTACGAACATGGTCTAGCAAAAAAGAACACTAGTCTCATTTGAATTTTAGGATTATTTCTATAAAACCTAATATACAAGGGTTATTTTGTAATTAATTTAAACATATATTCAACTAAAAACTATAAAATTATATAAAACCTAATATACAAGGGTTATTTTGTAATTAATTTAAACATATATTCAACTAAAAACTATAAAATTATATAAGCACAACGTTTGTTCCCCTCTTCATCGTTCCTCTTCCAACCACCACCTTAAACCAGCAACCACATCATTCCAACTACCAAAAGAACCTATATCTATTGACTCTCTCGATTAGAACTTCTAATCAATCGCCACAACCACAACCTCCGGTCAGAACTTATAACCACCACCATCATCAACAGCCAGCCACCACCACAACCTACAAAACCTTTAATCAGAACTTCAAACGTCACCATTTGTTGATTTTATATGCTTGATAGGAGGTTGTGGAGGTGCAATGGCGGCTGGTTGATAAGAATGGTGGTAGTTGAAAGTTCTAATCTTAGGTTGTGGTAGTGACTAATTGAAATTTCCAAGGAGAGTTTAATAAATGGTTAAGAGTTTCAAACATCACCACTATTAGTTTTCTACAGTGAAATAATGCTTGGTATTTTGATTTAAAAACATTATTGTAGCTACATTAATTTTATTTGTTTTAATCGAATAAATTAAAAAAAGAAATTAGTATTTTGTTAATGGTATAACAAATTTTTTTATTTGAAACATGTTGGCTGTTATGAATTTTACTAGTTAGTATCTTTTTTTATAAAATATTATAGCAATTCAAATTTAATATCTTTTTATATAATATTATAGCAATTAAATTTTTTTGTATACCTACATAATCAATGCAGCAATAGGTTCTAGTTTTCTACAAAAAAAAAATATGTAACATTTTATTAAATATAAAACGTTATATAAAACATTCTATATTATAACTAGTTCTATTGTCAGATACCAGACCAGTAGGCATCTAAAATAAAGCATTGAACAGTTTAAAGATGTTTTCTATAGAAAAAAATCTAGGCATCTAAAATAAAGCATTGAACAGTTTAAAGATGTTTTCTTTAGAAAAAAATCTAATGAATTAAGGCGGGTATACAGAAATAACCAAAATGCACAGCGAGTCTGTATCGGAAAAACAAATCCATATTAAAAACTCACATTAAGGTTTGATTATAATAGAATCCGACTTGTGAATGTTATTTACAAATCGTTAAACCAGAAAACTTATTATGTGGGTATAAGTCAGATAACATGTAACACATCAAGAATTATCAGACAGGGATAACTGTTTTGAACATATAATCTCATCATACAAAACCCACATAACACAAATCATAAAAATCTTATAAAATATTATAACTGAATAAAATCAGATAGCCTCAGACCGTCCTAGTTCATGATTTTCAACAACTTATTATATCAGTCAACCATTTTTTTAAACTGTCATCACTGGCCAACAAAAATCTTTATAACAAAAAAAAAATCATAAAAAGTAGAAAAATTTATAGAAATGGGGCATCAGATCTTCCTATTCAGAGTAGGAATCACAATACCCACAGAGAGTATTCAACTCAATGATAATAAACACATCATTTGACCCATTTCCAACCAGATTAGGGTTTTAAAAAAGGATTGTGTCTGATCACAAATTCTCATCAAGATGTTATCAGACAGGGATAACTGTGTAAATATATGATATCTTCATCCACAACCCAGATCGAAAAACCCATCAAAATAAAATAAAATAAAAACTAAAAAGAAGAAATTCGACGATGCATCAGAAAACCGTGTTCGATTTGCCCTGTCTTTTGAAGATAGACAAAAAAGAAATTGAAATTGATATGGAAAGAAATTGGAATACAGAATCAGTTAATTGAAACCAGCGGCAATGAATCTGTGAATTAAGGTTTCGTAGGCATGGAATTTGGGAAAGATGGTGGGTGCTATTTTATAGAGTGATTTGAGAATTTAGGGTTGTGCGGTTGACCAACGTTTGGTAAGACTTTGGGCTTGTTTCGTTGCAATATTATAATTGGGTTTTAGTTAAATTTGGGTCGTGATAGAAAAGCCCATATTGATCGCAGAATACGGAATAGGGGTGATCATTGTTCGGTTCGGTTTTTTGCTCGAATCGAATCAAAACCGAAGTTTTTGGTTCCTAAGAAAAAAAACCGTTCGGTTTTGATTTTTTTCGGTTCGGTTCTTTCGGTTTTTTTTTTTGTTTCGGTTTTTTTTTTAAATATGTTGTTAATATAATTTAATATTTTAAATGTTTAATCTTAAAAGATAAATAAATTATAGTAAAAAACAAGTACCGTCATAACTATTGAATTAAAAAAAAAAATAGTCACCTAAACCGTGTGACCATACAAAATACGAAGTGACTTTAAATTTAAAAGTTTTTTAACACCAAATATCTTGACAAAAACTATTAATTATTAACTTAAAATATAAATTAAGGGAACATTGGTTACTAAATTTTGTAACTTAAGTGTTAAGTGTTAACTTAAAATATTATGGTTTAAAGATTTACAGTGTGAATCGACATTCTAAAGAAAATGAATGTTTATGAGACAATGGATAAGGCATGGTTGATAATTGATTTTGGATTATAAAGGGGAATTTACAAAACACGTGAATTCAGAAATCATGAGGTTTTAAACAAGGGATAGAGAAGAAATCATGTTGTCTGAGTAAAACATAATGGAGTGACCCTCGTTTCTCGATTGAGAAACTACAACTATGACTAATCAGAGTTAGTTGGGATCCGTAACACTAATTGACATGCTTTGGCCTAATAGGTTCCAACACTCTCACCAAAGACTTCTAGGTAGGCATCCCGGTCCCCACGGCTGATCAGGTTTTATACGCAATGCCTACCTAGATAGACCTCCAGCTGCCGGTGCCTTCCCTCTTCCAGTTACTACAGGTCTACTCCTAGGAACCTAACTCCGACGGAATTTACAAAATCAGAATTTTCAAAATCCTAAAATGGCATGTAAGGTACCATTACTAAGGATAGAGGTTAGGAAGCCAGATGGGTTTAGTGTATATGTGTGTGTCAAGTGTTAAGGCAACGGTGAGATCTAAGAGAGACACGTTTAAACAGCATTCCAAAGACATAATATAATAATAGGCATGTAGACATGAGTTAATCATGTAGGACACCTAAGGCATATAGGCTAGGTTAGTTCTAATAACCTAAATCCTTATAGCCAACACCTGTCACACCCCAACCGACGGCAGAATATGTCGGGGCGTAATGATTATCCAGATGCACATGAGAACTAAAATAAGTTGTAATACTTAAACATGCCCTTTTCATTAATCATTTAAAGATATCGTACAAGAATATTAAACATGCAGTAATACATAACAAACTGATTTAAAGTCCTTAATCAAGGTCCAGCAATCTTAGCGTGATCATATCAAGGCTCTAGTATAAATTCATGTAACATGTACAAAATCAAGTGTCAACTACAAAAGTAGTTGGTGAGTAAACACAAGTTTATAAAATATATTTTTAACACATGTGATATAAGATATAATTCAGATATACAGTCAATCAGCTAATGAAATAGAATAAACAAGCAAACATAACAAACATTTAATCACCCAAGACTTCACATCATAATTTCCTCATATAGAGGTAGACTGGCATGATTTCCTCGTACAGAGGGAGACTGGCAGACTAACACATAGAGATTTCCATAAACAATTCCACATAGAATTCATTCAATCAACAGATAATCGCATAATGTTTATGGAAATGATTTTTGAATAGAGATACATGTTACACCCCAAAAAGGTTACAAATATGGAGCTATGATTTGATCACAAGTCAGATTATCATTCGCATGAATCACCATTACTAATGATAATACGAATTGAATATTGAGTCATATCTCATTTTAAAAGAAATGGGGATTTAGTGAATACTCACATGATAAGTAGATCGGATACAAGAGGTAGAACCAATTCGCAAGTGGATAACAACTTGGGGATTATCCTAATAAAACGAAGATGCTAAAGGAATATAGGAATGATAATGATTATAGTTCAAAAGGCACGATGAACTTAGGGAGAGTTAGGTTCTATTTAAAAAGACCATTTTACCCTTTATCGGTAAATTATGATTTATTTATTTACTTATAAACTTTTGGACTCATATACTATTATTATATGTATAAACATGATCTAAGACCAAAAACCAAGTCCTAATACCTTTTGGTTTGTTTAGTATTAAATAATCATATTCAAAACCCTAATTTTGAAATATTTACCAAATAAATAGCAAAATATTTTATTAAATGAAATAAAATTAGGGCTTTTACTTAAAACTTTATAATATACCTTAAAAGGTTAGCCCTAAATTTAATTCATTTGTTCATTTTTGGCAAAGCAACGTCGTGAAAACCCTAGTTTTAACGTATTTATTAAATAAATAGCAAAACATTTTATAAAGTTGTTAAAACTTAGGGTATTATTCATTATAATATAGTATAATATTCCTCAAAATATCAAACCTTAATTCAACATCGTTTACTCAATTTGGGCAGAATAACGTTACGAAACCCTAATTTTGACCGATTTATAGATAAAATACCAAACCTTCCTGAAACTTGAAATTAACTTAAGTTTTTCTTAAAACACATTGTTTTAGGATTGCCTATAAAAATTCAGACCCTAATTTCAACCCGATCACCCGATTTTAGCAAAACAAGTTCAAGAACCCTAATTTTTTAACATTTTTAGAAATCATACTTAAACACAATAGGAAATTTGGAATAGAATAATCCCAACTTTTGGGTATTGGCCTACAATAATCTCACTTTTCAATATAACCCACAACGGTCACAACTTTCATCCAGTTTTTTTTTCAGTGGACCCGCCATTAACTTTTTTTTAACACCGTTAAGTGTATCCTTACGTGGCATGCTAACGTGTCCTTTTTTAATTTTTTAAAAATCTTTATTCCATGTCATAATAACCTTTTATTATCAATTAAAAAAAATCACGGTTAGGGTTCGTAAACGGGAAGAAAAGCTATCACGGTTCTTTTAAATGACATGGATAAAACTTGATTTTTTTAATTGATAATAAAAAGGTTATTATGACATGGAAATGACAAAGAATAAAGATTTTAAAAAATTAAAAAAGGACACGTCAGCATGCCACGTAAGGAGGATACACTTAACGGTGTTAAAAAAGGTTAACGGCGGGTCCACTGAAAAAAATTGGATGAAAGTTGGGACCGTTGTGGGTTATATTGAAAAGTAGGATTATTGTAGGCCAGTACCCAAAAGTTGGGATTATTCTATTACAATTTTCCGACACAATATTATCAAAAACTAAGATAGGTTATTTTAGATCTACCTAGGGGAGCTCCACTGCAAAATTTCAACTTCTAATACCTCGTCGTTTGACCGAATTGAGCTTATGAAGTTTATGGGTCGTTTAGGGTTTTTTAGAGGTAAATTTGAGAAATTTGTGAGATTGAACGGATGTTAGAGCATGTATTTATACTCCATGGATTCGTGTGAGAGTGCTCCAGGTGTCTATGGTAATTATTCAACCAAAAACGACGTGTAGACGGAGAATATTGAGTTGCAAGCAATGAAAATATGGTTAAAAATGGCCAAAATACGATTCTGCTGTAGACACGGGTGTCGCGTATCGCGACCGACCAAGGATATCCCCTCGCGATACACGAGGAGGGGGGGGGGGGGTACCAGAATTTTGATTTTATTTATTTATTTAATTTATTTTTAACCGTTTGAGCTCGTTCTAACCCGATAACCTCTAAAATTTTATGAGCAACTTGTAATGACCTTATAAAACATTATGGAACATAAAAATATAAATTTTGAAATTTACGAGTCTCTCGGTTATTAACGGATTTGTACGAAAAACGGTAAATTCATTTATTTGCGTTTTAATTGCCAAAATTGATCTATAATTTAACTAATTAGTTTTTAATGTTATAAAATGATTGTAGGATATTCCAAAGCATATGTATTGAGATAAAAATCCCGAGATTCCCGTTAAACGATAAATCGTATACCGAAATCGAGTAAAAGCCGATAATTGCTTTATTTTTGTTTTAAGCAAATCGTTTAACCTAAAACTTTACAAATCTATTATTTTGCTTTCAAAAATGATTATTGAGTATCACGAACATAATTTAATTGTATATTTTAGACCAATTCTTTCGATAATTCTTAAATCCAAAACTCGATTTACGCGACAAGTTCAGATTCGGGTCGGGTTTTGTAATTGGGTTGGACACAGGTGTTACAGTCTCCCCTACTTCTGGAAATTTCGTCCCGAAATTAGAAGAATTATTCGAGATAAGAGGAGTATATCAATGGTGATAGGGAATTTGATACAAACAACAACCAACAGTCAGTTCCAAGTTCGATACTTAATTCATTTTTAAAGTACATTCGATGCTTATATATAGGGTGTACTGCAGCTAACCCACCACATGTGTAATACTTTAAAAATGCGCTAGTAAGCTAAGGAGAACCACCATTTTCCACATAATAAGGAATGAACTTAAGATCATAATGATATGATAGAGATTGAATAACGTCGGATATGATGGATCGTGATTACATGATTATCCGTAACAATCAGATTTATAGATTTGATTTATCACCGTCTCCCTTACTTTAGGGAAAAGACCGGTGGAATATGAGGAGAGTGATTGGGGTAACATGATTTACTTGTAAATTGTTGAAACTGATATTTTGACATTAAGTCAAAAACATCATTCCACACAATAAAGTGGGATCACAGATTTCTTAACTAGAGAACGGGTCGAGTACTGGTGAGCTAAATAGGTAGTGAGCCACATTTAATTCACCTACGGGACGCAAGGTTTTGTTAATAATCTGGATTAGAAATTGGCTAAAACCCAAAATTAATGCCTATGACCAAAATCAAATGTATGCTAAGCTAGCATCACATACAATTGCTTAGGTGTAGTATGTATAAGTCTTGGATTGGCCAGAGAAATCAGAGATACTTTATGATCTAGAGCAAATTTAATTATCACCGTTTAAGGCGGTGATAATGCGAGAGAAGTGTTTTGAACAAAGATACTTGATTAATCCATTTTGAGGAAAAGATAGTGATGCAACACGAAATTATCATTTAAATGAATCACCATTCAAATGGTAATACGAATTAACCACTTGATATCGAAGTACAGATAATTATTTAAATGAATCACCATTCGAATGATAATGCAAATTGGATATCATAATCTTTCCTTTATTAAGATCAATAGGGGAACCAAGACCAGATTTAATCATGGTTTTGAGAAAATTCGGGAAAAGATAATTATTCCGTATAAAGACAATGGTAATAACGAGAATTGATCTTGAGGAGGTAGGTAATTCTGTGAATTCTTTTGAAGAGGTTGCTAGTATAAGAGTTTTCGATACTTGATGATGAGTTCGTTGGATTGGTGATGTACATTTGCGATGTATCATCTTTAATGGATGGTTGTTCCTCAAGGTGAGGAACTAGATCGAATGAATTTTGATAAAGTGACATTGCAACAAGGATGCCACGTATCTTTGCATTATGTAATTGGATATTGAGAAATGATAAAATTGAAAGAGATAAAAGCTTTTATTCCAACACGATAGAGGTACATTATTATAACAAAGTTGATAACGGTTACTAAGATTGTATTGAGTACATTAAACATCGTCTAGGTTGGAACTCAGACATGGGCTCTATGGTTTGCATTGTTGGCTCGAGGGTTAGGAATAACAACAACAACAAGCAAAGGACAAGCGTTTATAAAGTGTCCAGGTTGACCACAGTTATAACAAGTACGATAAGGAGAAATAGTGTCACACCCCCAAAAATCCCACGTGCGATAACGCGCCACAGGGAGCGTGACAAACCAGGATCGCCGTCCATTAGTTACACCAAACGACAACTAATTAATAAAAACGGTTCATATTTCATTAAAATATAAAATTAGAGTTTTACAAATACGGAAGCGTAAATACAATAAAAGTACTTATTTAAAATATTTGTCACCCACAATGACGTGGCTTGTTCAAAGACATTAAAAGAGTTTCAAGACTTATGCATGCGTACTCGTGATACTCGAACATCCGCAACCTGAGAAATAACATGCTAAAAAGTGTCAACACAAAGGTTGGTGAGTTCACAGGTTTATCAGTTCAAAAAACAATTCCAGTTTATGTAAATCGACTGTTCAACAACAGTCCTAGTTCAGTGTAAATCAACTGTTCCTCGACAGTTCAAGTTTAAGTTCAAGGTTGACTGTTCAACAACAGTTTGAGTTCATGTTCAAGTTCAGTTAATAAAATCCAGATAATATATCAATAGCTAGCTAGGCTATTTTCAAGAAATCAGTGCACGTTCGACTAGTTTAACTAGCTATCCAGTTACTGAAGCTCGACAAGTTCATTTGTGCCTCGTTAAGACTAAGAAGTTTATAGCACCCGTTCGATATCCAATCGTGCCAGAGCGACTGACCCGGGTGGGGTTGTCAAACCCAGTAGATCTACTAAATAAGTTCCCGCTGATGTCACATTGACAGTAACTATAAAGTGAGGGCTTTATATTAAGTGTGCCACTATCATTCAGGTGATATATATCTAACAGTTCAAGTGTTTGCATGTTAATCTCCCCCAACAGGATTAAAATAAGTAAAATGGGGCCGTGAAACTCACCTTAGGTTGCTCGGCAAAGTTTCCAGACAAACAGTTAATTCAAATAGCAAAAACGAGTCTTGTGCAAGCAATCAATCACCTAACGAGCATACGAGTATAAGTGCGTGTTCTAAACTATTAAATCTAACGTAAACGATAAAAACGAAGGATCGTGAAGTCCGGAATAAGTCGAGGATGACACTCGTGCCAAATCCGAGCGATTATCGAAATAACGCGAGAAAATCCAATATATAACTTTAATATATATTTTCTAAGTTTAAGGATATCAAAAATAAATACATATATGATATATATATATTTAACTAAATGTTCCCGTGACGTTAATAATAAAGTTTCAACAAGTTATAAATGTATATATATATATACATAAGTATGTTAAATCCAATGATTTCAATATTTAATATTTATTTGGAAAAGAAACAACAATTTATGGTGAATCATAATCCAAAACCGAGTATTTTGTGTATCTAGTCAAAACGACGCTTTTAAATATATATATTTATGATAATCTATACAATATATATATGAATATATTCTCTTTTATGAGGAGTCCAATTTCTAGATCAACATGTGTATACAAATTTGTATCAATAAAACTCTATCTTAGATCTATTTCGTCAAAGTTTACGGGTTTAGTAATGAATATGCATTTTTATGGGTTTAAACATTTGTAGGAAATCATTTTAAAGAAGTTTTGATTTACTAGGAAACCTAAAATCGCAACATATATAAAAAAAATAGACAAGGTGAGGCCGCCTGGGGTCGAACCCGCGACCTCCCATTCACTAATTCAGTGTCTTAACCATTGGGGCAGTGCTGCGATTGTGTTAATCCTCGGCTGGAAACCTTTTTATGCGATATAGGGACAGAAAACGGGGTTTAGAGAAATAAAAAAGAAATTATGCAGGGGACGAGTGTTGAACCCGCGACCTATAGGACGCGGAGCGAAGGTTTTACCAACTGGGCTTCCCGGCCCTGTGTGTTATAACCCGAAATTAATCCTTATAACCCAAGTCCGCAACGAGTCATCTCCTTCACTCAAGAACTCCGGTGGCCGGAGTTTTATTCCGGTCACCGGAAAATCGTGAAACTCAAAATAAACCCATGAAATTATGCGAATACCAGGAAGGAGTGTTTACCTCGTGTCGAGGATAAGTTACGAGATGATTTTGAGACCGAAAATGAACCCGAACGTAAACACGAACTCCGAGCACGATCACGAAACTCAATTCTGATCGCTCCCGGCTGCTCCTTAGGGACACACGATCACAGGGATGTGTCAAGTGGTGGTTGATAGTGGCAGAACGTGGTGGTTCAGTGGTGTTTTCTTCGCCGGAAACAGAAAACGGGAGGGAGAGAGCAGGGAGTATGAGGGACTGGAATGTGAGGGTATTTGCTATGAATACATGATAGAATTAATCATAAGTTGGACAATTAAGGAGGATTAAATGAAAACCGTCGTGGGTGATGATGATCGGTCCGTAACCGATCATCACCTTCATTGCAAGCCGGACGTGAGTTATTGTTGTTTTTTTTTTTTATTATTATTATTATTTAAGAATTGAACTTTGGCAGGTTTGGTCCCTCTTTGTTTTATTAAAGGAATGGAGTTTAAAAGTTGACAAGGTTGGTCCCCCATGTTTATATAAAGTTAACAAGTTCTAACGGAGTTAACGGAAATTGTTTTCAACAACGAACATACGAGGAACGTCAAAATATATAAATCGTTTAATGTTTATAAGAATGTATGAATTTAAATGACTACATAAAATCATAACTAGTAATTCTCCTTCTCCATTCAATTTCACATAAAGTCATAGGTTTTAATTTTTATAACTTATATACTTAAAATACATAACTCTATGATTAATACTTGTAATTAGAGTCCTTAAATTACATAAAATCATAAATTAACTATATATAAGAACTCACATTTACTCATCTTAATTCTCATAAAATCATAAACTTTAAATAACTTCTATATATTTAAAGTGCATAAATTATAAATAATGAATTGTAATCAAATCATTTAATTACACAGTATTATACGTATCATTAAATCATATGCATATGTATTATATGTTTTAATTTCCACATAAGATCATAGAATTTGAAACGTTTAAATTATTGTGCATGCTCGTAGTGATTGATCTCACAAAACCCTAATTGCTAAAGTCAACGCAGATAAGCACATAAATGTTCACACAACATTTTATACGGTTTTACGTTCAGTTAATGCTAGAGAGTGACCTGAAAAGTCGGATTGTCACAGTATCCCCTTGTTGAAGAATTTTCGTCCTCGAAAATTGCGTAACGCGGTAAAAGTTAATGAGCTAGACACAAAGAAAAGAAAAGAAAAATTCTCAGTCGTCACATCATCCCCTTGTTGAAGAATTTTCGTCCGCGAAAATTAAACCAGTACCTGAACTAGACGAAGGCTGAACCTTGAATAGTCTGGGATATTTCTTCATCATCTGATCTTCGCGTTCCCATGTGAATTCAGGACCATGTCTCGAGTTCCAACGAACTTTAACGATTGGGATTTTGCTACGCTTTAACTGTTTAACTTCCCGGTCCATAATTTCTACTGGTTCTTCGATAAATCGAAGTTGTTAGTCCACATGCAACTCTTCAAGTGGAGTGATTAATGTCTCATCTGCTAAACATTTCTTTAAATTCGACACGTGGAAAACGTTATGGACCCCACTTAGCTCTGCTGGTAAGTTTAGTTCATATGATGAGAGACCAACTCTATTAATAATCTCGAATGGCCCAATGTATCTTGGGTTTAACTTACCACGTTTACCAAAACGTACTACACCCTTCCAGGGTGAGACTTTTAACAAGACCTTGTCTCCTTCCTCAAATTCCAAAGGTCTTCGCCGTTTATCAGCATAGCTTTTCTGTCTATCCCGTGCGGCCGCCATGCGATTACGAATCTGCACGATTTTCTCTGTTGTCTCGAGTACCAACTCAGGACCTGTGAGTTGACTGTCACCAACTTCCGCCCAACAAAGAGGTGATCTACACTTTCGCCCGTAAAGTGCTTCAAACGGAGCTACACCAATATTGGTGTGATAACTGTTGTTATACGAGAATTCTACCATGTGACAGTTGCAACTTCCCAAGTTAACTCCGCTAACCTTTTTCCGTTAACTCCGTTAACTTTTTTTCGTTAACTCCGTTAGTTCCGTTAGCGAACCCGTGACCCGTTAATTGAATGATTATATGTTTGTTCATGTTTATTTGCTAATTGATGCTAGTAACTTGGCTTGTGAACTCGTTTCGTAACTTTATGTGTTATTTCAAAATTTCACGTTTTCGGGTAAAACCGGACTTCGCGCGAAATTTAAAATTTTATGTGTAAATGCCAAAATTTACGTAACCCGACCTAGGTCTTGCACGTTAAATGAGTTAACAACAATTGGAGATGTTTTTAAAATCTTTACTTTACAACTTTTAGTTAAAAACCCACTTAAAATGAGTTTTATGCTTGTTTTGTTTAAAATAAAAGATGAGGGACCAAATATGTAAATTATCTAAAAAGAAAATCTGCTCAAAAACCTCTCCCCCACCCTCATTCACGTATTCTTCTCCTTCTCCTCTCTTCTTCACGGTCACAAACACACACATATACACTTTTGCGATTTTGGTGAAATCAACCACCAAGGAAGTAAGATTCAAGGGTTTTAAGCTCCATCAAGGCTCAAGAGCACCAAATGAAGCTCCCTCTTCACTTCATCTCCTCCTACCTGCGATTTCTCTCTCAGATTCGTAAGCCCTAGATTCCTCAAACTCGAAATTGTTAGTTGCATGTGTGTTTTTATGCGTTTATGTGCTAAATGGGGAGTTTATATGCTCCTAATTCATGTTTTAGGTTGAGATATGTTAGTTTATGATTTAGGGCAGATTTGTAGTGAGTTTTAATTCTGGAAATTGAGGGTTGGGTTAAGCTTCAAGTGTTCTAAATGATTGTTGGGTGTTTGGTTATGGGTTTTGGGTGTAATGTGCTTAAATGCTAGCAATAAGATGAGATTTTGCTATGATCTTGATATGATTTTGATATGAACTTGTTTAGGACAGAAATTACATGTTAATATGATTATAAACTTATTTGTAGATGTTGAATGATCAATTGGGTGCTAAACTCAAAAACCATAACTTTTGCAAACTCAAAAATTCTAACAGCTTTGACCAGAATTTTGGGTCAACTTGCAGCTGTCATAACTTGCTCAATTTTCATCGAAACTGATTGATTCTTTTTCCCTAGTAAAGTAGGATGTCTTATCTTTATAACGGCTACTCGCACACTTTCTAAAACCTCCGTTTGGTCACCCAAATCACTGCTGCAAGTTGGGTGCGCAAAGCTGTCAAGTTCAGTGAAAAGTAGACTTTTCAAATTTGTTAGGCATGCTAATCTTGTTATATTGACGAGTTTAAAATTTGTAAATGAGGTTTATATATTAACACTAAGATCTGGAGGTTTTGGTAAACAAACTCCAAGCTTTGATCAATTTATGGATTAATCAAATTCAATTTGCCTACTTTGACCTTCTACAACAAAACTGATTATTGGTCAACTTTCAATAGCCATAACTTGCTCATTTTTGATCGAACATGATTGATTCTTGTTGGGTGATAAACTAGGATGTCTTAGCTTTAAAACGGTTATTTATACGCCTTCTAAAACCTTCGTTTGGTCACCCAAACTGCTGCTGCAAAACAGGTACTTAAAGCTGTTTGGAATTTTAAAAAGTAGACTTTTCTAACGGGTCGGACATGTAAACCTTATTATGTTGGGGTGTTTGCTATTTGAAATTGATGTACACATATTAAATATAGGATCTGGAGCATTTGAGGTTTAAAACCCAAAAATTGAGTGAGTTATGCCAATTTCAAATTTTCATGAACTAGTTAACTATGTGCCAAATGGGTCAACTTGCAATGTGCATAACTTCTTCGTTATTTGATGTTTTCGATTGATTCTTTTTGCAACAAGTCATGTTTAACAAGTAGTTTAAGCCTGCAAAATTTAAGATCCAAACTCCTAAGTATGTAGATTTTGACTATGCCACTAGTTTGAGTGTTGAAGTTGACTTTCTGAGTCAACTTTAACCAAAATGGCAATTCTTTGAATTTCTCTCAATCTGAAACTTTTGTATGCATTGTATGACTTGTGTGACTACATGAAACATGTTTAGGTGCTAAGATTGCTATTTTCGTCCTCGCGACATCTCCTAACCCGTTTAGGCCATATTTACCCAAACAGGTTGATTGTGACCGACTTGTTGAATCTTTTGCTGTGTATCAGTGCCCCCTAAGGTGAGTTCACTCTCTTTATTGTTATGTCCAGTTAGGGACGATAACGCGCAAGTGGTTGCATCCGGTAAAGGATGGTAACCCGCAACGGTAAGGTATTTCTTACTGAGTAAATTTCCGACCAATATCATATGTGACACTGAGTTGCTTTTAAACTAAAAAGTCCTTACATTCGGACCGTTAATATAGAATAGCGAGGTGATGTTGAGTAGTACTACTGGGGATTGACACCCCCGCTCAGCGGTGCACGGGATGCACCCTCCGACTGGCGGTCGGACTGAGATCAATGTTAGCCTACCCTCCGTGGTCTTTCAAGACACGGGAAGGCAAAATCCATAGGTAACCCCTATACATTGTCAGCTTCGGTTGCGAACGATTCAAGTGTGCATAACTTAGGCTAGCTATCTACGATATGGAAATTTTACTGGTCTTATGATATTGATTGTGTTGTACCTGTCTTTATTCATAAACTTTAGGTCTACCTGTGACGGGTAGACTGCTTTAGTGAACTCACCAGCCTTGGCTGACACTTGATTGTTGAATGCTTTTCAGGTTACTTGGAGGATCATGGATGGCACGGGCGTTGGCAATACTTACCCTTTGTAAAACCCATTGGAAATTGTATTTCAGATGATTTAGAAATCACTTTTACTAGACAACAACCTTGTAAACTTTTAATGCTTCCGCTGATTTTGTGAAATGTAAACTCTGATTTGTTAAATGTAATACATGACCAGTTTACCCCTTTATATATGGCTTGGTTGTAACTAAAGACTTGGATCCTGGTCTGGATCACGCCCCACACGGTTATACTCCGTTAGTGGAAATTGGGGGTGTGACATACCAAGGGTAAGTGCTTATCCCAACTTTCACCAAAATCGATCGCACATGCATGCAGCATGTCTTCAAGAGTTTGAATGGTTCGTTCACTTTGACCATCGGTCTGAGGGTGATATGATGTACTCATATCCAAACGCGATCCCAATGCTTCATGCAACGATTCCTAACATTTGGACGTAAATCGGGCGTCTCGATCCGATATGATAGAAACTGGTACTCCATGCCGCGAGACGATTTCCTTGAGATAAATTTTGCCTAACGTCTCTGAGGTATCAGTTTCCTTGATTGGTAGGAAATGCGCCGACTTGGTTAGACGATCAATAATTACCCAAATTGTATCACACTTGCTCGCC
>JBCNJP010000002.1:3884800-3944159 GCA_039602395.1 Deinandra increscens subsp. villosa
GCAAATATCAATCGAGGGGAGCAAGGTTACTATTCAAAATGAATTGCATTTTGCACTTCAACTTAGATAACTTTGAAAGAAATTTATAGCGCCATGGAGACAATGGGAGGAGTACAATTTTACCCCATAAAACCCTCGAGGGTGGTGTTAGGACGCTACGGGGCGCCATTTTACCTCTTCACGTTTCATTACGCCCAGCCCGCTGACTTAATGTAGTATAGGGGTAATGTTTTATGATTGGGTGATGACGAAGGTGGTCGAATCAGGATAAACCTATTTTTAAAAAGTTTCTAGAAAAATATCTTAAACTAACAAAGTCAAATGATGAAAAACCCCCCATCAAAACATTTGGGGTTCTTATTCGAATGAATTTATGAAGTGAAAGGCTTCCATCAGGGGTGTCTTTAGGGTGTGTTGAGTGAACAGTCGCATATGACTTATTTTTTATACGGGACATAAAAAAGAATGTATTCTTTATATATCTTATGTCATTTAATTTTTTTTTAAGTTCGAATTAATATTTAAAGTAATTAAAAGAGCAATTATGTAAACAGATTCGCAAGTTCAATAAATGATAAGGGATACGACACATTATTATAATAATTATCATCGATTTGTATAAAAATAGATTATATATAACGACACATTTTTTAAACTCGTTTCGGACATCCGAAATCCCGGATACGTACGAGATAACTGACGTGTGCTGATGTGACACCTCGTCCGAAAAACCTAGGTCAAACCTCTCTCATTTGACTTTTTAATTAAGTTTTAATGTGCATTAACCGATAGGATTACTGTTTAAACTGTTAATTACTGTTCCTGACTGATAACTGATGACGTAAATCTAATCCCGCGTTTGTACTTGAAGCGTATACCCGTAACTTCCATAAAGATTCCATGGATTAATTATGGAATTTCAATAACAAGAAAATAAATATAAAATGTATTTTTATATTTTATCCAAAACCGGTGTCGAACGTTTATATAACCGACACAGGAAACTGATAAGTGGTCGTATGTTTAAAACCATTCGATTTTAAACAATCTGGACAGTCGAGCTTAAAACTGTCACGAACTGACAAACTGAAAACGTTATCCGCAACCGTAAGAAAGAAACTGAAAACTATGACTGATTTCTGAAAAACTATTATAACCGACTTTAACAATTGTTTTTATGAAATAAAAACATCACAAACTGAAATCGTTGTCAAGACTTAAGCCAAACTCCAACCGATCACCCAATTGGGCCCGACATGGCCCAATAGGCCCAATAAGCCAAAAACAATGAAATCAAGCCCGAAACCTCGACCCATTACTCAAACATAATACTCCGACTAATCGTGGCGATCCGAAAATCTATTCGACACATAACGGGCCCGGGCCTCGAACCGGTGCCCCGTTTGGACCCGTACGGCCATAACCGACGGACCGGCCCAAATTACATTTTCTATAAACGATTTGGCCCAATATAAAGTCCAAAACCCAATGGGTTAATTCTAAATAAATGGACCCATCAACTTTATAATTTTTATAAAAACTTGTTACTACCTTTAATTTTTATAAAAACTTGTCACCAACTTGTATAAATTTTATACATTGTTTATTTATAAAAAGTATGATTTTCACCTTTGCCATCCTTTATATATTTTATAAAGCTTTACACTACACAATCCATTTTATAAAAATAAAAAAAAAAAAAAACATGACAAGTTTTATATAAAAGCTTGCACCTACATATTAAGTTTTTATAAAAAGGAATTAAGTGGGTTTATTTATATAAAAAAAAAGGGTGTGATAAAGACTTGCACACCTCACCCACTCTACCACCCTACTTACCTACACCTTTCTCCACCACCTCTCCCACCTACCTTTCCCCTCATCCTTTTCTTTTCCTTCTTCCACGTAAAACAATCAAGCACCTCAACTTCTTTCACTTTTCTACATGAATATCAATCAAGACCAAACACCCTCCTTTTTTTTCTGCCGGACTAAGCAAACACCCAGGCACCACCACCGCCTGGAACCACCACCACCTCCTTGTTACTGCCACAGCCACCGTGAACCGCAAGCCACCGTCACCCTGCTGCTACTATGCAGCCATGAACCACCGGCCACCTCACTGCTACTGCCACCGACCCAGCTTACCCCCTGCTGCCGCCGGAGCAGCGCTGCGATCGCCGGAAGCTGCTGCTGCTGCTCCGCCAGTCTGCTTGCCCACAACCACCACCTTCTCCTTTCTTTTCTTGTTCTCGGCCAACAACCACCGCCACCACCGCTGGACTACTGCTGCCCGCCACAGCTGCTGCCGTGAGCTGCCGCTGGACACCAGTCGCTATTGTGCGACCCTGCTGCCACCACTGAGTGCTGCTGCACTGCGTGGGCAGCCATCAACCACCACCAACCTTTGCTTTTCTTTTCGGCAGCCCAACACCTCCGCCACCCTTTTTTTTTCTCTTACTCGGCAGCCACCACCACCATTATTTTGCTGCTGCTGTGCTGCTATGTTGCTGCCGTTTCCTGTCGCCACTGCCGTTGCCGGCTGCAGCGCCACTGCTGTGGACAGCCGCAGACCACCAAGATGCCACCGCCTCTCTCTTTTTCCCTCGGTTTAACTCCTCCCTCGATGTGAGTCCTTTAAACCGACGTCGTGTATGTTTTTAATACGTTATTAACGTCCCGAATGGTTCCCCGAGTCTTGACAACTAAACCGATAAAAACCCGAGTTTTTTTTAATGATCGTAACCAACAAACTATTTTTTTTTTCTATCACAAATGTGTTAGTGTTCTTGCTTAAAACAAAAACCTATGGATTAAATTACAAATTTAATGATTTGGTGTAATCGTTTAGTTATTTGATAATGTTTATATATATTAACATGGTTATATGTTGATATTATCATATGTTGTTATGTTATAAATGACTAGAATGTTTAATTGTGATTTTGTTGCTAATCATCTTGTTTATGGATTAATGTATGCTAATGACAATTACCATGGACTAAAATTTGTGTTTAGTGACACATTTGGAGTGGTTGGACATTAGGATGATTATATAAAAAGGGTTGGACATAAAATGATAACATAAAACCATTTAAATGAATTTTATGGAAAAATATTAATGTTAGTAATTTTATATAAATTACTTGGATATTTAAACTATAAAAATGTCACCATGAAAGTTGTTATATAAAATGGTCACATTTTATAAAAGTATGATTTCTAATAAAACAAGACTTAAAATGTTTGTTTTTGATTTTATAGAAAAACAAATGGATTAAAATATATACAAATATATTTTATATCAAAAATGGTAAATAAACATTCTTATAACACTTGACTTGAAAAGTATAAAATCTTGGATTTTATACAGAAAGTGGAAAATGTTTTATTTTGGAAATTTTCTATAAAAAGTCTTTAAATTTAAAACTCTAACTTTATTTGATAAATAAAGTTATTTAGAAATGATTTTATAAAAATAAAATCAAAAGACTTACAGAAACTATGAAAAACATATTTTTGATTACCTTAAATAAATCAAAATAATCAAAACGTTTTAACCCGATCAAATGTTTATTTTTAAACGTTTGGAATTAAAACGAAATCTTTAAACGATTTAAAAATGTTTTACGACGTAATAAATCGTAAATAATTATTTTCAGCAAATAATTATCCTTATGAATTTTAGAAACCCTAATTTGAGTTAAAATTATTTTGGTTTGTTAATATAATTATTTTAATAATAATTATATTTACATTAACTCAAAACCCTAATTTTCAAAACACGATTTTAATATTAAAATAACCTTTAATATTTACCTACTTGTGTTTAATCATTAAATCTTTAACTTGTAATAATTTGATAAATTATTCCAACAAGTTAGAATAATTATTTCGATAATATTTATCAACTCTAGTTATATATATTATAACTTAACGCGATTAACTATTCAATCGATCGAGCGAACATAAAAATAATAATAAATATTATTATTTGAAACGATGTTTAATACTTGATTGAACTGGCCTTCATGATATGTGATCACATGTTCATTTCTTGTATTCAAATTACATAAATGCTTTCATACGTGAACATTCGTATTTACTGATTTTGTAAACTGATTAACTAACGGGTTTTCAAAACGCTACAAACGGGATTATACGTCAAGACTTGACCGGTATCATTTGGGTAACGTTCATTACTCAAATGATTAAGTGGACCCTTATGCATGTTGTCTTATGTTTTATTAGGACGTTACTTGCTAGTTTGCCACTCGGCAATCCATCATCATCACTGAATCAAGTGAGTTTCACGGCCCCTTTTCTTTACAACTGTTTTACACTTATGGGGGAGAAATCATGAACTGATCAAATGCTTTTTACTTAATGTTATGGTTTACCTGTTAGCCGTATGACTACATGTTCCATTCTGTATCCCAAACAACTGGTACTTTATCGTTATCAACGTTAGTACAACTGAATCCCACTATTAATTGAATTCGATTAGTTCTGCTCGAAACAATAACTAGTGAATAGATCTATTTGGGTTGACAACCCTGCCCAGATTGGTAGCTCCAATCCTGACTTCGTATATTGTCAAGGGGTACACGTCAGTTATTCTCGCCTGTTCGGTATTCTTGGGATAGAATGCTATGAGTGGGTAATCCGTTAGTATTCGAATTTGAGGTTCATGGTAGGATCTTACAACCACGACAGTAAACCCACGTAACATTTAAGTATGCCGTAAACTGTTATCCCAACATGCCGTAAACTGTTATTCCAACATACTGTAAACTGTTATTCCAACATACTGTAAACTGTTTTTACAAACTTATCTTAGAATCATAAACCTGTGAACCTCACCAACCTTATGTTGACCTTTTAAAACTCATGATTTCTCAGGTATCTAAGCTTATCATGGAAGACGTGCAAATGGGGCTTCACTGTAACTTTCGACCTTGCTTTACCGGAGTCGTAGTCCCGACCTATCTTAAATAAACTGCTTTATGATTTCAATATCAAACTAAGACTTTTATTCAAATGTAAGACAATATCATTTCACCACGACTTTCCGCTGCAACATAAATGGTGTTATGTTTTAAATGACGTTTGAATTCAGTAGAAGTTGTTCTGTATATCTGCGACTATGATTCCGTCTCGCTCACACCCAAATCCGTTGACCGGGGTGTGACAGCTGAGGTGTACTAAAAATATGATAGTTTTTTTCTTAACCTTTTTAACAACTTGAAGCTTTTAAATTTATAATACCTGATTACTTGACAAATACCATTTCACCACATTACACGGGCAAGTATACCCATCGTGGTGCAGTATAGTAGTGGTAAGTTGAATCGGGGTCGTTCATGACATAATGGAAAATGAGAACTCTGGATAATCAGTCCGCTGTTATCATCTAGCCAGATCTAAGGTTAGTTTAGAAGAGAATACTTTTAAAAGAAAAGAAAAGAAAATAAATAAGATGGTATTTAAAAGTTATGCAAACCAGAGTTAGTGTTACTTGGGAGAACTTACCAGTGGTTAAGATTGAGAAATGAGGACTCTTGGTCTTGCTTAAGATCGTTTACTAACAGAAGACCAGTCACATTTCGGAATCTTAGGCTGATTCACCATCTCCACGATCAACCGTCTACGAGGAGTACAAACGTCGTGGGAAGGTGTTGCTAGTAACCGAACAAAGTGGTATAACGCCATTTAGTTACGGGGCCCCTCAAACCGAGGACTTACCGTACTCGACACGCCGTCATGAACCAGCAGGGGAACAACCCTGCATGCCGGATTATTTTATTATGAAGATGATCTTTTTTAAGGTACTATGGTCTGTTTCATTCGCACCTAGCTCTCCGCATGTGTACGTCCGTCGTAACCAAAGCCAAGTTCACAAACACATACCATCTCGGCTTCCGTGAAGTGATAAAATATTACCGGCCCTCATTCCCAACCCTCATTCCCAACCAAATAATTTTAGCCCACACCTGCATGGTTAGCTGAGTTTGCTTACATTGACATAAGGACCTCGATGTATCATGTAGCATGTGGCGCAAGTCACCTTTCGGATTATGCATCGTCCCCCGACCGGTTGTCACACGTCCAGCCTTTGGGATTTCAACTCCCCAAATGGTCTGTGATACAAAGAGCACGTTTGGTTCAAAAAATCAATAATAAACTTTCAATAAAAATGGTTTTCATAAAGTCATTAGAAACACCTTAAGCAAGCTTAGGAGGTCATTACCCAACCCACAAGAGGTTTGTCACCTCCCAAGTAAGTATAAGAATTTAGCTAGTCATGGTTTTAAAGATTTGCTTAAGAGAAAAAGAAAATTTCATAGACAAAATTCTTACAAGATCTTGCTTAAGTTAAAGTTCTTATAAACTTGACTACAAGACTCGAAAACACCAAATGACTGAAAACCGTAAGAGAGAAAGAAAAGAATTGAGCAAGTTGAAAACGAGGAGGAGTCCGCTATTTATAGGCTGGAGTCTGACATGGCACGGGGCGTGCTAGCTTGGGCACAGGCCGTGCTGACTCAGCATCAAGATCCGGTATCTTCCTTCTGACATGGCACGGGACGTGCTAGCTTGGGCACGAACTCAACATCAAGATCCGGTATCTTCCTTCTAACATGGAACGAGGTCGTATTGGCTTGGGCACGGGCCGTGCTGTGTCAGATGACACGGTTTGCCATCAGAGACACGGGGTGTGCGATCAAAATCTTGTCGGGAGAATCTTCGTATATGGCACGGGGCGTGCTAGCTTGGGCACGGGCATGCCAGGCTTGGAAAATCTAGAACTTTCATATTTTTCTTATGTTTTTGCTCGTAACTAGTTCCTTTTGTATTTTCCACACTTCTAAACCTGAAAAACTAATAAGAAAACAAAAGAGACTTGTTTTGATGTTAGTGACTCAGATTTGTGCCATTTTGTAAGAGATATTTGTTATAAAAATATGTATAGTTTGAGGTTTATCAATAACCATAAAACTCGAAAGTAAGAACGCTAAACTAATAAAATTATTTTAGCCCATAAAATTTTATGAATGTCCATCTAATTTAGATGAAGAAATGTTTCACAAATACTTATAACTCAACTTTAAAGCTAGCTAAGTGATAAGAGATGAGACACATTTTTATAATAACAAGCAATCTATACAAATATTGGTCACCCAACCTGAATCCAAACACCTAGGACCCGTTTGGTTCAGGGAAAGTTTTTGATGTAATTGGAATGTTTAAAAGGAATTAATAAATATAGGAATTAAAATTAATTCCAATAAAAATATGTATTGTGATTGGTTGGTAATTTTATTAAGAATAATTGGATGTAAAAGGAATTTGAATTAATTCCAATAAAAATATCGATCGGAAAGTTTGAGATTCCTTCCATGTAGTGAAGGATTCTTGAATTCCTATGGTTGAAGGAATTTATTCCAATTCCATTCCTCTAATTCTCCAACCAAACATAATTTTGGAAGGAATTCATTCCAATTCCAGTCCAAATCCCACGAAATCCATGAATCAAACAGACCCCTACACTTGGGATGTCTCGATGTCCCACAAAAAGAAGATAATAACCCCCGCGGGTGCTACATTATGTGAAGAGGATCCCGTCACACCCACCTCGTAGGTCGAGTTTCTGGCTATCTCCCTGGCAGTGTTGTCGCCATCACTACAAGAATTTTACTCTTTTACGACGATAGTTTTCACGATGACAAATGTCGTTAGTGCTCAACCAATTGCGACGATAAGTCGTAGCGTTTGCTTTTTACATAACTCAACCCTGAAGACCGTTTATGATGACATGTTGACAGGAAAAAGTGAGCGGGAACAACGAAAAATATGAGCGTCATATTGAAACTCTTTGACAACAACATGTGGTCTACACTGAGTTATCAATTTATTTCTTATTTTCTAATTTGAGTTAATTCTAATTTTTATTTTTATTTATATTTTTTAATTGAAGCAGATGCGACGACATGTCATAGCGATTGAGATTTTTTTTTAAATTGAAGCAGGTGCGACGACATGTCATAGCGATTGAGAATTATTGACATTTTGGCACCGATGAGGGTTTGCGCTAGTTTAAGCATGTGCACATTCCATTTACGCAAATTCAATCTCCGAACATATCTCTTTCTCGACGAATGGTTCTGACCTCAAAGTCCACCTCCGAGCGCCATTCGACCCCACCTCCAAGCATCATTCGACCACCTTCTGCAAAGCACCGTTGGACCACCTTCTCCAAGCACCGTTCGACCACCACCTCGATCTGAGCTCAGGGCCGAAAAATGTTTGCAGCTCTCTTGTTTGAGGGAAATTAGGGTGTCATTTGCTTAACGGTTGCAGATTCTTAAACATTCCATCCCCTAATTATTGTTGAGATAAATTGAGCTTCATGTCCCATAAGTTGTTTTAATCATCTGTTGGGGATGAAAATATGATGTTAACTCCACTAAGTGTATGTACACTTATGTTGATATTAGAACCCTAATTGTGTTCTACACATATTCTAATCTTAAAGTAGTTGATTTTATAGATCTCCGATATAAACAGTAGATTGTAATCATCTTCTTACACCTATTTTTTTTCCTTTAGAATTTTCCTTGAACTTTCAAATTTCTATTGTGCTTAGTTATGTCTCTGTTTATTTTCACTACTCTCTATAATGTTTAAACAGGTGACTCGAAGGCCTAAACATTATCATGTGCTAATATGTGCTCCTGATCTCTCCAGGAACCTGTACACTCGGTGCTCCTGATCTCGGTGTTAGATGTGTAAGCTTTTGTTCTTTCTTACATCTTCTTGGCTCCTCATATATTACTTTATAGTATGATATTGATTTTCGGATTTTGTATATTCCATATATTATGAATTTGTCTTTGTTCTTTGAATAGTTGTAGTCATCAGAGAAGAACTATTGCAATTTTGGCTCGTATGTTCTTTTATATATTTCATATTAGAATTTTATATAATTGCATGAAAAATTAAATCACAAGTGACTAGAAGGGCATGTGTGGTGCCATATGCTAATATGATGACATTATGTTCTTTGTTGATGATCTCGAGGAACATTTACCCACTCTTTACTAGGTATGTATAAGTTTTTGTTCTTTCTTATATTTCCTTAGATAATTACTTGTAAGAGCCAAGAATTATTGTGATTTTCATATAGCTGGTTCACACAAAATTAGGTGTATCATTGTTCTCTTTAAAATTGGGAGATAAATTTGATCTATTAAAGGATTTGGTGTTAAGGCTATATTTTGTTACCAAAATATTTATGTTCGTATGTGGAATCCTATTTGCTTATGCGTGAATATTTCCTTACTTGATATATTATCTTTGACTATTCTTTTCTCACACGCTTGCTATTATTTGTTGTATGCAATTTTGTTGTTTGTTGCCCCGTTTTTCTTTGATAATTTGCAAGTTATATTCCTATTTGATGTGGTTTGTCTCTAATTTTTGTAAGTGTGTTGAATCTAATTGTTTATGCATGAATATTTCTTGACTTTACATGTTTTCTTTTGACTTTCTTTTATGTGTTTCTTGTTGTCTGAGTCTTGTTGTTATGTGTTTCCTTCATTTTATTTTCTTGCCCTTGTTTTTATTTGATAAAATGCGAATTTTATTTTGTGTTTGTGTAGTTTGGTGGAAGGATATATGTTACCATTTAGTTTATTTGATATTACTTGTTTATTACTAAAATAAGATGTTTAGTAAATAGTGTTTCTTATTCTTTTAGGTGGTTGTATTAAGTTGTCAAGTGACTACTAAGCTAATTTTCTTTTATGTGTTCAATTTTCGAAAGGTGTACTCGGAGTTGTAAAACGTGCCTGTGTTTCTGAATTTGCTGTTTGTGCGGGGTACAATAATACTAGGTCATAGTTCTGTTGAATTGAACTTTCTATTGTGTTCTTTATAACTTTGTGTTTTTTCTTTCAGATACTTTTTATAGATCTCTGTATCGTTTTCTTACAACTATTTTTTTTCCTGTAGAATTTTCCTTGAATTCTCAAATTTTCCTTGAATGTATCCCAACACGTGCCATCCATGAGGTAAAAGTTTGTTTTAATTTATGTATTTATACTAAGCAGACTTGTACGGATATTCATATGTGTCACAGATGTCAGACCATGTTCCTGAGCCGATCACCGTTGCCGAGGGTGGATCTCCGTTGTCTACCATTCCGGGGCTGACCTTCGATTGTGACTATCTGAATGGCTAGCATAATGGCTGGATATTTTAGGACAGTGAGGCCGAGGTGGTAGCTGCATCGCAGGGAGTCGCGGCATTGAGTGCGTCAGTTCCTGAGAGACCCAACTGTTAAGGGTTGGTTTATTCTCGGAAAAAGGCGCAAAGTGACTCGAGCAGATGTTGCTTTAGAGACAGTGGATCTGCGTGTTTTAGCTGTGGTCGGTACTGTGCAAGAGGACGAGACGACCCGTCAGATTGTTCCAGTTACAGTAGATACAGTTACGCCCACATTCGAGCGGGGCGAGTCATCTAGAGGCCCGGCCTACAGGACTCAGAATGCTAGATTTGGTTCACTGATGGCCCGTTGTGTTGAGTTACAAGACAAGATCTCCTCCTTGGGGGAGAAGGTGATGACTATTGATGATTTGGTGGCGGATTCTAGCCACATGATGAGTCTTGTGAATGCCCAGTATATGGTCAAAAGCGAGATGATCGACAGAGTGATTGGGTTAGAGTTATGCAATCTACTAATGACCTAATGGTCATTAGTAGATTACATAACTTATTTTGTGAAGGAACTAACACTGATAGATAGTCCTTGTTTGACACATTTTGATTTTTGCTTATTAATCAGTATAATTTCTTTTAAACTCGTTAACTTTTGATGATATTTTGGTGAATGATGGGTATTCTAATGGAATGTAGTATAAGATTAAGAAATTATAGATTGTGTTTATAACGTTATGATCTCATGACTGTGTAATATTTGATGTATATAGAAATTCACCATGGCAACAAGTAGTCGTGGTCGCGGTCGGGGTAGTGCTCTTCCAACCACTGTCTAGGAATTGGCCGATTTAATTGCCAGTATGTTAATACATCCATTGGCAAAGTCAATCAAAATGCAGGGCGTGGTAAAGGAAGAGGTGAAACCAGACCTATTGGTCAGCCAATGGGAACCCAAGGATGCACATACAAAGCTTTTCAGGGATGCCAACCAAAGGCATTCACAGGAAGTAAAGGACCCCTTGAGATTGTCCGATGGATCCAGAAAATGGAGTCAGTAATCGCAATTAGTAATTGTGCTGACTGCTAAGAATCAAATCGTGAAATACGCCACTTGTTCATTCCTAGACGGTGCATTATCATGGTGGAATGCCCAACGCCAAATTCTAGGAGAGGCTGCGGCATACGGAATGACATGGAATGAATTAAAAACAATGATGATGAGAGAGTATTGCCCACGTACTAAGGATTAAAAATTGGAGACAGAATTCTGGAATTTATCAATGGAAGGGGCAGACGTTAAGGCGTACACTGCTAGGTTCAATAACTTAGGAAAACTTGTGCCACGGCTAGTTACCCCGGAGTATGTCAGGATTGAAAGGTACATTTGGGGTTTAGCACCACAAATTAGAGGGATGGTCACCTTTGCAAAGCCGACAACCATTGGTATATCTCTGTGACTCTGTACATTGCTCACTGCTCTCTATAATGTTTAAACCTTGTGTAATTGCATGATAAGTTTAATAACAAGTGACTCGAAGGCCCAAACATTACCATGTGCTCTTGATCTCCAGGAACCTGTACACTCAGCGTTCGATGTCTAAGCTTTTGTTCTTTTACTATCTTCTTGGCACATCATATATTACTTTATAGTATGATATTGATTTTCGGATTTTGTGTAGTCCATATATTATGAATTTGTCTTGGTTCTTTGAATAGTTGTAGTCATCGGAGAAGAACTATTGCGATTTTGGTTGGTATGTTCTTTTATATATATCATATTAGAATTTTATATAATTGCATGAAAATTTGAATCACAAGTGACTAGAAGGGCGGGCGTCGTGCCATATGCTAGTATGATGTCGTTATGTTCTTTGTTGATGATCTCGAGGAACATGTATGCACTCTTTAATAGGTACTTATAAGCTTTTGTTCTTTCTTATATTAATAGGGTTCACACAATATTAGGTGTATGATTGTTCTCTTAAAATTTGAGAGATAAACTTGATCTCTAAAAGGATTTCGTTTTGAGTTATTGAGTTATACTACATTTTGTTAATAAAATATTGTTGTGCGTATGTGGAATCTTATTTGCTTATGCGTGAATGTTTCCTTACATGATATGTTATCTTTGACTCTTCTTTTCTCATACGCTTGCTACTAATTGTTGTATTCAATTTTGTTGTTTGTTGCACCGTTTTTATTTGATCGTTTGCGACTTCTATTCTTATTTAATTTGATGTGGTTTGTCTCTACTTTTTTATAAGCGTGTTGAATCTAATTGTTTATGCATTAATATTTCTTGACTTAACATGTTTTCTTTGGCTTCCTTTTATATGTGTCTTGCCGTCTAAGTCTTGCTGTAATATGTTTCCTTCATTTTATTTTCTTGCCCATGTTTTTATTTGATAAAATGCAAATTCCTATTTTGTGTTTGTGTAGTTTGGTGAATTATGGTACCATATTACTAAAATATGGCGTTTAGCAAAAAGTATTTCTTATTCTTTTAGGTGATTGTATTAAGTTGTCTAGTGGCTACTAAGCTAAATTTTCTTTTATTTATTAATTTTCGAAAGGTGTACTCGGATTTGTTAAACGTGCCTGTGTTTTCGAATTTACTATTTGTGCGAGGTATAATAATACTAGGTCATTGTTTTGTTCAATTGAACTTTCTATTGTGTTTTTTATAACTTTGTGTTTTTCTTGCAAACACTTTTTATGGATCTCGCATCATTTCTTACACCTATTTTTTTTTCATGTAGAATTTTTCTTGAATTCTCAAAATTTTATTGTGCTTAGTTATATCTATGTTCATTGCTCACTGCTCTCTAATGTTTAAACCTTGTATAATTGCATGAACAGTTTAATAACAGGTGACTCGAAGTCCCAAACATTACCATGTGCCATTTAGTCTAACAACCTGCCAAAAGACACTTGTTGAATATCTCATTTGAATTTGATGTACTTGTGATTACCGACAAAATGTATTTAGGTGCCATATATATTAACCGTATCGAAAATGTCGTATCGGTACTGAGTGTCTGTGGTTGAATTTCTTAGGAGAATAAATTAGTGAACATGGATGTGTCGTTCACAAGGTTAAGTACGTTATACGTAAGGAGAAATTTTAATTAAAATTTTAAGGGTTCTTGATAGCTTAGAGCTATTACAACCCGTTTATTATAATTATATGAGTGTGGTCCTTAAAATTTAAGGTTTGGTTGTAAGTGGTTGTGAATGAATGAGAGAAAAAATATTGAAAATCTGTATATTTGACAAAAAACTGTTAATTCTGTAAAATTTAAAGTTTTAATGTGAGTGAAAGAGAATGAAAATGGTATTTAATGTATTATTTAATGAGTTTTTTACTAAAATGGTGTAGATGGGAAAAATATTTACCAAAGAGGTTTCATATAAAACTATTTACCAAAATAGTGTTTTTTCTAGAAAGTTGCATCTTCTCTCTCCAACTCCTGTTAGAAGCCATATAATATCAATGCAGATTTATGTTTATTCGAATCCATATAATGTCAATGCATATTTATGTTTAATAATATTTTCTTAAATGTTTTAAAACAGAACTTTTTCTTATTATATAATGTTTTAAAATCCTCATTGACTTGGATGGCCTGACCGGTTAAACCCATAAACTGAGATTAAGACGGTTCTTTAGTGATTTGATTTTCAATCATTTGTGTTTATGTTTTGATTTCCATGTGAATATTGTTTTAATTTCTCTTGTTATTATTTTTATTATAGATATAGATATTTTTTAATGCTTTGTGTTATCTTTATTGAAGGGTTTTTTATTTGTCGTGTTTAAAGTTTATAAAGTTTATATTACAAATTTACAAATTTACAAATTTCAATAGTCAATGCGGTTCGATCTACCGGGTCAGACATGATCAGTCGGTTGAACCTTTCCGAATACAAGTCCAGATCTCTATAAAAATCTGGTTTTATAGCAATGTTATTATACTTAAATGTTTCTGAATTAAACATTTAATAATGTTTAAAAACACTTTTTAAAACTAAGTTTCTAGTACTTCTTTTTAAAAGAACAAATACAAATTTGAAATCAATATAACTTCCAAAGTTTATAAATATATAAAGTTTTGAAAAACGTTTTATAAAACAACCTTTATATAAAAAAAGTTTGAAATCGGTATATAAATAACTTTCATTTTAAAAACAACCTTTATAAAAACGTTTTGAAAACAATATATAACAATTAAAAGTTTAATAAAAAAGTCTACAGAATAAAATTTTTAATAGATTTAAAAAATTAAAATATTTTAGAAGAATCACAAAACATAAAAAAATTGTTATTAAAAAGTCAGATACAATAAAAAAGAATTTTATTTTTCTACAAACTTTTTAAATCTTTTATAATAATCTCTTTTAAATATACATTTAAACTTATCCAATGGGAGTTGGAGAGAAAATGCAACCTTCTAGAAGAGCACTATTATGGTAAATAGTTTTGTATGAACACCTTTTTGGTAAATATCTTTTCCACCAACACCATTTTGGTAAAAAACTCATTATTTAATTGTGATTGTGAGTGGAAGACGGAGAAAAAATAATGATAAATGTGTAAATTATAAGAATAAGAGTGGGAATGAATTGTGGTTATACATCATATTTAAAATTTGTAATGAGGGGTGTGCATGGATCGGTTTTGATTGGATTTTAACTAAAACCGAATCCAAATCCAAACTTCGGTTTTTTTACAATTTTCAAATCCATTTGGATTCGGTTTTTTTTTGGTTTCATGGATTTTGGTTTTTGGTTTTTTACGGTTTGGATTCGGTTTTTTTCAGATTCAAATCCTTATGAATTTCTGGTCTGGATAAAAACTAATAACATTAAATTTGGGTCTACTTAGTTTTCAATTATAGATTAATTGACTACTAATAACATTAAAAAAAAATAAAATCCATAACGACCACCTTCTCCGAGCACCGTTGGACCACCTTCTCCAAGCACCGTTTGACCACCACTCGATCTGAGCTCAGGGCCGAAAAAAGTTTGCAGCTCTCTTGTTTGAGGGAAATTAGGGTGTCATTTGCTTAACGGTTGCAAATTCTTAAACATTTCATCCCCTAATTATTGTTGAGATAAATTGAGATCCATGTCCCATAAGTTGTTTTAATCATATGTTGTGGATGAAAATATGAAGTTGACTCCACTAAGTGTATGTACACTTATGTTGATATTAGAACCCTAATTGTGTTCTACACATATTCTAATCTTCAAGTAGTTGATTTTGTTTGTGTCCAGTGATATTGGTTAAGTTCAGGGAGATTTTGTTTATGTTTAGTGATTCTACTTAGTTTTGTTTAGGTATATGGTTAGGTTTGTGTATGTATGTTTTTATGCATTTGTTTAGGTATACGTATGATTGTGTATAATTAATCGATTTTAGTGATTTTGTTTATGTTTGTTGATTATGTTTAGGTTTCTATATGTATTTAATAAGATGTTGCAATCCGCGCTTCGCGACGGATGCTATTCGATGATATTTTTTTAAAATCCCGGGTTTGTTGTCGTGGTTAGCGAGGCGTTAAATAGCAAGAGAAATATATACATTTGATATCATTACATATGTTATTAAAAAGACTTGGCATGTTATATACTGTTATACAAGAAACTACCTATGGAGTTGGAGATCCATCATTAGTCTATCTAACAATAAATGTCAATATGTCATGAATGGATTTCCTAAGAACAGAATACAAAGAATTAGATAAAAATCCAACAATGTAAAAATAGGAATAAGGCTGGCGAACTTTGAAGAAGAAGACTGAAGTGGCGTATTTTTATTGGTCTAATATTTTGGAGAATTCGTGAGTCAAAAACCATTTTGTCAACTCAAAGCTAGTCAACGACCATTTTGATAATTTCTTGAAAAAAATATATTATGTGGGGGTCATCTCATATTCTTTAATCACACCCACCTCACTCATGTGAAGAGGGTATGTCCATGTGAGTGTTAATGTTAATGGTTCTCGTTGTTTTTAAAGTTTATGCATAACAACTCTTTTTAAAATAAATTGTTTATTTAATTACAAACATATAATTAAATTTTGGGAAAATTGCATATTTACCCCTATTTTGGGTTCTAATTGCATATTTACTCATTACAAACAAAGAATTGCATATATCCCCTTTTTAGAGTTAAATGACCATTTTATCCTTCAATATTTTATTAGGGTTTAATAAAAAAAACTCAACATACGGCTCTCTCCTTCTCGTTGTACAATCTTTTACGCCTAGCCTGCTTCCAAATCGAAATCATCCATTCTTCCAAATCGAAATCGTAAACGAACAATGGTTTGAAACCGTGAGCTCGTACCTGTCTCATTCATCTTCGAAAGCTGAATCTTACTGTGGTTCCATTTCTTATTGTATTGTGGTTTAATGTAACATCCCAAGATTCAGGTAATTGCGTAATTGTTAGTTAATACAAATACTATGCATATTGTACGTGTTTAACAAGTTAGAATATTAGGAAATACATATTTATGTGTTATATATATTATATATGGGTTATATGTATATGTGCACAGGGATATATGTGAATACGTAGTTGCAAAGTTAAAAAATGGGTAAATACGTGATGATATACGTGATTAGAATCATCGTTTTATGTATCTCGAGAGTTAGAAATATATAGGGATATATCCTAATATGTTTTAAGGCTTAATATGATAATACATTAAGAGTATAAGGGTTAGAAATGCACCAAACCAAAGCATAAGGGCTAAAAACGGAAATATGGTGCTGCTGGGGGCCTCGCGTATCGCGAAGGAATCCCCTGGGAGTGGCGCGATACGCGACGGGCTGCAGGGTCGGCCAGATTCGTCTTTATCCGTTTCAGCCGCCATTTTGAGCCTTGAAACGTATCAAAACCGGTCCTTAGTCACCATGGGACGTGTCTAGACCATATTTAACACCCCACACTATAAATAGAAGCCTTAACTCATAGGATTTCATTGCTAGTTCATGAATCAAAGCTTAGAAAACCCCGAAAAACCCTCAAGAACGTGCATAGCTTGAAATCGGTTGATCCAGAAGGTATTAGGAGCTACTTTTCTGCAGTGGGTCGTTATTAGGTATGTATTACAAAAGCCCTCAATCAATTTCATGATTCATAACATCTAGATATGCTTTTTAGAAAAGATCCGAAATTAGGGTTCTTGAGCATGATTCTTCAAAATTGAGGAATCTGTTTGGAATTAAGGTCTGATTTTTGGTATGTAAGCTTAAAATAACATGTTTTAAGAAAGCCCTAAGTTTATTTCATGATTTGGAAAGGTTTGGTATGAATTTGAGGAACGGGCTAAAATTAGGGTTTTCTAGACATTGTTTTGCTACAATTAAATGATCGGGATTGAATTAAGGTCCCATCTTTTGAAGTATATCATAAAATGATATTAAGAACAGAAGCCCATAATAAAAAGAGTTTTGATGTTAGTTTGAGAACTACGTCAAAATTAGGGTTTTGAAAGATAATTATCAAGTATTGGACTATCTATAAGGAATTGGGAATTGATGTTTTGATCATAGTAATTCCGCCTCCGGGTCATGATAACGCCTATACGGTCGGTCATGATCATCACCAAACTAAAACACAAATATGGGTGATATCTCATAGTAATTCCGCCTCCTGGTCGTGATAACGCCTACATGGTCGGTCATGAGAATCACTCATCAAGTGTATAAAGCTTGGGCAAGGGTAATGATATTCAACAAAAAAAACATGTTTTTATATAAAGTATATATAAGTGCAAATTGTGATAATTAGTAAGATATACCGAGCTATTCGGGTACTTAGAAGTTCGTGCGGACCGGAAGGGTAAGCGCCTGTACACTGGGGTTTCTGGCATAGCGAGGGTGTCGCATAAATCCCAAATGGGACCTGGCATCCCTCACTGGGCGATCTCGGAGTGAGCGTTTACTTATAGGAATGCGCGTCTTCATATTATCATCAGAAAAGTTATATTGCCTATAAAGGGCATTTTGGTCATTTTGACCTCTGAGAAAGTATAATTTAGAATTATATAACATAGAAGATGTTTATAATATAAAGTCTTGCATTAATGCAACCCGATACATGATTAGGTTTGGATCAAGGCCTTTAGTGAAGGTTCTGCCTAAGATTATTCAAGTAAAAGACAGAGCTGAGTCTTTCTCACACTGGGCAATTACTTTTATGGAACGGGATGTGTTGTTCTGTATTAAATTGTATATTTGACTGCCATTAGTATCTATAAATGTTGAGGCCTGAAGGGTTAGATACGATCTTGGAAGAGGGCCCATGTGACACGTACAAATAGGTAGTATGCATACAGATAGACCTAGTTGCTTGGACGATCATTCTCGATCTTGATTCTGTGACCCCTGCCATGGATATACATGTTTATATGATACTGTAGTCAAAATTTAATTACATATGAACTGCTACGTTTATGAAACTCACCAGCATTATGCTGAGCCCCAAATGTTGTCTTTTTCTTTTGGACGCACGTCTTAGGTACCATGTAGTAGCAGATAGCTAGACATGGATGGGACGAGGAAGAAGCTAGTATAGAAGTCTAAATTTTTGGACGGACGAAGACATAGACTTCTAGTTTCAAATAGAACTTGGATGTTGTAATATCTTTGTACTTTGTAGATCCTGCAACTTTTGTTATGAATAAAGTTAAAGACTTCCGCTGAAATTTTTGATTAGTGCCATGTGCATTCTTTTATTCGACGCGTAACACTCCCTAGTGCTTATCCTGGGATGCGGGTGTTACATTTAAAATCGTAAGCTCGCACCTGCCTCATTCATCATCGAAATCCAAAACTCACTACTGGTATGGTTCGATTTCTCTATTTCATAACTCATATGAGGTCTCCATTTTTATATTTTCTAGTTTTCGCTACTGGTACGGTTCGATTCCTTTGAATGAATTCAAAATCACCCAGTACATTTGTTTCTTTTAAATACCACGACTTATATTTTCTACTTTATCCTCTGAATGAATTCAAAAGTTGTAGAGATAAGAATATAGGAATATACATGCTATACCAAAAGCATAACTATTGTATTCTTCAATATATGATACTCATTAAAAATTTCTTTGAAAATATTCATATTTAATAATATAAATTTTACATTGATTGATGATGGAAAATGTTAATATGGATGTTATTGATGTATCAACATGGGAGAACATGCCTAAGTACAAGATAAAATTGAAATACATAGGTTACTTTCGCTTGGCTAAAAACTCCTCTAAGAGACGACATTGTTTTGGCTATAACAAATGTATATACATTGACACATACGCTTGGCTAAAGATTCCTCTAAGGATTATGGCTAATTTTTGTTGAAAATTTTGTATTCGTATTTTGGTACCATAACGAATTAACTTTAAAGTGTGTTTTATTTGATGTTTGTTCATGATGTGATAAAAATAAGCATGAAAATTAGAAAAAAAAATCAAAAAAAAAAACAACAGTATGAAGAAAAAATAAGCTAGTAGAAACGCAAACAAAAGAAATAAATGAGTATCTTTATAGTTTATATGATTTGAAAAAAAGGGTATATATGCAATTTAGGATATTTGAGTCATTAAGGGTAAAATAGTCATTTTATTATTTCTTTTTAAAAACAAAAACAAAAATGGGTATATATGCAATTTTTAAAGTTTATAAGGGGATATATGCAATTGAATTTTTAGATTGAATAAATATGCAATTTTTAAACTTTGTAGAGGGATATATGCAATTGCCCCTTAAATTTTTTACATGTAAAAATTGGCTTACTAGAGAATAAAAAGTGAATAAAAAGTGATCAGATATTGACGCCCTCAACGGTCATTGAAATTAGACTCGTTAAATTCTCTCCCAAATCAAATCAAGTTTGAAACCCCCACTCCCTTCCCTTTTGCTCCCGCCCCAACCGTCCAGACCTTCCTTCTTCGGCTCCGATCACGGTTTAACGGAAAGACCGTCGCGACGGCCGGCCGGCCAAATTCAGAACGCCATGGTTTTAACCGGCCGGTCCTGTCGTCCTGATAACATTGATCTAGGGTTTCGAAGGTCTTCGTTTTTACAGTGCCGTTAGTCTCCGTTCACTTATCCACGGTGGTTATTCTTTTCGTTACGACGGTGCCGTTATTTAACGGTGAGGTTATTCTCCCTTCCGTTATCAACATCCATCGTTCTTGGTGGTAATTAGGTGAGATTTTGTCACTGCTCTTCAAACATTGAGGTTTTATAGCGGTTTACGCTAAATTTTTCTAAGGATTTATACGTTTCATCGTAATCATTACTCTGTCTCACTAATTTTTTATTTTTGGGGATTTCGAGTTAATTTTTATCCCCTAATTGTTTTTTTTTATTTTGTTTGTATGTCAGGCCAACTTGAAGATCTTTATCGGGCTGATTGCATGGATAACATATAGTGGCGGACTTACACTATGTCCAGGGGTAGCGTCCGCTGCCCCTGAACTTTTACCCCGACGTGTAATTTTTTTTTTTTTTAGGTTTTCGGTTTTTCGCGACCCCTGAAACGAATTTTTCGCGACCCCTGGAAGAAATTTTATAGTTTTTACCTAAAAATATGATCGAAAGCCCCTTGAAAATATGATTAAAAGCCCGTTAATTACCTAAAAAAAAATTTCGGGGGCGCTGCCCCGAACCCCCGTTAGTCCCTACAAATATTTTTTTTAACGCTACCCCTGGTTTTTTTTCCTGCATCCGCCCCTGATAACATAACCAGGTGTTTTCTCCCTAAAAATGTTAAATCATGGTCAAAAACATTGGTAAACCCTCGACCCTTTTACATGGAAATTATATTTTAAATAATGATCATAAACTGATGTCCGATTTCTATAACATAAATATTGCAATTTTATAGTGTTATTTGTTGTTTCTGTTGTTTGGTGGATCAAAGATACATTATGTTATTAGTTTTACAAGTTAGCAAATAGTTAGGAGGTTTATTTGATACTATTTGTTTCATACTAAAAAGTTTTAGATTTCTATGCTTCTTTTAAGAATTTGATTAACTACAAGAACATTTTTTTGTGTGTATCTTGCTCTTATGTTGATCATTGAAAAAGGTTTTTAGATTTTGGACTTATATATGTCATTCTTCAAAGATATGATGGATTGGAAGCACATTAATGTTTTTGGTCTTGATTTCATTAATCTGCCTACCTACTAACAGGTTTGTTTTTCTTTTCACTTGGTAATGTTTAAAAGTTGTATGCTGATTTGGTTATAATTTCACATGTTTTCTTATTTTCTGAAGGATTTTTGGGTACAACCGTTGTTGACTGTATGCAAGGGCTTTATAATTCTGTGTACTTGTTTAGTTTTACTTGTTGATGTTTTGCAATTAGTTGTTGATTCTTGAAAGAGGCTTTTGGATTTTATTTTGTGTATTTCATTTCTTGGGAATTGTTGATGTGAAGTACACACGTGTTTTTGTTTATTTGTTGTTTACTTACTTCTTTTTGTAAGGTTTTGAAATATTGTTGTAGACAATGTGGATTGTTAAGCTATATAACATTTGTTTATGATTTTTTTGTTTGTATGTCAAGTCTTATTTGCTCATGTACTAATGTTTCTTGTGTTTGTCCGACTCTGATTTTATGCTACTTCTAGCTTTATAACCTGCCTTCGCTTTTGTTGTTTGTTACCCCTTTCACTTTGGTGGATCAAAAGTACTTCTATATATAAGTTTTGTACGTTTGGATATATTTGTTGGTTTGTTTGATGTTACTTGTTTCTTACTAGAAAGGTCTTTTGATGGGCATGTACGCTTTACTTTTAAGGATTTGATTGACTACAAGTACATATTTTGTTTATCTTGCTGTTATATTGATCTTTGAAAGGGTTCTATTAACCTGCTAGGTTGCTAAAATCTAATACATTAGTATATTTGTTCTTCATTTTATTAACCTGCTAGGTTGCTAACACACTCAATTTTCATTTATTTGTTAATTCTTGAAAGGTGTATCCTGAAATGAATTGTGTCACATGTTTCCATATTTCCTGAAGGATATATATGGTCATATGGATAAAGAAGTACAAAGCACTTATCTAGATTGTTGAATGGAGTTTTCTAGTGCGTGCTTCATATTTTTGTAGTTGTACTTCATATTTTTGTAGTTGTACAAAAGTACGAAGTTTTTTTTACTTGTTGATTTTTGCAATAATTTTTTAACTCCTTGGAAAGGGTTTCGGATTATGTCTCTGTGCTTTGTGTATTCTTTTGCTGCACTATATTGATGAGAAGTACATTCATGTCGTTTTCATTATTTTATCAAAGTACTACGTAGCTCTGATATGTTTTTGTTTATTTTTGCTTTTTATTATGTGTTTACATATCAAGTAAGTTATTGTTAATGTTTATGTAAAATCCTTTCATGGTTTACTCAGCTGTTCGTTTATTTTAGGCAATATGGATGGTTGTCATTCTTTTGCATATTTTGTTTTATTTGCTTATACATGAATATTATCTGACTTATGTGTTGTGTTATCTTTCGCACTGATTTTAAGTTCGTTCTAGTTTTATTATATTGCCTGCACTTTTTGTTGTTTGTGAGTCCCTTTTTATTTAGTTTGATAGATAAAAATGCATGATATTATCGGCTTTATAAATTAGCAAATAGTTACTGGTCTATTTGATGTTTTTTGTTATTCTGACTTCCTCGAATTTCATAATTCTCATGTGTTTAGTGTTGAGCTGTTCGTTTATTTTAGACAATATGGATGGTTGTCATTCTTTTGCATGTTTTGTTTTATTTGCTTAAACATGAATATTATCTGACTTATGTGTTATATTTGGCGCTGATTTTAAGTTGGTTCTAGTTTTATTCTATTGCCTTCACTTTTGTTGTTTGTGAGTCCCTTTTTATTTGATAAATTGCAAGTGTTATTTGTTGTCTATGTAGTTTGTAAAATCCTTTCATGGTTTACTCAGCTGGTCTATTTGATGTTTTTTTTTTTACTCTAAAAACACATAGGGCTTCCTTGAATTTCAGAATTCTGATGTGCTTAGTTCTGTCTTTGTTTGTTCTCTCAATTTTGGTTTTGGCTGATAATCTTTCTCTCTACTGGTGTTTAGTGTTGAGCTGTATTGTGTTTTGATTTTGAAGTTTTTTGTTTGTATGTTGAGTCTTATTTGCTTTTGCATGAATACTTCCAGCCTTGACGTGTTTATCTTTGGATCTTGTCAATCAATATCCAATATGTTACTGATTTTCGTGTAATTGATTTGTTGTTGCCTGTTTATGTTTTTGTGATAACATTGTTTATATTTCTGAATGATTCTTATGTTTATTTTCAAAGTGTAATCTGTTTTAGACGATGTTTTGTTGAAGAATATTATGAATACAAAGTATTGACAAAATGATATATACTTTTGTTTATTTTCAAAGTGTAATCTGTTTTAGACGATGTTTTGTTGAAGAATATTATGAATACAAAGTATTGACAAAATGATATATTTTATTCATATACATAATGTTTTGATGCAGTTTATTAAGAATACAAAGTATTTGTTTAACTAACTATCCACACCTTTTGACCTAATATCTTTTAATTGGCTATGGACGGATTAGGACGTCTACCTTCAGGTTTGCTCTCGTACCCTTCTTTGTTAGGATTTGAGCTTTGATTCAAAGATGAAAACTGTTTCACCAACAGGTTCTACGGTATGATCGGAAACTACGCGAATACTTTTCGTTTCATACTTTTGATTAGTGATTTAGTTCGTTTAACAACTTATGCTCATACACGCCAAACAAGTGTGCTACAGCTTCAACACCCACTGTACGCCAGTTCAATATTGGAGCCAAGTCTCTGCTCCAACAGCCTTTGTCGAGACACCGCCCCAAATCTCAAAAGCTAAAAAACAGGTCAGATACTACATGCCTAACAATTCTGTCAATAAGCTTATTTATGTTATGTTTGTATAAACTTATTTGTTACTGCTGCTAACTAATTTTATTTATTTTCTGTCAATTACACATAAATGCTATTTGGTAGTTATATAATAGGAAATAATTACATCTGATATAAATGAGACCTGAAATACTAATTAGATGCATGTACAACACTCATCGTGTCTGTTGCTTCTGCAGCAGAAATACCCTCTAATAAGACTGAACTATTTTAAAATTCACAACATTAGGACATAAGATATCCAATATTTTAAATTCACAATATTTAAAATTCATTTTCATTATAATCGAACTCTACAAGTGAACGTGTGAACGGCGCGAAGAGAATAAGATATCCAGAATAGCAGCACCAGTCTTCATATTTTGAATACTATGTGGGAAGAAATTCTGCCTTCTCATATTTTTGTTTACCAGCTTTGATGATCAATCTGGCCCCGGTTGAATGTATTTGACTTTTTGTACATTTAGATTCTTAATAAGTTTGTGTTACATAGGTGGTGTCATGATATTGGGCTTGAGGAAAGTGCAAACAAACCTCTTTTGAGAACCGTTTTTCAGGTAAATTTTCTGTATACATATTTCCTGGAATTTTCATGGATCTTTTGTTTTACTTATGAGTTATGATTTATGTTTTCTAGGTTATGTGACGATTATTTAATATTTATTCCACGTAAAACAAGTTTGATGTTCGTTATACATGATAAAACAAGGGTAAATTTTGTTTTTGTTTCTCTTTTACAAGGATAGCATAATCTGATGTGAATTTGATCAATGTATCTTTCTATTCCATATAGACACCTCTTGAGATTTTGGCACGTGTCTTGAGGGAATATAACCAGAAGGTAACTTATTTTCTCATGTTTTTTCATATATAATATATTCTTTATTTATGTTGTCACCTTGAAAGGTACTAAGTTCATAACTCTTATGTTAATGCGATTATAATTGTAGATATGGGATTCCATTCCTAAACTTGAAGCCCACAAACACACTCCATTGAGCGTATTTTTTAAAGTAAGCCTGTAGATATTTACTATTTTACTTGTAATGGTTTTTTAATTGGTTCTTGAGTTAGAATTACATTACATCTACTATATTATAACTTCTCATTGATGAGTGACTAAGTTCAAGTTGTTGCACTGCTGAGTTAGGAAGACAATGAAGAACAATTTAAAGAGCAGGTATGCAAGAAATTGAGTTTCTAATAATATTTCCATAATTTTACAACATATCATTGTTAATTGGGATAATGCATATGTAGACCACCTAAGTATTTAGAAGTTATTATTATGGTCACCCAAATATTGTAACAACTTTAGAGGCCACCCGAGTATCAATTTCATTATATGCAGATTCACGCATAAATTTTGAAAAGAAGGGAACAATTAGCTTGAAGCAATCTGCTTATGCTAAGAAGATTCTCAGTTTAGGAGGAATGGAAGAATGCAACTCATGTAGTTATCCTATGGAGCATAAGTTGATTCTGACAGGTGACAGTGGAAGCAAGTTTGTGGAAGCAACCAAGTATAGGCAGTTGATTGGTAGCCTAAGATATCTGGTGCATACAAGACCAGACTTGTGTCTATCTGTTGGGATTGTTAGCAGATTTATGCAAGCTCCCAGAGATGCTCATCTTGCTGCAGTGAAGCAAATTTTGAGGTATGTGAAGGGTACTATTCACTATGGAATAGAATATGGTGCAGGGGGAGATGACAAGTTATTAGACTATTATACTAGGGTTGATATTATATTATAGTTTAGGGTATTAGAGTGCAATATTATTCTCTATATATAGAGACCCCATGTAACCCTATTATTCACAACAATTATCAATAATATTATCTTCTCTGGTTTAATTTGGTATCAGAGCCAAAGAACAAACACCGAGAGATTTCTCCGGCAGGGCGGCCGGCCACCGCCGCCGCCCTACCCACCACCTCGTTCTTTCCTTTTTCTCTTGTCTTCCTTTATTCATCTTTTTTTTTACCCATTCAAATAAAAAAAAAGAATCAGATCCATGCCTCCTCTCCCGTCAACCATCCCAAAACCCTAAATTCGAATTATCCACAACGATCACCACCATTCTCATCCATAGTCACCGCCATTACAAACCCTACCCTGGCCGCCGTCAGTGCAAACCCTAACCCTAGCCGCCGCCGCCGCATCGGAACAACACCACCGGATCTCCTCTTCACCGCATACAAGGCGGGTGATACACCGCACTTCTTGACATCGCCGCCGCTATACAACAGCGGCTCTGCCATACCGGCGACGCACCACCGTGCATGATTCTCAGGCGAAAGAGAAGACGAAGGCGACGGGGAGAACTACCGCATACACAGCGGTGTTCCATCCCAATTTTCGACATCACCGCCGCTATACATTAGCGGCTCCGCCACACAACGGCGGCCGACCATCGTGTTTTAGTTCTCAAGCGAGATAAAAAGAAAAAAAATGATCCGTTGGTGGCGGCGGGGAGCAGAAAAGCAACCAGGAACCAGCATCTGGTGATGGTGGTAGAAAACCGTCAAAATAAATCCGGTGAAGGCGACCGAAAATCTACTGGTGCTATTTTTGGTGGACTTAAATTAAGAAATCACCAAATCTTATTTACAAAGGAACTCACGTAATTTTCTATGGTGGTGAACAAGACAAAGGAAAAGGCATGATGGATACAGCTGGATCTGACTTCAAAAAAAAAAATATAGTTTTAGTTATTTACAGTTTCAGTCCTTTATGTTTTTAGTTAATTACATCTCAAGCTACAATCGCTATCGCGTTTAGCTTGCGGGGGAGTATTAGACTATTATACTAGGGTTGATATTATATTATAGTTTAGGGTATTAGAGTGCAATATTATTCTCTATATACAGAGAATAATATTGCACTCTAATACCCTAAACTATAATATAATATCAACCCTAGTATAATAGTCTAATACAAGTTAATAGGATACTGTGATAGCACATATGCCAGTGATCCTGAAGATGGGAAAGGGACAAATGGAGCACTATTCTATTTGTCAGACAAGGTGATAACTTGGTCAACTGAGAAACAGCAAACAGTGGCACTATCCTCCTGTGAATCAGAGTATATGGCAGCTTCAGCAGCAGCAAGACAAGCAATTTGGTTGAGGAATGTGGTGAGTGAAATTATGGAAGAAGATCCTAAGGTTGTGGTGCTAAGAGTTGACAACAGGGGAGCAATTGGCTTAGCTAAGAATCCAGCATTTCACAAGAAGAGTAAGCATATAATTACCGAACATCACTACATTAGAGAATGTGTGGAGGAAGGATTAATAACTGTTGAACATGTGGATGGGAAGATACAGAAGGCTGATACCTTGACAAAGCCATTGCCAAGAAGGAAATTTGCAGAAATGAATGAGCTGATTGGAGTAAAGGAATGTTCTCATCAGGGGGAGAATGTTGACTGATGAGACATTAGACACGTGAGGAATTCCATGTGCAAGTATGCACATGGGTTAGTGGGTTAACGGCTATAAGAATAAGTCACCTAGTAATCAGGGAGATCCCTGATTATCAGTTAGAATCTGTTATTTTCTTTTACTATTTAAAGTATTAAAGTAGCAGCAGTAGTAGTTAGTTTCTACACCATTAGCCGAAATTTCTTTGTAATCTTTCTTTTCAGAGCTTGTAATCATTCGACTACGATTGTTTACTTAATAATACAAAGCATTCGGCAATCCTTATTCCTATATATCTATCTCTGATCTTACCAACATTTGGTATCAGAGCTTGTAATCCGATCCTAAAACCCTGGTTTATGCCAAAGTATCCAAGATTCAACACCATGTCTGTAGTTACTCATCAGAAAGACAATCCGTTTTCTTTTCAATGTCCTATGTTGACAATTGAAAATTACACAACCTGGGCTATCAAGATGGAGGCTGTGCTTGATGCTCAAGGTTTGTGGGAGGCTGTAGAACCTGAGACAGGTGCAGCCATTAAAGAGAAGAAGAGTAAGCAGGCGAGAGCTTACATCTTCCAAGCAATTCCAGAAGCTATCCTGTTGCAAGTTTCAAAGAAGAAGACTGCAAAGGATGTGTGGGAAGCATTGAAGACGAGATTTGTAGGAGCTGAGAGGGTGCAGAAGGCAAGGTTACATACTCTGAAGGTGGAGTTTGAATCACTGAGTATGAAGGAAGAGGAGACAATTGATGAGTATGCAGGAAAGTTATCAGGAATGATATCCAAGTATAACTCAGTGGGAGCTGTGCTTGAAGATTCAGATCTGGTAAGGAAGCTATTAGATACAGTAACTGATAAGTTTATTCATCTAGTAGCTTCAATGGAGAAGTACTCAGACACAGATAAGATGCCCTTTAAAGAAGCTATAGGAAGGTTGAAAGCCTATGAAGATAGATTGAAGCTGAGAAAAGGGAGTTCCAGCAGTGAGTCTACTCTTCTGTATAGCAAGGTTGATGGCACAGGGAAGAGCAAGAGCTTCCAGGGATCAACCTCAAACAAAGGGAAAGTCCCAGGCAATGAAAGAGGGGGGAGATCTGGTTCAAGAGGAAGGGGATCCTATAGAGGTAGAGGTGGCAGAGGATCTGGTGGCTCTCCACAAGAAAACACAGGTTGGAAAGGAAAAGATAAAAGACATATAAAATGCTATAATTGCCAAAACTTTGGGCATTATGCATCAGAATGCAAGAATGAGAAGAAAACAGATCAAGAGGCCAATTTAACAAGGGATAGAGAAGATGCGCCTACATTGATTCTATGTGTTTGTGGAGATGAAGAAGAAGAATCAGCAGTGTTGCTGAACTAAACCAGTTAGTTATGAAGGTACAGAGATCAACTAACAGGTTGTATAAAGGAAAGTATGAAACTGGTGACAACAATGGAATGTGGTACTTGGACAATGGAGCAAGCAACCACATGACAGGAAATCTTGCTGCCTTTGCTAATTTGAACAGATCAGTGAATGGTTCCGTCAAATTTGGAGATGGGTCAAAGGTGCAAATCAAAGGAAAAGGTACACTTTTAATTCAATGCAAGAATAGTGATGTTTACTATATTCCTGCATTGAAAAGCAACATACTAAGCCTTGGACAGATGTCAGAAAAGGGTATGATGAACTAAACCAGTTAGTTATGAAGGTACAGAGATCAACTAACAGGTTGTATAAAGTAAAGTTAAACTATGCACAACCAATCTGTTTGAAATCCTGTTTGGAGGAAGAGCCTTGGATATGGCATGCAAGGCTTTGGCATGCTAATTTTCAGGTGCTGAATCAGATGTCAAGCAAAGGTTTGGTTGATGGTATGCCAAGGCTGAGTCATTCAAAACAGATGTGTGAAGGCTGCATAGTGGCAAAACAAGTCAGGAAGCCATTCCCTAATGAAGCAACTTGGAGAGCTAAAGAACCTCTGGAACTCATTCATGTGGATCTGTGTGGTCCAATATCTCCAAAGACAAAGGGAGGTAAAAGTTATTTTATGCTCATAGTTGATGATTATAGTAGATACATGTGGATGTATCCTCTACAATCAAAAGATGAAGCTTTTTATAACTTTAAGAACTTTAAGAAGAAAGTTGAGAAAGAAAAATTTGTAATAAGAATAATGAGAACAGATAGGGGTGGGGAATTTATGGCTAATGATTTTATGAAGTTTTGTAAAGAAGCAGGGATTAAGAGGCAAACTACAGCCCCTTACACACCACAGCATAATGGTGTGGTAGAGAGGAAGAATAGGAGTGTGATGGAGATGGCAAGGTCTCTCTTGAAGACTATGAAAGTACCTGATGAGTTTTGGGGAGAAGCTGTGAGGCATGCAGTTTACTTGCTGAATAGAATCCCTACCAAAGCTGTGAAGAATGCAACACCCTATGAAGCCTTGAAGAAAGTAAAGCCAAACTTAAAGTATTTGAAGGTGTTTGGCTGCTTAGCCTATGCAAAAAGAACAGGCTATGTGACCAAACTTGAAGATAGAAGTGAAGTGCTGGTGCATTTGGGGAAAGAACCTGGAAGTAAAGCTTACAGACTTTACAATCCCAATACTGGAAGAGTGGTAGTATCCAGAGATGTTGAGTTCAATGAACAGAAGAGATGGGACTGGGATGTGACTGAAGACAAAGAAGCAACAGGAACAGTTTGGACTCGCATACAAACTGATCAGAACAGTGAAGAATCAGAGGAATATGGTGATGATCACACACTCCCATTTGCTGTTCCAACTCCTTTTGGAGAAGGTAGTTCACAGTCATACAAGACTATCTTCTCTGAAGAGGAACTGGAAGCAAACAGAAACCACTCAACAGTTGCTGCAGATGAAGAATCACCAGTGAAAGGCTTCAGAAGTATGAGTTCAGTTCAAGAAAGAGCTCAAGGGGTGAATGTAGAAGACATCAGAGATGGAGAGTTGCTGCTGATGGATGAAGAACCATTAACCTACAATGAAGCAATCTCTCAAGACAGTTGGAGAGAAGCAATGGAAGCTGAGCTTGCATCCATTGAGAAGAACAAGTCACCTAGTAATCAGGGAGATCCCTGATTATCAGTTAGAATCTGTTATTTTCTTTTACTATTTAAAGTAGCAGTAGTAGTTAGTTTCTACACCATTAGCCGAAATTTCTTTGTAATCTTTCTTTTCAGAGCTTGTAATCATTCGACTATGATTGTTTACTTAATAATACAAAGCATTCGGCAATCCTTATTCCTATATATCTATCTCTGATCTTACCAACACTACAAATACATTTTTTGCTTATCTTGCAATATTGATCTTTGAAAGGGTTTTTAGATTTTGGACTTGCGTTATGTGTATGCACGTTAGTTAATTTTTTCATCATGTTATTAAGCCGTCAGTTTGCTAATGAGCATTTTTATTTTATTTGTTAATTCTTGAAAGGTGTATAGTGAATTGTGTCACATGTTTTTATTTCCTGAAGGATATCTGGGTACAAAAGTACAAAGCACTTATCTAGATTGTTGAATGGAATTTTCTGTTGAGTGCTTCACTCATTTTTTGACTCCTTGAATAGAGTTTGTTTCGGATTGTGCCTGTGTTTTGTTAATTCATTTGCTGCACTATGTTGATGTGAAGTACACTTATGGCGTTTTCATTATTTTATTAAAGTACTATGTCGCTGTGATATGTTTTTGTTTATTTTTGCTTTATATTATGTGTTTATATATGAGGTATGTTAATGTTTTTGTAAACTACTTTCATGTTACTAAGATGTTTGTTTAATTTCAACGGATTGTTTAGATTTGTATAGTAGACAATACGGATGGTTGTTATTCTGTTGCATGTTTTGTTTTATTTGCTTATACATGAATATTTCTTGACTTTATCTGTTATCTTTGGCTCTGATTTTAAGTTGGTTGTAGTTTTGTTTTATTGCCTTCTCATTTGTTTGTGAGCCCCTTTTTATTTGATAAATTGCAAGTGTTATTTGTTTATGTAGTTTGATAAATAAAAAGCATGATGTTATCGGTTTTATATAGTAGCAAATAGTTTTGTCTTTGTTTGTTCTCTCGATTTTGCTTTTGGCTGATAATCTTTCTCTCTATTGATGTTTAGTGTTGAGGTATACTTTGTTTTGATTTTTAAGTTTCTTGTTTGTATGTTGAGTCTTATTTTCAGTCTTATTTGCTTTTGCATGAATATTTCTGGATGTTGTGTTTATCTTTGGCTCTTGTCAATATCCAATATGTTACTGATTTTCGTGTAATTTCTTTGTTGTTGCGTGTTTATATTTTTGTGATAACCTTGTTTATATTTCTGAATGATTCGTTTTTTAATTTTTCAAAGTGTAAAATGTTTTAGAAAATGTTTTGTTGTAGAATATTAAGAATACAAAGTGTTGACAAAATGATATATTTTATCCACACCTTTTGACCTAATACCTTTTAATTGGCTATGGACGGATTGGGTATCACTCATCTACCTTCAGGTTTGCTCTTTTACCCTTCTCTGTTAGGATTTAGACTTTGATTCAAAGATGAGAATAGCTTCACCAACAGGTTCTTCGGTCTGATCGGAAACTTCACGAATATTTTTCGTATCATTTTTTTTATTAATTAGCTAGACAATTTATGCTCTTGCGCCTGCCTAATTCAGGAACAAGAATAAGCTCCTAATTGCCAAACAAGTCTATGCTCCAACAGCCTTTGTCAAAAGCTAAAAAACAGCTCTTCCAAGAAACAGGTCAGATACATGCCTATCAATTCTGCCAATAAGCTTATTAATGTTATGTTTGTATAAACTTAATTGTTACTGTTGCGAACTAATTTTATTTATTTTCTGTCAAATGCACAAAAATGCTATTTTGGAGTTATATAATAGGAAATTATCACATCTATATAAATCAGACGTAAAATATTTAGATGCATGTACAACACTAAATGCGTATGTTGCTTCTGTAGCAGAAATACCCTCTAATAAGCTTGAACATTTTTTTTTTCAAATTCTCAACATTAAGACATACTTGTACAAATAAGTATTTATTTTCATTATAGTGAGGTATGTTATAAAACCATCAACCGGAACTCTGCAGGTGAAGGTGTGAATGACACAAAGAGAATCAGATATCCAGAATAGCAGCACCAGTCTTCATATTTTGGATACTGTGTGGGAAGAAAGTTCTGCCTTTTGTTATAAAACATGCAGAAACTGCAGCTATATAGACCCACTGATGATCATCAATGTTTGTTCTCATATTTTTGTTTACCAGCTTTGATCAACAATCTGGGCCCGGTTGCATGTATTTGACTTTTTGAGATTTAGATTCTGAATAAGTTTGTGTTACATAGGTGGTGTCATGATATCGGGCTTGAGGAAGCTGCAAATAAACCTCTTTTGAGAACTGTTTTTCAGGTATTTCCTCGAATTTTCATGGATCTTTTGTTTATTTGTGAGTTGTGATTTATGTTTTTGAGGTTATGTGGCGATTATTCATCTCATGTAAAACAAGTTTGCTGTTCGTTATACATTATAAAACAAGGGTAACTTTTGTTTCTTTTACAAGAATAGCATAATCTAATGTGAATTTGATTAATGCGACAATAGTTGTTGATAAGCCTACAAACACGGAATTAGAAATTTTTCAAGCGTTAGTACACTCCAATGAGCTACATATTTTATTAAAATAAGGGCCTATAGAATTACATGCACATCTACTATATTTTAACTTCTCATTGATGAGTGACCGAGTTCAAGTTATTGCAGTGGCAGTGCCGAGTTAGGAACACAATGAAGAACAATTTAAAGAGCAGGTATGCAAGAAACTTAGTTTCTAATAATATTTCCATAATTATTCAACATCTCATTTTTAATTGGGATAATGTATATATGTCAGACCACCTAAGTGTTTAGAAGTTATCATTAATTTCATGCACAAACTTGCACGATAACCGTATAAATGATACGAGTACAATTCTCTTGCAGATTCTTTCGGTAGCTCTTCGCTCTTAGAATATATTGTATGATTTTTCCATCGTCTGATTCCTTACACGTCATGGTGGTTTCTATTTTCCTCTGGCTTTATTTGTTTTGTTTTTCTTCTTCGTGTTTTACTTATTATCGATTGTTGTTCTTCGGTGCAGTTGCCTAGGATCTTGTTACGCTCTTTACTGACGGGTTTTTTCGTATCAGGAAATCATTAGTTTGCGGCCTCCTGAACTTGCAAACGTGTTTTGTGTTGTTGCTGTATTGCTGTCTTGGGGCTGCGTACTTATCTATGTGAGTATTTACATGTTATAGGCTTAAATTGTTGTCGCCTAAAGCACGCCTGAAGTCTTTTATTTAGAGGTATACTATTTGTGTGTAAAATTTAAAACATAATTGGATAAGACCTGAATAGTTAGGGGTTATAAATTTCAAGACAACTATATATAAAAAGTAAACAGGTTACTTTCTATGTGACTTCTTATTACACCACAAAAACCAAAACATTTAAGAATACATTTAAGCTTATATTCTTTCTATTATCTTCCTTTTATCTCCCTGTATAATACTTTGCTCATCTTCATATTTGATTTGTTATCATGTTTAATTGTTAGAAAGTATAATAGGAAGGCCCCGTTTTATTTGATAAATTGCAAGTTTTATATTATTTGATATTACTTGTAATTTCTTTAGTATGTTGAATCTTATTTACTTACGCATGAATATTTCTTGGTATCTATATTATATTTTACTTGATATTACTTCTTTTATCTGAATCTTAGTGGTATATGTTGCCTTCATTTTTGTTGTTTGTTGCCTCTATTTTATTTGATAAACTGCGTGTTCTATTTTGTGTGTTGTGTAGTTTGGTGGATTTTGTTATACTTTTATAAATTAGCAAATAGTTATTGGTTTATTTGATACGACTTGGTTCCTAGTAAAATGGTTTTTAGCATTAAGTTGTCAAAGTAGCTACTAAGCTAAAAAAAAATTATTTGTTAATTTTCTAAAGGTGTACTCTGATTTGTTAAACGTTGTATGTGTTTTCGTATTTCCTATTTGTGGGGCACTAAGTCTTTGTTTTGTTTGTTGAATTGAGTTTTCTATTGTGTGCTTTATATAATTTTGTGTATGATTGATTTGGTTGTACAAAACTACCAAGTTCGTGAAACACTTTAATTATTTTTGCAATCATTCGGTTGTATGTTTTTCTATTACTATTTGTTTTTATCATACTGGTTTTTAAAGATTTACGATTAAGACACAATTGTAATCATTTTCTTATGCCTAATTTTTTTCCTGTAGAATTTTTCTTGAAATCTCAAATTTCTATTGTGCTTGGTTATGTCCCTATTCATTGCTCTCTGCTCTCTATAATGTTTAAACCTTGTGTAATTGCATGAAAAGTTTAATAACACGTGACTTGAACACCCAAACGTTACCACGTGCTCTTCAGGACCTCTACACTTAGTGTACGATGTGTAAGCTTTTGTTCTTTCTTACATCTTCTTGGCACCTCATATAATACTTTATAGTATGATATTGATTTTCGGATTTTGTATATTCCATATATTATGAATTTGTCTTGGTTCTTTGAATTGTTATAGTCATCTGAGAAGAACTATTGGGATTCGGCTGGTACGTTCTTTTATATATTTCATATTAGACCTTTTTATAATTGCATGAAAAATTGAATCACAAGTGACTAGAAGGCAGGTAGGTGTGTTGCCATATGCTAGTATGGTGACATTATGATCTTTGATGATGATCTCGAGGAACATGTACACACTCTTTACGAGGTATGTATAAGATTTTGTTCTTTCTTATATCTTCTTACATAAATACTTGTTCTTGTATATTATCTAGTTTTTCATTTCTTTGTTATATTACGAGCCTAGAACTATTGTGAGTTTCATATAGAAAGGCTCACACAATATTATGTGTATGATTGTTCTTTTAAAATTTGAGAGATAATTTTGATCTCTAAAAGGATTTGGTGTTGAGGTATGCTATGTTTTGTTACTAAAATATTTTTGTGCGTATGTGGAATCTTATTTGCTTATGCAAAAATATTTCCTTACATGAAATGTTATCTTTGACTCTTCTTTTCTCACAAGCTTGCTATTATTTATTGTCTTCGATTTTGTCGTTTGTTGCCTCGTTTTATTTGATCATTTGATTTGATGTGGTTTGTCTCTAATTTTTTGTAAGTGTGTTGAATTAAAATTGCTTGTGCATGAATATTTCTCGACCTGACATGTTTCCTTTGACTTTCTTTTATGTGTGTCTTGTTGTTATGTGTTTCCTTCATTTTACTTTCTTGCCCTTGTTTTATTTGATAGATATAATTTTTGGTGGATTATGTTACCATTTAATATAACATATAATTTTTGGTTTATTTGATATTATTTGTTTATTACTAAAATATGGTGTTTATCAACTAGTATTTTATATTCTTTTAGGTAGTTGTACTAAGCTAAATTTTCTTTTATTTGTTAATTTTAGAAAGGAGTACTCGGATTTGTTAAACGTGACTGTGTTTCCGAATTTGCTACTTGTGCGGGGTACAATAATACTAGGTCATTGTTTTGTTGGATTGAATTTTCAATTTTGTTCTTTATAACTTTGTATTTTTCTTTTAGACGCTTTTTATAGATCTCCGATATAAACACTAGATTGTAATCATTTTCTTACAACTATTTTTTTTCCTTTAAAATTTTCCTTGAATTTTCAAATTTCTATTGTGCTTAGTTATGTCTCTGTTTATTGTTTACTACTCTCTAAATGTTTAAACAGGTGACTCGAAGGCCTAAACATTACCATGTGAAAATATGTGCTCCTGATCACCAGGAACCTGTACACTCGGTGCTCCTGATCTCGGCGTTAGATTTGTAAGCTTTTGTTCTTTCTTACATCTTCTTGGCACCTCATATATTACTTTATAGTATGATATTGATTTTTGGATTTTGTATATTCCATATATTATGAATTTGTCTTGGTTCTTTGAATAGTTGTAGTCATCGGAGAAGAACTATTGCGATTTTGGCTGGTATGTTCTTTTATGTATTTCATATTAGAATTTTATATAATTGCATAAAAAATTGAATCACGGGTCACTAAAAGGGCAGGCGTGGTGCCATATGCTATTATGATGACATTATGTTCTTTGTTGATGATCTCGAGGAACATGCACGCACTCTTTACCAGGTATGTAAAAGTTTTTGTTCTTTCTTATATTTTTCTTACATAATTACTTGTAAGAGCCAAGAATTATTGTGATTTTCATATAGCTGGTTCACACAAAATTAGGGAGATAATTTTGATCTCTAAAAGGATTTGGTGTTGAGGTATGTTATATTTTGTTACTAAAATATTTTTGTGCGTATGTGGAATCTTATTTGCTTATGTGTGAATATTTCCGTACATGATATGTTATCTTTGACTCTTTTTTTCTCAAACGCTTGCTACTATTTGTTGTATTCAATTTTCTTGTTTGTTGTCTCGTTTTTCTTTGATCATTTGCAAGTTCTATTCCTATTTGATCTGGTTTGTCTCTAATTTTTGTAAGTTTGTTGAATCTAATTGTTTATGCATGAATATTTCTTGACTTGACATGTTTTCTTTTGACTTCCTTTTATGTGTGTCTTATTGCCTGAGGCTTGTTGTTATGTGTTTCCTTCATTTTATTTTCTTGCCCTTGTTTTTATTTGATAAAATGCGAATTTTATTTTGTGTTTGTGTAGTTTGGTGGAAGGATATATGTTACCATTTAGTTTATTTGATATTACTTGTTTATTACTAAAATATAGCGTTTAGCAAATAGTATTTCTTATTCTTTTAGGTGGTTGTATTAAGTTGTCAAGTGGCTACTAAGTTAAATTTTCTTTTATGTGTTAATTTTTGAAAGGTGTAGTCGGATTTGTTAAATGTGCATGTGTTTCCGAATATGCTATTTATGCGGGGTACAATAATACTAGGTCATTTTTCTGTTGAATTGAACTTTCTATTGTGTTCTTTATAACTTTGTGTTTTTCTTTCAGACGCTTTTTATAGATCTCTATATCATTTTCTTACACCTTTTTTTTTTCCTGAAGAATTTACCTTGAATTCTCAAATTTCTATTGTGCTTAGTTATATCTGTGTTCATTGCTCACTACTCTCTATAATGTTTAAGTCACGTGTAATTGCATGATAAGTTTAATAACAAGTGACTCGAAGGCCCATACATTACCATGTGCTGATCTCCAGGAACTTGTACACTCGGCGTTCGATGTATAAGCTTTTGTTCTTTCTTATTATCTTCTTGGCACATCATATATTACTTTATAGTATGATATTGATTTTCGGATTTTGTGTATTCCATATATTATGAATTTGTCTTGGTCTTTCGAATAGTTGTAGTCATCGGAGAAGAACAATTGCGATTTTGGCTGGTATGTTCTTTTATATATTTCATATTAGAATTTTATATAAATGCATGAAAAAGTGAATCACAGGTGACTAGAAGGGCAGACGTGGTGCCATATGCTAGTATGATGACATTATGTTTTTTGTTGATGATCTCGAGGAACATGTACACACTCTTTACCAGGTATGTATAAGCTTTTGTTCTTTCTTATATTTTCCTGCATAATTACATGTAAGAGCCAAGAATTATTGTGATTTTCATTTAGTAAGGTTTACACAATATTAGGTGTATGATTATTCTCCTAAAATTTGGGAGATAATTTTGATCTCTAAAAGGATTTGGTGTTCAGGTATGCTACATTTTGTTACTAAAATATTTTAATGCGTATATGAAATCTTATTTGCTTATGCGTGAATATTTCCGTACATGATATGTTATCTTTGACTCTTCTTTTCTCATACGCTTGCTACTATTTGTTGTATTCAATTTTTTTGTTTGTTGCCCCGGTTTATTTGATCATTTGCAAGTTCTATTTCTATTTGATGTGGTTTGTCTCTAATTTTTTGTAAGTGTATTGAATCTAATTGTTTATGCATGAATATTTCTCGACTTGACATGTTTTCCGTACATGATATGTTATCTTTGACTCTTCTTTTCTCATACGCTTGCTACTATTTGTTGTATTCAATTTTTTTGTTTGTTGCCCCGGTCTATTTGATCATTTGCAAGTTCTATTTCTATTTGATGTGGTTTGTCTCTAATTTTTTGTAAGTGTATTGAATCTAATTGTTTATGCATGAATATTTCTCGACTTGACATGTTTTCTTTGACTTCCTTTTATGTGTGTCTTGCCGTCTGAGTCTTGCTGTTATGTGTTTGCTTCATTTTATTTTCTTGCCCTTGTTTTTATTTGATAAAATGTAAATTCTATCTTGTGTTTGTGTAGTTTTGTGGAATTATGTTACCATTTACTTTATTTGATATTACTTGTTTATTAATAAAATATGGCGTTTAGCAAATAGTATTTCTTATTCTTTTAGGTGGTTGCATTAAGTTGTCAAGTGGCTACTAAGCTAGATTTTCTTTTATTTGTTAATTTTTGAAAGGTGTACTCCAATTTGTTGAACGTGCATGTGTTTCTGAATTTGCTATTTGTGCGGGGTACAATAATACTAGGTCATTGTTCTGTTGAATTGAACTGTGTTTTTCTTTTACACGCTTTTTATAAATTTCCGTATCATTTTCTTAATGCTATTTTTTTTCCTGTAGAATTTTCCTTGAATTCTTAAATTTCTATTGTGCTTAGTTATATCTCTGTTCATTGCTCACTGCTCTCTATAATGTTTAAATCTTGTGTTATTGCATGATAAGTTTAATAACAGGTGACTCGAAGGCCCAAACATTACCATGTGCTTCTGATCTCCAGGAACCTGTACACTCGTCGTTCAATCTGTAAGCTTTTGTTCTTTCTTAATATCTTCTTGGCACATCATAAATTACTTAATAGTATGATATTGATTTTCGGATTTTGTGTATTCCATATATTATGAATGTGTCTTGGTTCTTTGAATAGTTGTAGTCATCGGAGAAGAACTAATGCGATTTTGGCCGGTATGTTCTTTTATATGTTTTCATATTAGAATTTTATATAATTGCATGAAAAATTGAATCACAGGTGACTAGAAGGGCAGACGTGGTGCCATATGCTAGTATGATGACATTATGTTCTTTGTTAATGATCTCGAGGAACAAGTACACACTCTTTGACTAGGTATGTAAAAGCTTTTGTTCTTTCTTATATTTTCCTACATAATTACTTGTAAGAGCCAAGAATTATTGTGCTTTTCATATAGTAAGGTTTACACAATATTAGGTGTATGATTGTTCTCTTAAAATTTGGGAGATAATTTTGATCTCTAAAAGGATTTGGTGTTGAGGTATGCTATATTTTGTTACTAAAATATTTTTATGCGTCTGTGAAATCTTATTTGCTTATGCGTGAATATTTCCGTACATGATATGTTATCTTTGACTCCTCTTTTCTAATACGCTTGTTACTATTTGTTGTATTTAATTTTGTTGTTTGTTGCCCCGGTTTATTTGATCATTTGCAAGTTCTATTCCTATTTGATGTGGTTTGTCTCTAATTTTTTGTAAGTGTTTTGAATCTAATTGTTTATGCATGAATATTTCTTGACTTAACATGTTTTCTTTGACTTCCTTTAATGTGTATCTTGCCGTTTGAGTCTTGTTATGTGTTTCTTTCATTTTAATTTTTTGCCCTTGTTTTTATTTGATAAAATGCAAATTCTATTTTGTGTTTGTGTAGTTTGGTGGAATTATGTTTTCATTTACTTTATTATAACATATAATTTTTAGTTTATTTGATATTATTTGTTTATTACTAAAATATGGCGTTTAGCAATTAGTATCTCTTATTTTTTAGGTGGTTGTAATAAGCTAAATTTTCTTTTATTTGTTAATTTTGAAAAGGTGTACTCGGATTTGTTAAATGAGCCCGTGTTTTCGAATTTGCTAGTTGTGCGGGGTACAATAATACTAGGTCATTGTTTTGTTGAACTCTCTCCTATCTGAACTTCAACTAAAAGGAGATGGAGAAAATGAATTGTCAAAAGTAAGACAACTCGAGACATAGAACTTGAGTAATGAAGCTAAAATTGATCACTATGAGACCGAATATGCAACCTTGTATCAAAGATTGCATATGGAAAGTAAGAAAATAAATGGTCAGGGGATTGGGTATATACATGGGACTAAAAGTTCCAAGACTATCTTTGTAAAAAACAGCAGTCAGAATAACTCACAACTGGATAACAATCTCAAAAACAAAAATTCAGTATTTGAAGTCTCAACCCAACATCAGTCAGACCTGATGACTTTAACGGTCAACAAACCCCACTAGTTCTTCAAGTTAAAACATTGACAATTTTGGTGAGATTACAATATACAAATATTGTATGTGCACTGATATGATGAAAGTAATTGGAAAAGCATATATCCTATCAATGCTAATACTTCTTTGAATGTTTCTTCCAAACCCATGACAATTAAAAAAAAGAATCTATAGAAAATATAAACAAGAAACCCAAAAGCAAATGGCTTCCACAAATTAGATATTTTTTTTTCTTTATGAAGTCGTACGGACTTTCTTCGGAATTTCTGAAGCATATCTGCACCAACTCAGAAATCTCTTCCCTTGCACTGATCAAGGTTCTTTTAGTTGTTCTTTATTAACCTTTTCTTTCCTTTTGCCTTCTATTGTCTATAATAAATGAAGGTTCTGAAAAGACACGTGTTTCTCTCAGAATCACTCTTAAAAAAAAAAGTTGACTTTCTTTTCCCACCTTAAATGCAATGATGCCATCAAATCACATTTTAAATGACTTGAGCTTATTGAGAAGCAAATCTTTGTGTATTAAGGCACCCAAAAGAGGCAATAATAACTCTAAATAGAGGATGATGAAAATAAGAGTTAATTTCCTCTCAACCACCTTACACTAGGGGTCTAAATAGCTGGCAAAACCCAAAGAGTTTTACTGACAAATCTTTAATAAGACTCTTTGGGTTTTGCCAGCTATTTGTACTCTTCCCGGCTATAAATAGATGGGTGTCACTTTCATATCCCTCGTCTTTTTCATCCCAATCTTCATCCAATTATCAAAAATGGATTTCCATGCCCTTCTCTAAAGACAAGACCGCCAAATTCCTCTAACTCATGCTCACAATATGTGTCTTCACACCTCTAATCATCAACAAACTTTCATGAAAATGATGAGGTTCTTGCAAACGTGCACAATTGGCTTTGCGCTCACCATAAATTCCCCCATCAACTATTAACTTTTAAGGGAATTTTGGGTGAATGCCAACTCTGACCCAAACTCTCCAACCAGCTTAATCAGAACCAGAGTCAATCATGACACTCTTCTAATCTCAGAAGACTTTATTCGCTCTGCCCTCCAAATGAATGATGCAGATGGGGTCACTTACTACAACAGAACCCAAGTCATTGAGACTCTCATTGATATTGGATATGTTGGTTAGTTTGTGAATGAACATGCCAACATAGCACATCTTCATCCAGTCTGGAGGTATTTCTTTGCTCAAATCAAGCTGTGTTTCTCTCCGTGCACCCACAATCATAATCTTGCATCCCATAACACCCAAATGGTGATGCATGGATTAAACATGAACTTCTCTCATTACATTCTTTAGAACATGAAAATTAACTACTCTCTTCCCCTAGAATAGAGAGTTATTCTATATCCATGATTTGTAATGAGAATGATTTGTCAAGTAAAGAGGTGGGCAGGGATTCCAAGAGGTCTCACAACCATCCTTTTGCCATCTCAAAGATCCATTGGAATCCACCTCACTAAACTACCTGCTGATGTGTTAGAGGAAGACGATGAAGGCATCCGAACCATCTCTCATAACCATATTCCTCTTCAACTTGAAGTCAGAGCATACCAATCAAAATAACCAATCTTCGTACCTGTAAAACTGCATGTGGTAACTTTAATTTAATATCTAAATAAATTTGTACTACGTAATTTTCTTTTGTTCCTCCTGTGAAAATTGTTGAAATATGGAATCTTTTGGGAAATATCAAGAAAAACTTAGATTATGTTACTTTAGGCCCTCTTAGCTAAAAAAACAAAAGATTTCTCTACCTTTTTCTCATGTTTTCTTTAAGAAAACAATTTTTACAGACCTACTTCAGATATTTCGAAATAGTTTTGTACCTTTACAGAAATTCCGAAAATATTTTGCAGTAATAAAGAAACCGTTTCATTGCATGCACACACATAAAAAAATGAGGATGAAGGAGTAATAATCTTGCTTGAAAGAATCATTGCAAAAAATTGATGGATTAATCTGATCCCACATAAAGATCACAAATAATCCCCACATCTAATTATTTTCCTCCAAGAAATACGCGGGTGATAAATCTTCTAATAAAAAAGGCAACGGTAACTTTTTTGGTTACAATGAAATAGGGAGATATTAACCCAACGGTTACCCACTCGCCGACTATAAATCACAAAGATACGATGTTTATTATTTCAATCAAGAGAATGAATGTACATGAATATATAGGAAACATAAGAACACTTTACAACCCTCAAGAATACATAATTATCTCAAACTTATGTTAAGTATTGTCTAATATCCCCTCGCAAGCTAAGGTCGGGGAGCGACCTTAAGCTTGGACCGTAAAGTAGCAAACCATTGTGATGTCAAGGGCTTTGTGAAAACGTCAGCAATTTGATCATCCGTGCTAATGACACGAACCCGAAGATTACCCCGTGTAACTTGTTCACTGACAAAGTGATAGTCAACTTCAACATGCTTAGTACGAGCATGAAACACGGGGTTGGCAGTCAGGTATGTGGCACCCAGGTTGTCACACCACAAAACAGGTGTAGAAGATTCTGAGACCCGAAGTTCACGAAGAAGAGATCGAAGCCATGTGATTTCAGCAACCGTATCAGCAAGTGCCTTGTATTCAACCTCTGTAGATGACCGAGACACATTTTTCTGTTTTGTGGCAGACCATGAAACAAGGTTAGACCCAAGATAAATGACATATTCCCCCGTGGAGCGATGGTTATCTGGATCGCCGGCCCAGTCAGCATCAGAAAATGCTGATACACTAGTGTTAGCAGAATCGACATAGGCATGGAGAACCGAGGCAGATTTGTGTTGAATGCGAAGGCCGAGATTAGCAGTACCGTGTAAGTAACGAATAATGCGTTTTACCATGGACCAGTGATTCTCTGTGGGTGACTGCATGAACTGGCATACTTTATTGACGGCATAGGCAATATCGGGTCGAGACAGGATAACATACTAGAGAGCCCCGACAACCTGACGGTATTTTACCAGATTATCTCACGGAGGGCTGTCCTCCTTAGCTAGATGAGTTGTAGGTGTGATAGGAGTGGTGACCGGTTTTGGCATCCGCAAGGCCGGCCCGCTGAAGAATGTCAAGAATGTACTTTCTGTTGAGATAAAATAAGATCCAACCCTTGGTGAATAACCTTAACACCCAAAAAATAAGCAAGACACCCCATATCTTGAACCGGAAAGTGCTGACTAAGTTTACTGACCACCTGATCAATGGCCTGAGGGTTGTTACCTGTTAGAATAATATCATCAACATAAACCAGCATATATAAGACGGTGCCTCCTGAATTATAAATGAACAATGAGGGGTCCGTTTTGGAACCCTGAAACCCGAGGATAGACGATGAAACCACGTCCGGGGAGCCTGTTTGAATACAACGACTTATGAAGTAAGCAAACATGATCCGGTTTATGGAGATCTACAAAACCTGGTGGCTGATGCAAATATACCGTCTCTTTGAGATCACCATGAAGGAAAGCATTCTGAATGTCAAGTTGCCGGAGATGCCATTTTTGAGTGACGGGTATTGAGAGAACAAGGCGAATAGTAGTAGTCTTTACTACCGGGCTGAATGTTTCTTGATAGTCAATACCTGGTTGTTGTCGGTACGTATTAGCCACCAGACGGGCCTTGTAACGGCTAATGGCGCCCGTGGCATCCCGCTTCAGCTTGTACAGCCACTTGCAGTCAACTATATTAGCAACCCGAACCCGCGGAACTAGGGACCATGTCCCATTCCTTAGTAAGGCCGAATACTCTTCCTCCATGGCTTGGCGCCATTTTGGATCTTTGTTGGCAATGGTAAAGGATGAAGGCTCGGTTTCGAGGTCGGTTGCGGAGGTGTGGAAAGAGGAGGCATTGTTAGGAACATGTTTCTTGGGGTTCTGGCGAAGGTTTGGAGGCCATGGACGAGAGGGGGCTGCGTGGGTATGTTGGCTGGTTGGTGAGTTGTGGTGGTGGTTTTTGCACGACGGTGATAGGTTTGAAGGGGAGTGCGAGGAGCCGAAGGTGGTGGGTCGATGTTGTGAGTAGGAGGGGCTGGAGGTGGTGGGTCGAAGACAGGAGGAATAGGGGAGGGGTAGGAGGAGATATAGGGATCGGTTTGAGGGGTTTTAGGTGCGGTGGGAGGTGGTTGGTCGAACGGAAAACATTGTTCGTTAAACCACAGGGACGAAATTCGTAATTTACTCTTATTATTATTATTTGGATTTGATTTTGTTTGTAAAACTGAGAGGGTAAATTGGATATTTAATGTGAAAAAGGGATTTATATAACAAAATTTTATAGGTCGATCCATTAAAAATATATTTTGCCTAAAACAATAGAAAGAGATATAATCCATTAATAGTTATATTTTAATATTTTATAAAGTATACACGTTCTTATTGTTATCTCTTTTACACGTGGATGATGGATGATTTAAGTATTATTTAATATAAAATAGATTTTTGTATTCGTCTGGTGTGTTAAACTACTTCACAAACTAAATTATCTTATTACACAATTGTCTAGGTTTGAACCTATTACTTCCAACTAAGAGGACTAAGCCTCTACCAAGTGGAGGCTAATCCCACATTGGTGTATATACAAAATAGTTATATTGCTAAAACGTAATGTAAATGATAAAAATATAAAAAAACTATACCTCGATATTAAAAATGAAAGGTAAACGTTTCAAGTATCAAACATATGATAGAAATATTTTGTTACACGACTCTACCTAGCACAATATCAACTCTCATGCTAATTGTGTTTAAACATTGTCTCTTTTGTATGTTTACTTTTATTTATATTTAATCGCTATTTAGTTTTATGTATTATTTCTTTCAGTTTTTTTTTTTAAATTTAGTTTTATGTTATATTTAATCAATAATAATAATCATTCTAATTAATTATTAAATTTATCTCATAAATTAAATCTCTATTCACCAAAATCGAATAACAGTTATTCTTTATTTTATCAAATAACAATTTCTTGATAAAATCCACCGGTCAATTTATTATTCAGATAAAAAATCGATCATTCGTTTAGCTTTAAACATTTACCACTATATCTGCCAAATAACTTTTTCTTGAAACAATTAATGTAATCTTTATTTCATCAAATAATTATTTTTAACGATAAATTTGGATTACTGACGCGGGGCATTACCTAATGATCATCTATATTCCCCATCAGGAGGATACTCACCATAGATGAGAAAACCCCTTGGCACAACCTGGACCCCCATTTCTTTTTTGGTCACAGGTGGGACTTGAATCCATGACCTCCCACTTTTAATGTCTTTGGGTACCTCACCCGATCAAATAATGATTTGCCGTAATAAATGTTTATATGCGATTAGTAATATTTAAACATTTAAATATTACAACTTGTCTGTTGCCCAAGGTGTAACTTTTGGACCGTACCTTTATGGCGACGTCAAATAATCAACAGTCGGACATCTCAAATCAAACAAACTCCCACTTGGACGGTTTTTTTTATCATTCTCTGACGTACACATGGGAAGACACCTAGTTGTATCCATCTGCCCCGAGTAAAGTATGGCATAATTTCTCTCGTCAACTAATCTCTCAACATTTAAGTAACCCCTTGCTTAACAGAGTGGTCAACATTCACGAAATCATTTACGTGCCCACATCTCGACGATCATAAACGGTTGTACTACAAAAAATTCCATGAATTAGCTAGAAATGATGTGGAACGAACATTTGCTAGGTTGAAAAAGAAATGGCATATGATTGCCAATCTTGCACGTATGTGGGCGAATGACAAAATTCATGTCACCATGTATATGGTTTTAGAGGACGAAGGGAACATGATATCCCAAGGCTATGAAGAAGATAACATCTCATACGTTCAACTAAGCGAGGAAGAAAACCAAATAAATCGTTTGAAGATACGAAACAGATATACGCACAACACGCTCAAATCTAATTTGGTTGAACATGTTTCAAAAACATCCACAAGTCACAACCTTAGCATTATATGTATTTTCTTTTAGTTTTTTTTATTTATTATTTTTAGGAACTTTTATTTTTATTTTTATTTTTAATGTAATGTTTTAATTTTAATTAATTTAATTTTAATTAATTTAATTTTGTTTTTTTTTTGTTAAACGATATATACCCGAAGACGATGAAACAAGGTCAGCCATACAACTCCTCACGTTTACATATACAAGAAGTCACCCTCTCCCTCTCACTCTCGATCGATCCTCATCTCCGATCACCCAATCATGTCTTCAACCTTCTCCGGCGATGAAACGGCACCGTTCTTCGGCTTTCTCGGCGCCGCTGCCGCACTAGTCTTCTCCTGTAACTCACTCTTCTAATCAATCAATCAATATACCAGATCCACTCTTTTCAAATTCGATTTCCTTCAAACTCCGATCCACGATTCTGTTAACATTTTTTTTCTTTTGACTTTGTTGTGTAGGTATGGGGGCGGCGTACGGGACGGCGAAGAGCGGCGTCGGAGTGGCGTCGATGGGAGTGATGAGGCCGGAGTTGGTGATGAAGTCTATCGTGCCGGTTGTTATGGCCGGAGTTTTGGGGATTTACGGTTTGATTATTGCTGTGATTATCAGTACAGGAATTAACCCTAAGGCGAAATCGTATTACCTTTTTGATGGATACGCTCATCTTTCCTCCGGTCTTGCTTGTGGTCTCGCCGGTCTTTCTGCTGGTATGGCTATTGGAATCGTTGGTGATGCAGGCGTTAGGTAATTTTTCTTTTCGTTATGATTACTTACTTTGAAATTGATGTATAGAGTTTTGGTATTTGAACATATGGAACTGGATTAACAGTTTAAACGGAGAGTCCTGTGGAAATTAGAACTGTCAGAAAGCAAATTTACAAGAATAAGTTTCATAGAATAGATCAAATATAGATAGAGTTTGCACATCTGTTGGGAGACATATCTCTAACCTAAGGCTAAGAGTACAAGTTAGCAAAAGATATTACCTATAATAAATCACTAGAATCTAGACACCTTAATTGTAGATCCATTTTGGCTACTTTCCCTTTTCATAGGTGTTGAAAACAGAGGTGTGGCCTATGTAGATTGCTTAACCTTACAAGAAGTTAACAATAGCAGGAAATAAGGATGGAGTAGGTTCAATACATAAACATGTAGACTTTAAAACCCAAGATAAAAGCTGCAAATTTTGTTAGTATTTCACATAAGGCATACATTTTGTGTATGACCCATTACCCATTAGGGTCTTCATATAACCAGTGAAATCAATAAGGGAAAGATGGTTGTGATCATCATCATGGTTCAATGTAAAGTATATGGTACCCCGCCTATATTTTTTAGTTCAACCAACTCCTCTGCGACTATGTAACCCTCAAATTTTTTTTTTTAAAGCACGAGCTTTCGGTCTTGAAATCTCTCTAATCTAGGAGTCCTGTCATGAACCTTATCAAACTCAACCGACTCAACTGCAGGCAAAGGAGCCTGTTGTGTAGGGTCCACATTTAGACCTGAACTAGGCCTTGCATAAGCCAACACTGGTGTCGTTGATTAATGGGTCGGGGCGAGTAATCTGCTGGTATGACTGATAAGAGTGATAACGTTGTACCTGTTGATACAAGATTAATAATACCAATCAGTAATTAGCTGTAAGGCTTATATCCCAGGCGGTAGCAATTGATGCGGATGACTCAGCTTATGCCATGCATGTACCGGACTTGCGGAGGGAGTTACCCTTCCATCCCGTTAGGGAGTAGTCCGGGTGTTGTATCACCTGTATCGAGGATAGTATGTTTCGCATTCCCGGAGCACGATCAATTACTTCAGCACCAGGCCACATCACCGACATGAGATAACGATGATGATAACTTTTATGATGCATATGAAGACATGTTACGTGTTGCACATCAATAGCAGTACCAGCAACAACATCCACAACAAGAGCTACTCTATACTAGACGCACATGATAAAGTTAACATTTTTAGGGGTTTTAGACATATTTCAGGTTTTCTTAGGATTAGTTTAACTATTTAGACAATAACTTAAAAGATACTTATTTACTTAAATCTAGTATAATAAAATCTATTCTTAACCATGGTTGTAAAAGTCGCTAGGTGCTCCCAAGTCGGTCGACTGAAATTTATGAGTACTCGCCCTAGTCGAGGGAGTACTCGGGGACTTGTAGGCGTAGGCGAGGAGTACTCAGGGAGTACTCGTCGAGTACTCGGTCTCCTCGGACAAGTTTTACAACCATGGTCTTAACTTTACCTAGCTCCCTATGCTCTCCAAACAGGTTTTAGTCCTTTTAGTTTTTCTGTATGCAGATTTCTAGCAGACTGCCCTGGGCTCTGTTTCCATGCATCAACTAGTTTGTATAATCGTATCTCCATCTTAATTTCGATAAGCCTGAAAATTCAGGGGTTTCTAAAAAGAAAACACTCTCGGTCCAAGCAGCCATCTTTCCCTTGCTCTTGGCAACCTCCGGTCGGCGTTAAATCTTGCCAGAATCTGACAGGAATCTCGCCAGAATTGCGCCTGGACTGCCACGAGGCGGTTTCCCTGCGCCTCGCCTCATCTGAGTGCCTAGTGCGCCTTTGACAATATTGATACTTGTTATTTTTGGTATTTTGCAACTCAAGTTTAAACATTCATAGTTAGCGATATTAGCCTTGGACCAGTTTAGCATAACCTAGGGTAGTAGTGCTAGTTGTGTCTAATTATGTCAGTTAAGTTTATTTATTGTGCCATAATGCTGTAAGCCGTCCTTGTAAGACTTCCATTGTTTATTTGGTTAATTTATTGATACGATCTATTCGCATGCTTTAGGCGGAAACCCAGGGCGTGACATTGATGTTGCAAAGGCAATTGCTTGAAAACAAAGAGGTGACACGATGGAGAAAGTAAACATTCTTTTAGCTTTAGGAGAGGTAGCTTTGATGTAGAAACTGGGCCATGTTAGGATTAAGGGGGAGAATGATAGAGTTAATCCCAATAAAGATAATTAGAGTTTGAAGATAAAGATAGTTTGGTTTATTTATTATTTTGTTTTAGTTTGATTTTGCATCGGGATAGTTCTGATTTAGTTTCCTAATTTAAGAGATTGAGCCTAGAAAGGTTTCTTTTTTTCTAAGGTTTAGTATAGTATAAATAGAGGTTAGGGGTTATTGTATTTTATGTGATTTTGTTCATAATAATATTCATAGTATCACGAGTTGAGTTTAGTCACCAAATCTATGTGTTCTTGTGTGTGATTATACGATTCTGGGCCAACACTTATTACACATATTTTGTCTATTTCCATTTTGTTATATCAATACAATTTAGTAGTTAATACTTAAGCCAAGAAAGGAGTCGCAATAACAACTTACCCAGTAAAATCCCACCAAAAGTACAAAAACGTACAAAGAAAGGAATCATAACAATGATATGAAATTTTGACATTTACTCTACCGGCTCCATGATCCATTGCCATCCCTACCAGCAATTACTTAATTCGTTATTACACATGATAAGATTTACATTAGATCAAATTCACAGTTTCACACATGAAAATGGGTTATGTCTTAGGGTTGGGGTTGGGGGGGGGGGGGGGGGGGTAAACTTCTGTTTTCTGGTATTGGCCGGACACTCTTTTTTTTTCCATTTCTTCATAGACAGCTAATTATTAGTAATATCAATCTAATATTTTAATAAATCAATTAAGTGGTATGCATTAAAACTGCACTTGGAGCTTCCGGTGACTTCCAACAAATTTCAACCCATTTGACCCGTTTCCTTTTAGCTATAGTGTTTGACTTTACCCATTTGACCTTTCCGATCTCATCCAGTTGACCTGTTATTCTCAACTAATTTCAACTCGGACCAACCCTTAAAATGTAAACAGGTTGAAATCGTTCCCTCTACTTGTAACTGTCTTGATTCTTTCCTATTTGACCACATGATAAATTTTTGTTAATGCTTTTTGTGTACTGTTTGATTTAACTGTTGTTCATTATATTGTATCCTTGTGATGAAAATAATAAAAAATCTTAATTATGTTACAGAGCCAATGCACAACAGCCAAAACTTTTTGTGGGGATGATCCTAATTCTCATTTTTGCTGAAGCTCTTGCTCTATACGGTCTTATTGTCGGCATTATTCTTTCTTCTCGAGCTGGTCAGTCCAGAGCGGACTAGAAGTTTGACATTCGGCTCAGTGGTAATCTTGTGTTTTACAGCTATAAAAATTAAGCATTTGGGTGGAGTTGAAGCTAAGGGTGGGTGTGTTGGATGGTTAGAAGGGCGAGGTTCTAGTGTTTCTGAAATAATAAGGTCGTCTGGTATTGTTATTTATTGCAATATTTGTTTATTTAACTTGCAAAGTATCTCTTTTGACATGTTTATCCTTGTATCAAAATGTTTTTTCTTATTATGTTAGATTTTTCATTTTCTTTTTTTTTCGCATAATTTCTTTTGTAAAATTTGCTTTACTACAAAACCACACTTTTGTTTTAAAAAATATTACAATATTAATCAAACAAAACTAACACTTGTACTAAAAAATATATATATGATATGTCAATTTCGTCGTCTTAGGGTTGTGATGCACTTGTGAGTCATGAATTTCATGGTTAATCCCTTTTTGTTCAGTTCCGTTTAACTACTTGTTGTTGAACATTGAAGGGGGTATAAGAACAATTTTTTTTTGCCTTTTGCATTCATCATCATAATGTGAAGTATTATAACGACATACTTATGTTTCTTAGATGTTTGGGTTTCCAAGCTTGTGTCGGGTTATTATTTCACTTCTTTTTTAAGCCCGCTAAATGCTCGTTCGATATCTTTCACTGCACCCTCTTCTTTAGCTCAAACTTTACACATTTTTGGACTATCAGTTGACTAAACATTTTAACAAATGTTGTCCATTCGGGATAAATATCAACCAGATAACAACCATAGTTGTAATTCACTCCACATACTTGAAAAAATCTATATTTACGTGGTTGAATATATTCGACTTATCAAGAACGTTTATGTCGTTATTGGAAGCGGCTGCTCCAAAAAAAGTTAAAAATAGTTTCACTATTTGTTATGGGTCTTGTATTTATTTTTATTTTTTATGGATGTATTGTGTAAAATACTCCTTTATTTATAGTGTTGCCATGTCCTTGTTTTGGCAAGCATTGAATCACATTTCATTATGGTATCAATTGCCTAAATTTCCTCCCCTTCCTCACGTCCTTTCCTCCTCGTCTGCCTCCTTCCTCCCTTTTCTCCATGGCTTCCTCCTCCTCTGAGGGTGGGGGGTATGCTTGCCTAAGACATGGTTTAGGCATAAAAATCTGACCAATTAGGTGATGCCAACAGGAGAGAGAAGATTGATGTAGAACTGATGTAAAATTCGTGGGTATGCATGACTGGAAGTGGGTACCATAAAATCTCGGTAAACTTGGAAGTGGGCACCACCTCACACACACAAAAATTTCGGCATACTTCGGCATTCAAATACCGAAAAACTTGTAATCCATGCCGATGCCGAAAATAATTGTGGATTGGGTATGCATGTCGATTCGGCATGTTTGGTGCCGAGCTTGATGACGAGGGTGGCGGCATGTATACCGTCCACCCTGAAAACATGTTTTCCTGGAACAGTACTATCTTGAAAATTAAAATTTTTCAAAGTGATGACGGAACCGAGTTTACAAACCGTCAAGTAAAAACATTCTTTTAGCAAAATGGGGCTATTCACAGGTTTTTATGCCCCTACACCCCTCAACAAAATGGGCGGGTAAAACGTAAACATCAACACATAGTGGAAATTGGGTTTGCCATGTTATTTAATGCCCGTGCTCCAACGACTCTTTGGGTAGTAGCCTTTAGCTCGACGGTCTTTGTTATTAATCGTCTACCCGCAAAAATACTTGTAAATATATCTCCCTTCCAACAACTATTCACCCAACACCCCTCCTATGAAATTTTTTGGGTTTTTGGATGCGGGGTCTTTCCTTATCTAAAGGACTATGCCGAAAATAAACTATCTCCACGTAGCCTCCCATGCATTTTTATTGGTTATAGTACTTAACACAAAGGGTTTAAATGTCTTGAACCCGGTACTCAACGTGTCTACATCTCTAGACATGCTCGGTTTGATGAAACAAGCTTTCCCTTTCACGGGCATTCAACCTCTGAGGGACTACTCTACACTTGACATCTCCACCTTTCTTGATGGCAATAAGCATCTGATCTTCCTAAACTCACCAACACCGATACAATTACACCCCCACCTCAATGATGTATTTTATGTGATTCACCTCCCATCCATCCAACCCAAACTACCATTCCTACGGCCCAACAAAATTACTCCAATTCCCCACCCAACTCCCCACTTCCATCCCCCAATACGTCACCCTCCATCACCCCACCGACCTCTCCTAATTCAACCTCAGCTCACTCGTCCCCGACTCCCTCCGTTACCCCAGGTCCACCTGTCACCCAAAATGCTCCTGCTTTAAATACTCACCCTATGATTACTCGTGCTAAGGACGGAATTTTTAAACTCAAACATCATGCCTATTCGGCAGATCATAAACCCGATCCTATGGGGCTTAAAACCGCCCTCAAACATAAGCATTGGTCGGATGCGATGACAAAAGAAATGGATGCTTTAAAACTAAATAACACATGGTCTCTTGTCCCAAGGGCTAAAAATCATAACGTTGTGGGTGCAAAATGGCTATATCGAACAAAGTTTCGTGCTGACGGTTCTGTTGAAATGCTATAAAGCACGCCTTGTGGCTCAAGGGTATAGTCAAGTTCCTGGATTGGACTATACATACACATTCAGCCCAGTCGTTAAAGCTTCCACAATCCGCATTGTTCTATCTCTTGCCGTTATTCATGGATGGAGTCTCCGTCAACTCGATGTTAACAACGCGTTTTTACATGGTACTCTAAAAGAAAAGGTGTTTATGGGACAACCACCGGGCTTCATTGATCCTAAATTTCCAAATCACGTGTGTCTTCTCAAAAAAGCGTTATATGGGCTTAAACAAGCCCCCGTGCCTGGTTCCACCGCCTTATCCTATTTCTCATCAAAAATGGTTTTGTATGTAGCAAGGCGAATCCCTCTCTTTGTATTCCGCAAAGACTCGAGCATCTTATACCTACTCGTTTATGTTGATGATTTGATTTTAACTGGCAATCAAGACGAGGTCATCACATCGTTCGTTAGAAGATTAAACACTGAGTTTGCTACAAAAGATCTTGGACCGTTAAATTATTTTTTGGGACTTGAAGCTATCCACACTAATGATTGTCTTATTCTTAATCAGGCCCGCTATGCATCGGAGAATTTGGAACGGGCTGGTCTTTCTAACGCTAAACCTGTCCCCACTCCTATGTCAACGGGGACTGTTTTAACCTCCGGTGGTAAGATGTTCGATGATCAAACCACGCAATGCTCATTGGTTGGAGCTCTTCAATATCTCACAATTACTCGTCACGATCTATCATACGCCTTTAATCAAGTTAGTCAATTTTTACAAGCCCCGATGGTGACTAATTTCTAAGCGATAAAGAGAATTTTGAGATATGTTAAGGGCACCCTTGATTATGGTCTTACCTTTCGCAAACCAAAACACACGGGTCTTCTTGGCTATTCCGACTCGGATTGGGCCCGGTAATTTGAATTCTTTTGAGACAAACTTTGTCTCGGGCCACCATTGTTCCGCTTAAGGGGGGATATTAACCCAAACTACTAGTTTCATTATTTGTTGTGGGTCTTGTTGTATTATTTTATTTTGCATAGATGTATTGTGTAAAATACTCATTTATTTATAGTGTTGCCTTGTGCTTGTTTTGGCAAGCATTGAATCACATTCCATTAACGTTTCATATCCATAAACCGTTTGTAGCGACCCCTTCTTAGACCATAGTCGGGTGTGGATGATCGCCTCTCAAGTACTGACCTTCCATGCAGTTGGGCGGTTATACCACTCGTAAGGCATAAAATCCAAGCTACCAAGCATTACCAGAAATCCATGTTTAGCCTCATGTGCCTTGTACAACTGATGAACGTCGTTGGCATTTGGTTTTTCACATATACTCTAAGTGATATAGCTCAATAAATGCTACAAAACTTGTACTTACACTTATGTGCGGTTGATTCGGACATCCTTAAATATTCATCCAAAGTATCTATTGTGGTCCTGTAGGTCATTTGACGAAGTGCAGCTATGCATTTTTTATAAGTAGTAAACCCTAATGTCCTAAGCATCCCAACCTAGATAACATGAATAATGTGTAAGTGACTTTCAACTCAATACCTATTCATATAAATACATCTTTAGTGACACAAAAACGTGTCTGGAACATTTTAATAGTATAGACTGCATCTTTAGCAAATAATCAGTAACAAGACGTTCGTAGCTTAATTCATAATTTATGTTCAAAGCAACACTTCTTGTTTGCCAAACCCACTCTTCTTCGCCTATCAACGTTGGTCGCGTAGTATCTTGAAAACATCTTTTAAATGTAGCATGTGTTGGTCGAGATTTTTACTAAACACAAGTATGTCGTCGAAATAAACGACAACACATGACCCAATGAGCTCTCGGAAAATGTGATTCATCAAACGCATGAACGTGCTGGGTGCGTTCGAGAGACCGAATGGCATGACCATCCATTCATATAACCCGTCACGTGTTTTAAAAGCAGTCTTCCATTCGTCACCCGGTCTCATTCGAATCTGATGATACCCGCTTCGGAGGTCAATTTTCGAAAATAATTTGGAACCATGTAACTGATCAAGAAGGTCTTCAAAGCGTGGTATTGGAAAAGGATACTTCACCGTAATCTTGTTAACAGCACGACTATCAATGCACATACGGTATTTACCCCCCGGTTTAGGAACCAAAATAGCGGGAACTGCACACGGACTCTTGCTTTCCCGGATTAGTCATTTTTCCAAAAGCTCAGATACTTGGCGATGTAGTTCTTGAAATTCCTTAGGATTCATCCGGTAGGCCGGTTTATTGGGAATGGTAGCGCCCGGTAGAAAATCAATGGCGTGCTGAATTTCACGTTCTTGAGGCAATCCGGACGGAATATCATCGGGAAAAAGATCTCCAAATTCAGCCAGAAGCGGCTGTATAGTCGGCGGTGGAGCTGGGGCCGCCGGATTTTCCTCCAACACAATTAAACTGAAAATCCATGGTGGGGCTGGATGCATTGCGCAACTGAGGAATTCGGATTTGGAAAGAATTAAAGCCTCTGTTTGAGTTTCCTTTGGGTTAAATGGCGCCAACGTGATGCTTAGACCGTCTTTGCGAAAGCTATACGTATTCTTGAAACCATCGTTTTTAACCCTGTGATCATAAAGCCAAGGTCTACCCAACAAAATGTGACACGCATCCATCGGAATAACCTCACACCATATTTCGTCGGTGTATTTATTTCCAATGGAGAATGCCACCAAACAACGATGAGTAACTTTAATCAGGTTACCTTTTCTTAGCCACGTCAATTGATACGGTTCCGGGTGTGCATGAAGGGTTAATCCAAGCTTCTCAACGGCGGTTGTTGCGACCATGTTATCACAGCTCCCTCCGTCCACGACAATATCACAAACTTTACCCTTAATAGTACACTTGGTTCTGAAAATATTATTGCGGAGCCAAGTTGTATCATCGTCACTTGCGGCTATGGCTGCACTGAGAACGCGTTGTGAAATCAAAGCTTCCCCGCGATCTGGGTACATGATTTCTCCTTCTTCGTCGGAACCCGCTTCTGGTTCCTCGTCATAAGTTGGTGCGGGATCATTAACAAAAGCAATGACATCTTTATTCGGACAATCCCGACGAAGGTGACCAATCCCATTGCATTTATAACACCGTGTCGCCCCCGCAAGCGGGTTTGATGAAGGTGTCGGTACTACGGAAACGGGGTCCTTGGGGGCTGTCGAAGAGCTTGCCTGAGGGGCTGGGATACCCCGGCTTTGATTGGGCCGTGGGTACGGGGGCCGAGCTCTAGCACGGATCTGCTTTTCTACTCTAGAAGCTAACCTGCAAATATCATCGAAGGTATAATATTGTTGTAAGTAAATGACATCTGCGATGTCAGTCCGCAAGGAACCCAAAAATCTTGCGATTAGTTGTTCTTCATCTTCATCGATGCCACATCGCATGCGTAACCTTTCGAACTCCAATATGAATTCCGTAACTGTCAAAGATCCTTGTCTGAAGGTATGATACGCTAGAAACGCGTCCTGTTTATGAGTAACTGGCAAAAACTTTTTATATAATAAACGTTTCATCTTATCCCAAGATTCAACCTTGTGTTTACCTTCAGAAGTACGCTTACGTTTGAGGTTGTCCCACCACAAGGAGGCATGCTTCTTTAACTTGACGGCAACAATCTTTACTTTCACGTGATCGGGAACGTCTCGTAGGTCAAACATTCGCTCAACCGTACGAACCCAATCAAGAAATTCATCTGGCTCCACTCCTCCTTCGAATTCAGGAATGTCCAAGCGAAATCCCAGATTTCGCAGTGGGTCGGACGCCCTTGGTGGTGTTGGTTGCGGGTTATACGGTCGGCCGAACGGGTTATAATAGTTGTCTCTGTCATCCGCCTCCCACACAACTGAATCGGTTCTCTCTGAATCTTCATGATCATTCCAGCGACCTTCGTTCTGCAAATCCACTTCACGAAGCCTCTGGCGTAATCGTTCGATCTCCTCATCCCTCGGACCATGATAGTAATCATCGTTGCCTCCTGCGGCGAATCTACGATGGTTTCTACGACGATCCGACATGGCTCTGAATACCACTTGGTAGCGTAGCGGATAGTAACACCTTGAGCTATGTCAAGAATAAACCTAGAAGCCAAAATCCGGCCCTAGAACAATTGGAATAACCTCCAAAAGATAACTTTTATTAATAATCAACCAACTTCAAAACACAAATAACAAAAGGTTTTATAGGAATAAACAAACTTGCAAAGGAAGAAAACAAATAAAAAACCTAATATAGATAAAAGGGCCGGTCGCAATTAGGAGGGTTTAATTGGGCCGGTCCTTATTAAACATTAATCCTTCCTTTAGCCACTTTGAGTTGGTGACGAACCCGCAAGCCCGAAACCCGAATCATCCCCTCGCCATCAGATACCCATCCTTTTCAGATGAAAAATCAATGCTTCTGCATATAAGTCGGATAGTTTAAGTAGAAAATATGTAGAAGTTGAAGAAATATTTTGTGTAAAAATTGTGTTAAATAAGTGGGTATATATAAGGATAAAAAATGTTTTTTTTAAATAAAACGGTAATGTTACTGTTTAAGAGGTAAAGTGAATTTAAAATTAAAAAAAAAACGTTTTAAAGGATATATTGTAAATATGAGGGGGTAAAGTGTAAAATGAGGGATTAAATTCTTGCTTGGGGTACCCGTGGTACCGTGACCCATAGCCTTGAGCCTAACCTTAACTATGGTTTTGTTTCCGTTGGGTTTTTCAAGCAAAGTTTCTATAGCAAGGCATCATCACCAAACATATTAAACGATAAGTTGACATCTTTATGGGGCACGAGATACCACGATCAACAATCATAAATAACAACTTTATAAAATCATGTTTACTTGATTGTTATATATGGTGTTGGGATGTATTAGTTGTATTTATTTCTTTCATTTATTTACTTAGGGTCTATTGTGTATTTGTAGTATTCTTCTTGTACCCCTATGTATTTTTTATAGTCTTTTTATAGAGAGTCTCCCCATTGGGAAGATACGTTCAATCCATTCCCTTTCTCTCTCTATATGGTATCATTCCCCAATTAAGATCCTATCCCTTCTCCTTCCTTCCGTTCCATCTGCCTCCTTTCTTCCATGGCCCTCAACCTAAATGACTTCAACACTGCCTTGCATATGGCAATCATCAAATTAACCTCCACCAATTATTTGGTTTGGAAGAATCAAATGATGCCTATCTTCTCCTTTATCAAAGTGGTTGGACACATCAACGGCTCTGTCCCCATGTCGTCGTCGGTATCTGCTTTTGAGGGCGAAGATGTTGATAACTCCAAACATGAGGAATGGGTTGACATCGATCAGAAGACCATCCTTCTGATTCAAAATGCGCTCACCGAGGAGTCCATGTCGGTTATCCTTGGTCTCTCCACTGCTCGACAGATCTGGACCACTTTGGCGTCCACCTACAGCAACTCTTCGGTTGAACGAGTTCAAAACCTCAAGGAGCAACTTTGGCAAATGACACGTGGTTCGCAATATGTCTCTGAATATGTAAGAAAGTTCAAATCGATCTGTGATATGTTGGTCGCTATGGGTAAACCGGCGGATGAATCTGACAAAATCTATTGTTTCCTTAGTGGCCTTGGTCCAACCTTCTTCCCGTTCTCATCAGTGACCCAGACCACATTCCCGTAGCCATCGTTCGCCGATGTCATT
>JBCNJP010000002.1:3944659-3996216 GCA_039602395.1 Deinandra increscens subsp. villosa
ATGCAATCTTTGATACAAGGTTGCATATTCGGTCTCATAGTGATCAATTTTAGCTTCATTACTCAAGTTCTATGTCTCGAGTTGTCTTACTTTTGACAATTCATTTTCTCCATCTCCTTTTAGTTGAAGTTCAGATAGGAGAGAGTTCAACAAAACAATGACCTAGTATTATTGTACCCCGCACAAATAGCAAATTCGGAAACACATGCACGTTTAACAAATCCGAGTACACCTTTCGAAAATTAACAAATAAAAGAAAATCTAGCTTAGTAGGCACTTGACAACTTAATACAACCACCTAAAAAAATAAGAAATACTATTTGCTAAACGCCATATTTTAGTAATAAACAAGTAATATCAAATAAACTAAAAATTATATGTTATATAATAAATGGTAACATAATTCCACCAAACTACACAAACACAAAATAGAATTTGCATTTTATCAAATAAAAACAAGGGCAAGAAAATTAAAATGAAGGAAACACATAACAGCAAGACTCAAACGGCAAGACACACATAAAAGGAAGTCAAAGAAAACATGTTAAGTCAAGAAATATTCATGCATAAACAATTAGATTCAACACACTTACAAAAAATTAGAGACAAACCACATCAAATAGGAATAGAACTTGCAAATGATCAAATAAACCGGGGCAACAAGCAACAAACAACAAAATTAAATACAACAAATAGTAGCAAGCGTATTAGAAAAGAAGAGTCAAAGATAACATATCATGTACGGAAATATTCACGCATAAGCAAATAAGATTTCACAGACGCATAAAAATATTTTAGTAACAAAATGTAGCATACCTCAACACCAAATCCTTTTAGAGATCAAAATTATCTCCCAAATTTTAAGAGAACAATCATACACCTAATATTGTGTAAACCTTACTATATGAAAAGCACAATAATTCTTGGCTCTTACAAGTAATTATGTAGGAAAATATAAGAAAGAACAAAAGCTTTTACATACCTAGTCAAAGAGTGTGTACTTGTTCCTCGAGATCATTAACAAAGAACATAATGTCATCATACTAGCATATGGCACCACGTCTGCCCTTCTAGTCACCTGTGATTCAATTTTTCATGCAATTATATAAAATTCTAATATGAAAACATATAAAAGAACATACCGGCCAAAATCGCATTAGTTCTTCTCCGATGACTACAACTATTCAAAGAACCAAGACACATTCATAATATATGGAATACACAAAATCCGAAAATCAATATCATACTATAAAGTAATATATGATGTGCCAAGAAGATAGTAAGAAAGAACAAAAGCTTACAGATTGAACGTCGAGTGTACAGGTTCCTGGAGATCAGAAGCACATGGTAATGTTTGGGCCTTCGAGTCACCTGTTATTAAACTTATCATGCAATAACACAAGATTTAAACATTATAGAGAGCAGTGAGCAATGAACAGAGATATAACTAAGCACAATAGAAATTTGAGAATTCAAGGAAAATTCTACAGGAAAAAAAATAGTATGTAAGAAAATGATACGGAGATCTATAAAAAGCGTCGTAAAAGAAAAACACAATAGAAAGTTCAATTCAACAGAACAATGACCTAGTATTATTATACCCCGCACAAATAGCAAATTCAGAAACACATGCACGTTCAACAAATTGGAGTACACCTTTCAAAAATTAACAAATAAAAGAAAATCTAGCTTAGTAGCCACTTGACAACTTAATACAACCACCTAAAAAGAATAAGAAATACTATTTGCTAAACGCCATATTTTAGTAATAAACAAGTAATATCAAATAAAGTAAATGGTAACATAATTCCACAAAACTACACAAACACAAGATAGAATTTGCATTTTATCAAATAAAAACAAGGGCAAGAAAATAAAATGAAGCAAACACATAACAGCAAGACTCAGACGGCAAGACACACATAAAAGGAAGTCAAAGAAAACATGTCAAGTCAAGAAATATTCATGCATAAACAATTAGATTCAATACACTTACAAAAAATTAGAGACAAACCACATCAAATAGGAATAGAACTTGCAAATGATCAAATAAACCGGGGCAACAAACAAACAAAATTAAATACAACAAATAGTAGCAAGCGTATGAGAAAAGAAGAGTCAAAGATAACATATCATGTACGGAAATATTCACGCATAAGCAAATAAGATTTCACATACGCATAAAAATATTTTAGTAACAAAATGTAGCATACCTCAACACCAAATCCTTTTAGAGATCAAAATTATCTCCCAAATTTTAGGAGAATAATCATACACCTAATATTGTGTAAACCTTACTAAATGAAAATCACAATAATTCTTGGCTCTTACAAGTAATTATGTAGGAAAATATAAGAAAGAACAAAAGCTTATACATACCTGGTAAAGAGTGTGTACATGTTCCTCGAGATCATCAACAAAAAACATAATGTCATCATACTAGCATATGGCACCACGTCTGCCCTTCTAGTCACCTGTGATTCACTTTTTCATGCATTTATATAAAATTCTAATATGAAATATATAAAAGAACATACCAGCCAAAATCGCAATTGTTCTTCTCCGATGACTACAACTATTCGAAAGAACCAAGACAAATTCATAATATATGGAATACACAAAATCCGAAAATCAATATCATACTATAAAGTAATATATGATGTGCCAAGAAGATAATAAGAAAGAACAAAAGCTTATACATCGAACGCCGAGTGTACAAGTTCCTGGAGATCAGAGCACATGGTAATGTATGGGCCTTCGAGTCACTTGTTATTAAACTTATCATGCAATTACACGTGGCTTAAACATTATAGAGAGTAGTGAGCAATGAACACAGATATAACTAAGCACAATAGAAATTTGAGAATTCAAGGTAAATTCTTCAGGAAAAAAAATAGGTGTAAGAAAATGATATAGAGATATATAAAAAGCGTCTGAAAGAAAAACACAAAGTTATAAAGAACACAATAGAAAGTTCAATTCAACAGAAAAATGACCTAGTATTATTGTACCCCGCATAAATAGCATATTCGGAAACACATGCACATTTAACAAATCTGACTACACCTTTCAAAAATTAACACATAAAAGAAAATTTAACTTAGTAGCCACTTGACAACTTAATACAACCACCTAAAAGAATAAGAAATACTATTTGCTAAACGCCATATTTTAGTAATAAACAAGTAATATCAAATAAACTAAATGGTAACATATATCCTTCCACCAAACTACACAAACACAAAATAAAATTCGCATTTTATCAAATAAAAACAAGGGCAAGAAAATAAAATGAAGGAAACACATAACAACAAGACTCAGGCAATAAGACACACATAAAAGGAAGTCAAAAGAAAACATGTCAAGTCAAGAAATATTCATGCATAAACAATTAGATTCAACAAACTTACAAAAATTAGAGACAAACCAGATCAAATAGGAATAGAACTTGCAAATGATCAAAGAAAAACGAGACAACAAACAAGAAAATTGAATACAACAAATAGTAGCAAGCGTTTGAGAAAAAAAGAGTCAAAGATAACATATCATGTACGGAAATATTCACGCATAAGCAAATAAGATTCCACATACGCACAAAAATATTTTAGTAACAAAATATAACATACCTCAACACCAAATCCTTTTAGAGATCAAAATTATCTCCCTAATTTTGTGTGAACCAGCTATATGAAAATCACAATAATTCTTGGCTCTTACAAGTAATTATGTAAGAAAAATATAAGAAAGAACAAAAACTTTTACATACCTGGTAAAGAGTGCGTACATGTTCCTCGAGATCATCAACAAAGAACATAATGTCATCATAATAGCATATGGCACCACGCCTGCCCTTTTAGTGACCTGTGATTCAATTTTTTATGCAATTATATAAAATTCTAATATGAAATACATAAAAGAACATACCAGCCAAAATCGCAATAGTTCTTCTCCGATGACTACAACTATTCAAAGAACCAAGACAAATTCATAATATATGGAATATACAAAATCCAAAAATCAATATCATACTATAAAGTAATATATGAGGTGCCAAGAAGATAGTAAGAAAGAACAAAAGCTTACAAATCTAACGCCGAGATCAGGAGCACCGAGTGTACAGGTTCCTGGTGATCAGGAGCACATATTTTCACATGGTAATGTTTAGGCCTTCGAGTACACCTGTTTAAACATTTTAGAGAGTAGTAAACAATAAACAGAGACATAACTAAGCACAATAGAAATTTGAAAATTCAAGGAAAATTTTAAAGGAAAAAAAATAGTTGTAAGAAAATGATTACAATCTACTGTTTATATCGGAGATCTATAAAAAGCGTCTAAAAGAAAAATACAAAGTTATAAAGAACAAAATTGAAAATTCAATCCAACAAAACAATGACCTAGTATTATTGTACCCCGCACAAGTAGCAAATTCGGAAACACAGTCACGTTTAACAAATCTGAGTACTCCTTTCTAAAATTAACAAATTAAAGAAAATTTAGCTTAGTAGCAACTTACAACTAAATAGAATCACCTAAAAGTACTAGTTGATAAACACCATATTTTAGTAATAAACAAGTATATCAAATAAACCAAAAATTATATGTTATATTCCATAAATGGTACACATAATCACACCATAAAATTATATTCTATCAAATAAAACAAGGGCAAGAAAGTAAAATGAAGGAAACACATAGACTAGACAAGACACACATAAAAGAAAGTCAAAGGAAACATGTCAGGTCAAGAAATATTAATGCACAAGCAATTTTAATTCAACACACTTACAAAAAAATTAGAGACAAACCACATCAAATCAAATGATCAAATAAAACAAGGCAACAAACAACAAAATCGAAGACAATAAATAATAACAAGCTTGTGAGAAAAGAAGAGTCAAAGATAACATTTCATGTAAGGAAATATTTTTGCATAAGCAAATAAGATTCCACATACGCACAAAAATATTTTAGTAACAAAACATAGCATACCTCAACACCAAATCCTTTTAGAGATCAAAATTATCTCTCAAATTTTAAAAGAACAATCATACACATAATATTGTGTGAGCCTTTCTATATGAAACTCACAATAGTTCTAGGCTCGTAATATAACAAAGAAATAAAAAACTAGATAATATACAAGAACAAGTATTTATGTAAGAAGATATAAGAAAAAACAAAATCTTATACATACCTGGTAAAGAGTGTGTACATGTTCCTCGAGATCATCATCAAAGATCATAATGTCACCATACTAGCATATGGCAACACACCTACCTGCCTTCTAGTCACTTGTGATTCAATTTTTCATGCAATTATAAAAAGGTCTAATATGAAATATATAAAAGAACATACCAGCCGAATCACAATAGTTCTTCTCCGATGACTATAACAATTCAAAGAACCAAGACAAATTCATAATATATGGAATATACAAAATCCGAAAATCAATATCATACTATAAAGTATTATATGAGGTGCCAAGAAGATGTAAGAAAGAACAAAAGCTTACACATCGAACACTAAGTGTAGAGGTCCTGAAGAGCACGTGGTAACGTTTGGGTGTTCAAGTCACGTGTTATTAAACTTTTCATACAATTACACAAGGTTTAAACATTATAATGAATAGGGACATAACTAAACACAATAGAAATTTGAGATTTCAAGAAAAATTCTACAGGAAAAAAATTAGGCACAAGAAAATGATTACAATTGTGTCTTAATCGTAAATCTTTAAAAACCAGTATGAAAAAAACAAATAGTAATAGAAAAACATACAACCGAATGATTGCAAAAATAATTAAAGTGTTTCACGAACTTGGTAGTTTTGTACAACCAAATCAATCATAAATGGTCAACATACACAAAATTATAAAGCACACAATAGAAAACTCAATTCAACAAACAAAACAAAGACTTAGTGCCCCACAAATAGGAAATATGGAAACACATACAACGTTTAACAAATCAGAATACACCTTTAGAAAATTAACAAATAATTTTTTTTTTAGCTTAGTAGCTACTTTGACAACTTAATGCTAAAAACCATTTTACTAGGAAACAAGTCGTATCAAATAAACCAATAACTATTTGCTAATTTATAAAAGTATAACAAAATCCACCAAACTACACAACACACAAAATAGAACACGCAGTTTATCAAATAAAATAGAGGCAACAAACAACAAAAATGAAGGCAACAAATAACACTAAGATTCAGATAAAAGAAGTAATATCAAATAAAATATAATATAGATACCCAGAAATATTCATGCGTAAGTAAATAAGATTCAACATACTAAAGAAATTACAAGTAATATCAAATAATATAAAACTTGCAATTTATCAAATAAAACGGGGCCTTCCTATTATATTTTCTAACAATTAAACATGATAATAAATCAAATATGAAGATGAGCAAAGTATTATACAGGGAGATAAAAGGAAGATAATAGAAAGAATAGAAGCTTAAATGTATTATCATAGTATTCTTAAATGTTTTGGTTTTTGTGGTGTAATAAGAAGTCACATAGAAAGTAACCTGTTTACTTTTTATATATAGTTGTCTTGAAATTTATAACCCCTAACTATATAGGTCTTATCCAATTATGTTTTAAATTTTACACACAAATAGTATACCTCTAAATAGAAGACTTCAGGCGTGCTATAGGGAAAAGGGCAGCAAAAGACATGTGATGAAGCAATATGTACACCTTAGGCGACAACAATTTAAGCCTATAACATGTAAATACTCACATAGATAAGTACGCAGCCCCAAGACAGCAATACAGCAACAACACAAAACACGTTTGCAAGTTCAGGAGGCCGCAAACTAATGATTTCCTGATACGAAAAACTTGTCAGTAAAGAGCATAACAAGGTCCTAGGCAACTGCACCGAAGAACATCAATCGATAATAAGTAAGACACGAAGAAGAAAAACAAAACAAATAAAGCCAGAGGAAAATAGAAACCACCATGACGTGTAAGGAATCAGACGATGGAAAAATCATACAATATATTCTAAGAGCGAAGAGCTAGTGAAAGAATCTGCAAGAGAATTGTACTCGTATCATTTATACGGTTATCATGCAAGTTTGTGCATGAAATTAATGATAACTTCTAAACACTTAGGTGGTCTGACATATATACATTATCCCAATTAAAAATGAGATGTTGAATAATTATGGAAATATTATTAGAAACTAAGTTTCTTGCATACCTGCTCTTTAAATTGTTCTTCATTGTGTTCCTAACTCGGCACTGCCACTGCAATAACTTGAACTCGGTCACTCATCAATGAGAAGTTCAAATATAGTAGATGTGCATGTAATTCTATAGGCCCTTATTTTAATAAAATATGTAGCTCAATGGAGTGTGTTTGTAGGCTTATCTACAACTATTGTCGCATTAATCAAATTCACATTAGATTATGTTATTCTTGTAAAAGAAACAAAAGTTACCCTTGTTTTATAATGTATAACGAACAGCAAACTTGTTTTACATGAAATATATAATCGCCACATAACCTCAAAAACATAAATCACACTTCACAAATAAACAAAAGATCCATGAAAATTCGAGGAAATACCTGAAAAACAGTTCTCAAAAGAGGTTTATTTGAAGCTTCCTCAAGCCCGATATCATGACACCACCTATGTAACACAAACTTATTCAGAATCTAAACCTCTAAAAGTCAAATACATGCAACCGGGCCCAGATTGTTGATCAAAGCTGGTAAACAAAAATATGAGAACAAACATTGATGATCATCAGTGGGTCTATATAGCTGCAGTTTCTGCATGTTTTATAACAAAAGGCAGAACTTTCTTCCCACACAGTATCCAAAATATGAAGACTGGTGCTGCTATTCTGGATATCTGATTCTCTTTGTGTCATTCACACCTTCACCTGGAGAGTTCTGGTTGATGGTTTTATAACATACCTCACTATAATGAAAATAAATACTTATTTGTACAAGTATGTCTTAATGTTGTGAATTTGAAAAAAAAATGTTCACAGCTTATTAGAGGGTATTTCTGCTACAGAAGCAACATACGCATTTAGTGTTGTACATGCATCTAAATATTTCAGGTCTGATTTATATAGATGTGATATTTTCCTATTATATAACATTATAACTCCAAAATAGCATTTTTGTGCATTTGACAGAAAATAAATAAAATTAGTTCGCAACAGTAACAATTAAGTTTATACAAACATAACATTAATAAGCTTATTGGCAGAATTGATAGGCATGTATCTGACCTGTTTCTTGGAAGAGCTGTTTTTTAGCTTTTGACAAGGCTGTTGGAGCAGAGACTTAAGTTGCAGGGTTTTGAAGCTGTAGCACACTTGTTTGGCAATTAGGAGCTTATTCTTGTTCCTGAATTAGGCAGGCGCAAGAGTATAAATTGTCTAGCTAATTAATAAAAAAATGATACGAAAAATATTCGTGAAGTTTCCGATCAGACCGAAGAACCTGTTGGTGAAGCTGTTCTCATCTTTGAATCAAAGTCTAAATCCTAACAGAGAAGGGTAAAAGAGCAAACCTGAAGGTAGATGAGTGATACCCAATCCGTCCATAACCAATTAAAAGGTATTAGGTCAAAAGGTGTGGATAAAATATATCATTTTGTCAACACTTTGTATTCTTAATATTCTACAACAAAACATTTTCTAAAACATTTTACACTTTGAAAAATTAAAAAACGAATCATTCAGAAATATAAACAAGGTTATCACAAAAATATAAACACGCAACAACAAAGAAATTACACGAAAATCAGTAACATATTGGATATTGACAAGAGCCAAAGATAAACACAACATCCAGAAATATTCATGCAAAAGCAAATAAGACTGAAAATAAGACTCAACATACAAACAAGAAACTTAAAAATCAAAACACAGTATACCTCAACACTAAACATCAATAGAGAGAAAGATTATCAGCCAAAAGCAAAATCGAGAGAACAAACAAAGACAAAACTATTTGCTACTATATAAAACCGATAACATCATGCTTTTTATTTATCAAACTACATAAACAAATAACACTTGCAATTTATCAAATAAAAAGGGTCTCACAAACAAATGAGAAGGCAATAAAACAAAACTAGAACCAACTTAAAATCAGAGCCAAAGATAACACATAAGTCAGATAATATTCATGTATAAGCAAATAAAACAAAACATGCAACAGAATAACAACCATCCATATTGTCTACTATACAAATCTAAACAATCCGTTGAAATTAAACAAACATCTTAGTAAACCATGAAAGTAGTTTACAAAAACATTAACATACCTCATATATAAACACATAATATAAAGCAAAAATAAACAAAAACATATCAGAGCGACATAGTACTTTAATAAAATAATGAAAACGCCATAAGTGCAGCAAATGAATAAACAAAACACAGAGGCACAATCCGAAACAAACTCTATTCAAGGAGTCAAAAAATTAGTGAAGCACTCAATTGAAAATTCCATTCAACAATCTAGATAAGTGCTTTGTACTCTTGTACCCAGATATCCTTCAGGAAATAAAAAAATGTGACACAATTCACTATACATCTTTCAAGAATTAACAAAAAATTAACTAATGTGCATACACATAACGCAAGTCCAAAATCTAAAAACATATAACATCAAATAAAGCAACAAATATATGCAAATTTACAAAACTTGTAACATAAGCACTTTTGATCCACCATAGTGAAAGGGGTAACAAACAACAAAAGCGAAGACAACTTGTAAAACTAAAACCAACACAAAATTAGAGTCAAAGACAAACACATCAAGTCAAGAAACATTAGTGCACGAGCAAATAAGCCTTAACATACCAACAAAAAAAATCATAAACAAATATGACTTAGCTCAAGATCAAGCTCTCGCGCAGAGCAATATTATAATCATGTACCAAATTAATGTAAAAGAATGATAACAATCCACGTTGTCAACAAGTCTATAACAATACAACAAGAAGTAAACAACAAATAAACAAAAACCTCTTTCAGGAGTCAACAACACATCAACACATTACACAAGTATACAAAATTATAAAGCCCTTGCATAGAGTCAACAAAAAAAAATGCAACATTTAAGCCAAAAAAATGCAACATTTCTTTAAACATTCCTGGGAAACATAAAAATATTTGTTTTGCCTCTTAGCAACAACAAATAAGTTTAAAGTATCCACGAGTTAAGATATAACATCAGAATTCTGAAATTCAAGGAAGCCCTATGTGTTTTTAGAGTAAAAAAAAATAACATCAAATAGACCAGCTGAGTAAACCATGAAAGGTATTTACAAACTACATAGACAACAAATAACACTTGCAATTTATCAAATAAAAAGGGACTCACAAACAACAAAAGTGAAGGCAATATAATAAAACTAGAACCAACTTAAAATCAGCGCCAAAGATAACACATAAGTCAAATAATATTCATGTATAAGCAAATAAAACAAAACATGCAAAAGAATGACAACCATCCATATTGCCTAAAATAAACGAACAGCTGAGTAAACCATGAAAGGATCTTACATAAACATTAACAATAACTTATTTGATATGTAAACACATAATAAAAAGCAAAAATAAACAAAAACATATCAGAGCTACGTAGTACTTTGATAAAATAATGAAAACGACATGAATGTACTTCTCATCAACATAGTGCAGCAAAAGAATACACAAAGCACAGAGACATAATCCGAAACCCTTTCCAAGGAGTTAAAAAATTATTGCAAAAATCAACAAGTAAAAAAAGCTTCGTACTTTTGTACAACTACAAAAATATGAAGCACGCACTAGAAAACTCCATTCAACAATCTAGATAAGTGCTTTGTACTTCTGTATCCATATGACCATATATATCCTTCAGGAAATATGGAAACATGTGACACAATTCATTTCAGGATACACCTTTCAAGAATTAACAAATAAAAGAAAATTGAGTGTGTTAGCAACCTAGCAGGTTAATAAAATGAAGAACAAATATACTAATGTGTTAGATTTTAGCAACCTAGCAGATTAATAAAATGAAGAACAAATATACTAATGTGCTTCCAATCCATCATATCCTTGAAAAAAGATACGCATACACATAACATAAGTCCAAAATCTACTTGTAGCAAGAATTAACACCTTTCAAGAATTAACAAATAAATGAAAATTGAGTGTGTTAGCAACCTAGCAGGTTAATAAAATGAATAACAAATATACTAATGTGTTAGATATTAGCAACCTAGCAGGTTAATAAAACCCTTTCAAAGATCAATATAACAGCAAGATAAACAAAATATGTACTTATATATAGTACTTTTGATCCACCAAAGTGAAAGGGGTAACAAACAACAAAAGCGAAGGCAGGTTATAAAGCTAGAAGTAGCACAAAATCAGAGTCGGACAAACACAAACACATCATGCCAAGAAACATTAGTACATGAGCAAATAAGACTTGACATACAAACAAAAAAATCATAAACAAATGTTATATAGCTTAACACAGAGCAATATTATAAACATGTACTAAATTAATGCAAAAGAATGCTAACAATCCACATTGTCTACAACAATATTTCAAAACCTTACAAAAAAGAAGTAAGTAAACAACAAATAAACAAAAACACGTGTGTACTTCACATCAACAATTCCCAACAAATGAAATACACAAAATAAAAGCCAAAATCCAAAAGCCTCTTTCAAGAGTCAACAACTAATTGCAAAACATCAACAAGTAAAACTAAACAAGTACACAGAATTATAAAGCCCTTGCATACAGTCAACAATGGTTGTACCCAAAAATCCTTCAGATAATAAGAAAACATGTGAAATTATAACCAAATCAACATACAACTTTTAAACATTACCAAGTGAAAAGAAAAACAAACCTGTTAGTAGGTAGGCAGATTAATGAAATCAAAACCAAAAACATTAATGTGCTTCCAATCCATCATATCTTTGAAGAATTACATATATAAGTCCAAAATCTAAAAACCTTTTTCCACGATCAACATAAGAGCAAGATACACAATAAAAATGTTCTTGTAGTGCATCAAATTCTTAAAAGAAGCATAGAAATCTAAAACTTTTTAGTATGAAACAAATAGTATCAAATAAACCTCCTAACTATTTGCTAACTTGTAAAACTAATAACATAATGTATCTTTGATACACCAAACAACAGAAACAACAAATAACACTATAAAATTGCAATATGTATGTTATAGAGATCAAAACACAGTACAGCTCAACAGTAAACACCTGTAGAGAGAAAGAACATCATCCAAAACCAAAATTGAGAGAACAAACAAAGACAGAACTAAGCACATGAGAATTTTGAAATTCAAGGAAGCCCTATGTGTTTTCAGAGTAAAAACAAATAACATCAAATAGACCAGCTGAGTAACCATGAAGGGATTTTACAAACTACATAAACAACAAATAACGCTTGCAATTTATCAAATAAAAAGGGACTCACAAACAACAAATGTGAAGGCAATATAATAAAACTAGAACCAACTTAAAATCAGCGCCAAAGATAACATTTAAGGCAGGAAATATTCATGCTTAAGCAAATAAAACAAAACATGCAAAAGAATGACAACCATCCATATTGTCTAAAATAAACAAACAGCTGAGTAAACCATGTAAGGGATTTTACATAAACATTAACATATTAGATATGTAAACAAAAACACATCAGAGCTACGTAGTACTTTGATAAAAAATAATGAAAACGAAATGAGTGTATTTCTCATCAGCATATTGCAGCAAATGAATACACAAAACACAGAGGCATAATTCTAAACCCCTTTCAATGAGTTAAAAAGTTAATGCAAAAATCAACAAATAAAAGTAACAAAAAAGACTTTGTACTTTTGTACAACTGCAAAAATATGAAGCATGGATTAGAAAACTCCATTCAACAATCTAGATAAGTACTTTGTACTTCTGTATCCATATGACCATATATATCCTTCAGGAAATATGGAAACATGTGACACAATTCATTTCAGGATACACCTTTCAAGAATTAACAAATAAAAGAAAAAAGATACGCATACACATAACATAAGTCCAAAATAAAGAACACATATACCAATGTGCTTCCAATCCATCATATCCTTGAAAAAAGATACGCATACACATAACATAAGTCCAAAATCTACTTGTAGCAAGAATTAACACCTTTCAAGAATTAACAAATAAATGAAAATTGAGTGTGTTAGCAACCTAGCAGGTTAATAAAATGAAGAACAAATATACTAATGTGTTAGATTTTAGCAACCTAGCAGGTTAATAAAACCCTTTCAAAGATCAATATAACAGCAAGATAAACAAAATATGTACTTGTAGTCAATCAAATCCTTAAAAGTAAAGCGTACATGCCCATCAAAAGACCTTTCTAGTAAGAAACAAGTAACATCAAACAAACCAACAAATATATCCAAACGTACAAAACTTATATATAGAAGTACTTTTGATCCACCAAAGTGAAAGGGGTAACAAACAACAAAAGCGAAGGCAGGTTATAAAGCTAGAAGTAGCACAAAATCAGAGTCGGACAAACACAAATACATCATGCCAAGAAACATTAGTACATGAGCAAATAAGACTTGACATACAAACAAAAAAAATCATAAACAAATGTTATATAGCTTAACACAGAGCAATATTATAAACATGTACCAAATTAATGCAAAAGAATGCTAACAATCCACATTGTCTACAACAATATTTCAAAACCTTACAAAAAGAAGTAAGTAAACAACAAATAAACAAAAACACGTGTGTACTTCACATCAACAATTCCCAAGAAATGAAATACACAAAATAAAATCCAAAAGCCTCTTTCAAGAGTCAACAACTAATTGCAAAACATCGACAAGTAGAACTAAACAAGTACACAGAATTATAAAGCCCTTGCATACAGTCAACAACGGTTGTACCCAAGAATCCTTCAGAAAATAAGAAAACATGTGAAATTATAACCAAATCAGCATACAACTTTTAAACATTACAAAGTGAAAAGAAAAACAAACCTGTTAGTAGGTAGGCAGATTAATGAAATCAAGACCAAAAACATTAATGTGCTTCCAATCCATCATATCTTTGAAGAATTACATATATAAGTCCAAAATCTAAAAACCTTTTTCAATGATCAACATAAGAGCAAGATACACACAAAAAAATGTTCTTGTAGTTAATCAAATTCTTAAAAGAAGCATAGAAATCTAAAACATTTTAGTATGAAACAAATAGTATCAAATAAACCTCCTAACTATTTGCTAACTTGTAAAACTAATAACATAATGTATCTTTGATCCACCAAACAACAGAAACAACAAATAACACTATAAAATTGCAATATTTATGTTATAGAAATCGGACATCAGTTTATGATCATTATTTAAAATATAATTTCCATGTCAAAGGGTCGAGGGTTTACCAATGTTTTTTGACCATGATTTAACATTTTTAGGGAGAAAACACCTGGTTATGTTATCCATGCAATCAGCCCGATAAAGATCTTCAAGTTGGCCTGACATACAAACAAAATATAAAGAAAACAATTAGAGGATAAAATTTAACTCGAAATCCCCAAAAATAAAATTAATGAGACAGAGTAAAGATTACGATCAAACGTGTAAATGTTAAGAAAAATATAGCGAAAACCTCAATAAAACCTCAATGTTTAAAGAGCAGTGATAAAATCTCACCTAATTACCACCAAGAACGATGGATGTTGATAACGGAAGGGAGAATAACCTCACCGTTAAATAACGGCACCGTCGTAACGAAAAGAATAACCACCGTGGATAAGTGAACGGAGACTAACGGCACTGTAAGATACCGTAAAAACGAAGACCTTCGAAACCCTAGATCAATGTTATCAGGACGACAGGACCGGCCGGTTAAAACCATGGCGTTCTGAATTTGGCCGGCCGGCCGTCGCGACGGTCTTTCCGTTAAACCGTGATCGGAGCCGAAGAAAAGGGAAGGGAGTGGGGGTTTCAAACTTGATTTGATTTGGGAGAGAATTTAACGAGTCTAATTTCAATGACCGTTGAGGGCGTCAATATCTGATCACTTTTTATTCTTATTCTCTAGTAGTAAGCGAATTTTTACATGTAAAAATTAATTATGTTTGTAATTAAATACACAATTTATTTTAGAAAGAGTTGTTATGGTCATTTGGGACAATTTGCTGGTATATGATATTGCATTAAATAGTGTAACTTTCAATATACTTATGTCAAATTTGTTGTAAATAATACAAATTTCAATTAACAAAGATTCAAAATTTGTTGTAAATAATACAAATTTATGTTAAAGTTATTTTTCTATCTGTCTACCTATTAAGTCAAATTTTGAACTGAATTTAATTTATACTAGTAAATTGATTCGCGCCTTACGACAGGCCGAATTTTTTTTGCGTTATAGTTCTGTTTACATACATCTAAACGGGTTAACAAAACTTTTTCATTAAGTTTTTCATACGTCAGATTATGATATGGGGTTATAGATTAAGTATATGGTTAATAGTTATTAATCATTACTAGTAACATAAGTTTTTATTGCTCAATACTTTTTACCTTTGTTGCAATTGAAATTAGGTTCATATCATATATATTATTATGGCAATTCGATTCTAATAGATAATAGTTTAGAACAATAATCAATAAGAAACTAATTTACATTGTTGGATTTTTATCTAATTTTTTGTATTATGCTCTTAGGAAATCCATTCATGACATTTAATGTTAGATAGACTAATGATGGATCTCCTACTCCGTATGTAGTTTCCTGTATAACAGTATATAACATGCCAAGTCTTTTTAATAACATATGTAATGATATCAAATGTATATATTTCTCTTGCTATGTAACGCCTCGTTAACCACGACAACAAACTCGAGATTTTAAAAAAATATCATCGAATAGCATCCGTCGCGAAGCACAGATTGCAACATCTTATTAAATACATATAGAAACCTAAACATAATCAACAAACATAAACAAAATCACTAAAACCAATTAAATATACACAATCATACGTATACCTAAACAAATGCATAAAAACATACATACCCAAACCTAATCATATACATAAACAAAACTAAGTAGAATCACAAAACATAAACAAAATCTCCCTGAACTTAACCAATATCACTGGACACAAACAAAATCAACTACTTGAAGATTAGAATATGTGTAGAACACAATTAGGGTTCTAATATCAACAAAAGTGTACATACACTTAGTGGAGTTAACTTCATATTTTCATCCTCAACAGATGACTAAAACAACTTATGGGACATGGATCTCAATTTATCTCAACAATAATTAGGGGATAAAAATGTTTAAGAATCTGTAACCGTTAAGCAAATGACACCCTAATTTCCCTCAAACAAGAGAGCTGCAAACATTTTTCGGCCCTGAGCTCAGATCGAGGTGGTGGTCGAACGGTGTTTGGAGAAGGTGGTCCAACGATGCTTTGGAGAAGGTGGTCGAATGATGCTTGGAGGTCAGAACCATTCGTCGGGAAAGAGATATGTTCGGAGATTGAATTTGCGTAAATGTAATGTGCACATGCTTAAACTAGCGCAAACCCTCATCGGTGCCAAAAAGTCAATAATTCTCAATCACTATGACATGTCGTCACATCTGCTTCAATTAAAAAAAATCTCAATCGCTAAATTAAAATTTAAACATTAAAAAAATAAGAAATGTAAATTTATAACTCAGTGCTGACCACGTGTTGTTCTCAAACTCTCAAAGAGTTTCAATATTACACCCATATTTTTCGTTGTTCCCGCTCACTTTTTCTATTCTAACATTTCATCATAAAAGGTCTTCAGAGTTGAGTTTTGTAAAAAGCAAACGCTACGACTAATCGTCGCAATTGGTTGAGCACTAACGACATTTGTGGTCATGAAAACTATCGTCGTAAAGAGTAAAATTCTTGTAGTGATGGCGGCAACACTGCCAGGGAGATAGCCGGAAACTCGACCTACGAGGTGGGTGTGACGGGATCGTCTTCACATAATGTAGCACCCGCGGGGTGTTATCTTCTTTTTGTGGTACATCAAGACATCCCAAGTGTAGGTGTTTGGATTTGGGTCGGGTGACCAATATTTGTATAGATTGCTTGTTAGTATAAAAATGTGTCTCCTCCCTTATCAGTTACATGTAGCTTTAAAGTTGAGTGATATTGCTTCTTCTAAATTAGATGCACATTCATAAAATTTTATGGGCTAAAATAATTTTATTAGTTTAGCATTATTAAACTTTCGAGTGTTATGGTTATCAGGGACGTCTACGAGATTTCGGATGTCCGAAACAAGTCTAAAAACATATACAGTTGCTGCAAATTTTTATCATTATTAACTTTCTATTGCATCCAACTGTAGTTAAAGCACATCATTGTTATCCAATTGTAAATTTTCTTCGTAAAACATATGTAGAACGAGCGAATCACTACACATATAGAAACAGATTAATGTGAAAATAACATAAGACCCGCGACGAAGCGTGGGTCAATTTACTAGTATAATATAAAATTGTGTCGTTTTGCCCCAATGGCCGTTTTAAAATCCATACGGCCGTTTTGACCCAAACAACCGTATGGAACCCTTTAAAACCAACGAGAACCATTAACAGACACTTTAAAAAATGTGTCTTATATTATATAAATCGATGATAATTATTATAAAAATGTGCCTCCTTCCTTATCATATTACTTTAAATATGAATTCAAATCTAAAAAAAATAAAAATAAATATTAAATGACATAAAATATATAAAGAATAAAATCTTTTATATGTTACGTCTAAAAAATATATCTTATGCGATATCCACCCAACACACACTAAAGGAGATTTTACCTGAAACCTGATGCCTATGCCCTTCACTTCATAAATTCCTAGATGTTTTGACGGGGTTTTCTCCGTTTTCATATGAAATGTCTCATTTACCCTTTCAAATTTGAAACCAAAAATAAAAAAAAATAATAATAATAATAAGAGAAAACTCCACACATGTATTCTCCGATATCTTCTTTGGAACACCAATAGCACGATTCTTCATCATCGAACATCAATTTTTGATGTTTATCCATATTATTCTTTTACCTACAGCAGCTTAAAGCTCCTTTATTTTTGTTCATTCGAATGTTCAGTATTTGAAAAAAGTAGTAGTAGGATTGCTTTACTTGAAAAAAATAGAAAAGTAGTAGTAGGATTGCTTTACTAGTCATTCATTTTTGTGCATTTATTATATGTTAAATTTTATAAAATCAGATATATATTATGTATTCTCTCTCTTAGCAGTTATTAACTTTACGGTTATTGTGAATATATAATGACTGAATATTCATATGAATGAAGATAGATATCGACATTCTCTCTGTTCTTTCTCCCTCACACATATTTTCTTTTACGTTATCAGCACGAGTGACTCTACAATCATGGATCTAATTGTCGAGGGATCTTGAAGATTATTCACGTTCTCTAACCAGGTTTTCATCGTATCTGTGTTACTTTTCTATTCGATAGAAATTTTATGTTACACACTTTAAACAATCATTTTTAAACCTTGATCTGAATTTTCGTAAAGCAACCAGAGAAATACCTGATTTGCAAAACAAGTTTTATTATCAAATTCTCAAATCTGGGATTACAAACTAGTGTTGTAACAGAATGATATGAGAAATTTACTTGAGATTTAGAAGATATTCAATAGGTTTATTTTTATTTAAGACACGACTTTCTAGTTTTAGATCTGAATTAGAGATATAACATATCTTCCCTTTCTCCGACGGTTCCTACCGTCTTCGATCAACATCCAACATCAAAACGAAAGATGATAGAAGATATATGAAGAGAAAGATTAATTTTTCCCCAAAATTCATGTTCAAATAAAAGAAAAATTATTCGAAGATGAAATTACTACTACACATCATTGACGGTTCCTACCGTTCAAATCAAAATCACAAAATTTACACACATGCACACACCTGTGATTTTCTATCTTCTTTAATCCATCACTAGAAATAATACAGAGCCTCGCCGGAAACCGTTTTCACCGCCGTGGATTTTCGACCACAGTTTCAATGAAGAAGATTGAATGACTTTCCCTAAATTTCTTCATGACGCTTTTCCCCAAATTTCTTCAAATCATACTCTCGGGTTTTTTTTTTCTTTTTCTTTTCTGGCACGAAATATATATGAGATCGAAATTATATCTCCAGATTGTTCTTCCGATCTAAAAGTCTCCCACAGATAATGTGCGTTTTAATAAGCCCTTCTTATTTTCAAAATTGTATTTAATTTTCGTTTGATGTCCGATCCTTGCTGTAGTCCAGTTTATTGACATCCTATTATTTAATTTTTCTCACCACTAAAGTACCAAATATACTTACCAAATATATTGCTAAATACCTTACCAAATATTTAATTTTTCTTCTTGATGTCCATATCGACTGTTATTATGGGCCATAGCTCAATCATATATTTCGAGTCATCATGTAGCCCAATTCTTTTATCAATCTGTATCTTAATATAACCACACGTGAATAGAATCTATAAATTTTCTATAAAATATAAAATGAATGTCTTAACATATAGAACCTGAAGTTCTACTTCATGAGAACCCGAAGTTTCTCACAATACACATTTATTTTCATTTCAGATAATATGTCGAACTTGTCAAAACTTGATTTCGCCGCCCTTGATATTTCTGGGAAAAACTATCTCCCATGGTCTCTTGATGCACAAATTCATCTCACTGCCGATAATCTGGGTGAAACGATAAATGAGGGTAATACAACTTCCCTCCAAGAGAAAGCTAAAGCTATGATTTTCCTTCGTCACCATCTCCACGAGGACTTGAAGAGAGAATACCTCACTGTCAAAGATCCTTTGGAATTGTGGAAATATATTAAGAGACTTTATCAACGTTCCATGCATCAAACATGATCCTATCGCAGCAATATAGGGAACGCAAATTCACTAAATATTCTGAATTGATTTCATGTCTTTTGGTCGCTGAACAAAATAATAAGCTTTTGCTACAAAATCATCAAGCGCGACCTGTTGATTCAAGCCCATTACCTGAAGCTAATGCGGCTACTTCTCAGAGCAGTCGTGGGAGAGGAGGAGGTCGCGGCCCCAGTAGAGGTCGTGGTCGTGGACGGAGAAATTCATGGCATCGTGATTCTCATAACTTTAAACCTGAAAGTGGCGAATCAAGTCAACAGAATACGGGACGACATTCTAGGGGGCGAGGTCGCGAGAGCCAAAACAATTCTTGTTATCGTTGTGGAATGACAAACCATTGGTCTCGCACATGTCGTACCCCCAAGCATCTTGTTGAAGCTTATCAAAGAATGGTCAAAGAGAAAGGAAAAAGTGTTGAAACTAATCTGATTGAAAGTGCACCTAACACCGATCGAGATATCATTATGTCGGACATTCATCTCGATGCGTGTGACTTCATCGAGAATGTTCGTGATGTTTAAAATTATATAACCTAATGTGTCTTACTACGTTTGTTGTGTTTAAACTATGACTTTTGATTGTGTTTTTCAAACTCTTGTTATGTATTCAGTTTGACTTTGAAATGTTGAAACTAATATGATGGTATGTTTCTATGCATTCTTCATTTCTTAAAAGAAACATGTTTAATAGTTCCAGCAGAACTACTATCGATGATGAATGTCTAGCAAATTGTGTTAGTACCAATACTATACTTAAACATAACAAATTGATATCTATATTGTCTCCAGCAGAGACTATATTCGGTGTTAGTAACCTTATTGAAAGCTCCAGAAGAGCATACCTTATCTTATATATTTTGACGAAGTTGATTAGTTTTAACGCATGCGTATGATAATCTATGTATTGTTACAATAAAATGAAAATAATACCAACTGCTAATAACAAATACTCCCCAAATACATCAGATATCCTCATAAGAGAATTAATATGTCCCAACTAAAATGTATTTGGTTGTACGATCCATGTACAAATAACACAACCATATGATTGACTGGAGAGATATTTACAGCGGAATATGCTAATTGTCAATTTAATATGACAATATTCCCAGTGTTAGGGGGTAATAAGAGTAAAGAAAGACTGGTAATACAGTGAATAATATGAAATGCATCATGAATGTCAATATAAATCTGAAGTCAATATGTCAAACGTTTTCTAGATGCATTCACAAAGATAGTGACAAAGTCACATATATACCAGTATTTAGTACACCTGCTCAGATTGAAATAATCATATAAAGATTGAATGATAAATCGGTTCCAACAATAAAACTCATGAAAATAAAAGAGCAGAGGAAATGCAGTTGGTATAATCCCATAAGAGATTATATGCAAAAACCTAGAAGAGGTTATTGATAAAGTCCCTGAAGCGATTGATTACATTTAAAGTCTCAGAAGAGAGTGGTCATATTCAATGTCCCTAGAGAGGCAAGAAAAGTTCTAGAACAAATATTGATATTGAATGAATATGAGATCTCAATAAATTATGTATAAGAAAGTACAATGTGGAACCGAAACAAAACACGTGTATAATTGAAATACTTCATATGCTATAGCAATAGATGTACTCAATGAAAAAGATTGCGTACACAAAACTATGTATAAGTACATATAAAGATGATTTGCCAAAAGTGGCAAAATGCCTTAAAAGGCATCGCTTGACAAGCGAAACGTTTTCGAACCTGAAGTTCGAACACCCATAGACGTCAAACCAGTAGGTTATAAATGGGTGTCTTTAAATAAAAAAGAAACGTTAAATAATGAGATTATGCGATGTATGGCCCGACTTGTACCACAAAGGTTTTTTCCCAAATCCCAGTAGTTGATTATGTGGAAACGTATTCTCCTGTAGTGGATGCGATAACCTTTAATATTTAATCGGCCTCGTAAATCTCGAATAGACTTCAGATGAAACTTATGGATGTCTCTACTACATATTTTTACGGGACACTTAAAAAAAAAATGACATCCACATGAAAATCCTTAAAGGATAATAAATGCCCGAAGCATTAAAGTAGTACCCCGAGATATCTGTGTTATAAATCTCAAATAGAATATTACATGTTTTCAAGAAAACTGGTTGTATTTGGTACAAGCGACTCAGTAAATACTTTGAAAGAATTAAACACAACTGATATAGAAACATCAGTTTTTCTTACAATCCCCTAAGTACTGATTTAACTTCATCCAGAAGCATGTTGTTATTTGTGTAAAAAATAAACAGTACTACAGCTCACAGGGAGAAAATATAAATTGCATTTTAGTTTTCTTTTGCTATGGTTTTTGTCCCACGGGGTTTTTCCAAGCAAGGTTTTTAACAATGCATCATCATCAGGACTTTTTAAAGTATAAGTTAGTATATTTGCGGAACTCAAGACTTGGTGATCAACAAAGCACTCAAGGCAAGGTCAAAGACTCGAGTTATTCTAGAAGAATACGGACTGAAGTCAATCAAACGAAGTTCAACTACACTATATGAAGATAATGCAGCATGCCCAGTTCAAATCAAAGAAGATTACATTCAAGATCAAGTCAAGCAATTATCATAGAAGATTATGCCTCGCAAATTAGATGATATATATTAAGTTGAGGGGGAGCATTATACACGCTGTACTCTTTTTCCCTTGACTAAGTTTTTTCCTACTGGGTTTTCTTAGTAAGGTTTTTAACGAGGCAGCATAACTGGTCCAGTAGTACCAGTTTATATTATAGGTCCTGAAGTACCAAATTTTCATCATCCTGAAGTATGTTGTTAATAGTGTATAATGTACGATAATGTATATCTGAGGGGGAGTGTTATAAAATCAGATATATATTATGTATTCTCTCTCTTAGCAGTTATTAACTTTACGGTTATTGTGAATATATAATGACTGAATATTCATATGAATGAAGATAGATATCGACATTCTCTCTGTTCTTTCTCCCTCACACATATTTTCTTTTAGATTGCTTTTTCTAGGTTTATTTCAATAGTAGCAGTAGGTACACCAAACTCACAAACCATAGAAGATTTGTTTAGTTGGTAGTGGTGATTGTAGATACAATAATCTCAGGTTGTTCTTCATAACGTTAAGTATAAAACGATATAAAACCAAGCCTTCCTCTATTAATTTCTACAGTTTATTGGATTGCTCTGTGTCATTCGGTACAAACTTGATTGCAACCCTTTTATTTTGATTGCAACCTTGAGGTCAGCTTACCACTAAAAGAGTTGAAACTGTAAAAATTAGTAGAGGAAAGCTTGGTTTTATATCGTTTTATACATAACGTTATGAAGAACACCCTGAGATTATTGTATCTACAATCACCATTACCAACTAAACAAATCTTCTATGGTTTGTGAGTTTGGTGTAATTTAACCTTTTTTAGATAAATATATAACTAATGATAGTAGAAGGGAGAAATATGTAAATATTAATAAGGGTATAATAGTCCTTTAATAAGTTATTTTAAATGAATTTGGTAAATATGTAATATGTATGTTTTAGTAAGGGGATATATGTAATTAAATTTTAAGGTTGAGTGAATATGTAATAAACTTACTTAGCATGGGGATATATGTGAATGCCCCTTTTTTAAAAATAGGTTTTATCCCGATTTGAACCACCTTCGTCATCACCTAATCATTACATCATCCCTATCCTACATTACATCATTGGGCTGGGTGTAATGAGGCGTGAAGAGGTAAAATGACGCCCCATCGCGTCCTAACACCACACTCGAGGGTTTTATGGGGTAAACTTTTACTTCTCTCATTAATTATCTCCATGGCGCTGTAAATTTCTTTCAAAATTATCTAAGTTGAAGTGTAAAATGCAATTCATTTTGAATAGTACCTTGCTCCCCTCGATTGATATTTGCCATGTGGCGAGCTTAGTTGTTGTCACGTGGTGAAGTTTTCTGTTTATTTTTTTTTTTGTTTTGAGTTTATTTTTACATAATCGTTGTTTTTAGGTGTCTAATTTTATGTAGTTCGCATGCGGTCTTTATTACTTTTATTTTTAAATTATTTTCTTAAAATAATTATTCGTTTTAAATCGTTTTTAAAGCGTCTTAGAGTTTTTGTTCTTATTGTACATAGTTGTTTTAAGTATTCAGTTTTTTTTATTATATTTAACTAGCCCTCTTATTTTAAGGTTATTATGTTTTATATTTTTGTTTTTTACATTGCGTTAAGCTTAGCAATGCAAGTATTTTATGTATATTCATTATTCACGCAACACATAGATAATAAAATCTAGTTTTCATATAATACAGAGTTGTAAACAAAGATATACAAGTTAATAAAACTAAAAAAAACATAAAAAACATACATTTTAGCTGTCAAAGCTTTACCGTTTTTCGTTTTTCTCCTACTAATTTTAAAATATGATGTTTCCAACATATTTCAAGACCCTTTATAAATTACAAATTTTAAATATGATGCTTTTCTTTGAAAACTGCGGAGTAATACTAAGGCTTTTCGTAGTGGGAGGCGGAGATAGCGCCATAGCACCCCCCATAGCGCCCCCCATAGCGCCTCACCGTAGTGGGGATTGCGCCCATGGCGCCGGAATCTGAGAGGGGGGGGGGGGATGCGTGATGCTGGTAACGCCCAATGCCCATTTTTGCTAACATGGCGCCCCGGGGGGTGGGAGAGGGGCGTTATGGGCTCCATGACGCCCCACTACAAATAGCCTAATGTATAAGTCGTCAACATCACTTCCAATTTTAATTAAAATTTCTGCTTACGTATTTAACCTTGTGAACGGCACGGCCATGTTCACTAATTTATGCTCCTATGAAATTCAACCACAGACACTCAGTACCGATACGACATTTTCGATACGATTAACATATATGGCACCTAAATAAATTTTGTCCCTAGTCACAAGTACATCAAAATTCAAATGGGACATTCAACAAGTGTCTTTTGGCAGGTTGTTGGACTAAATGGCAACGAATCTCTCCCACCCTTCGTTTATTGCAACCCATGTTACATGCGATGTACGACAATGAATGACCTATCGACTTCATGTATTCAATTTTATATATATAGTTAGGGTTCATGCACACCCTTTAAAAAATATTGACTTAGTAAAAAAAAAATTTGAACGGCTAAACTATTACAAACTCCTATTCTAATCCCATAAATCACCAAATAACTGTCAATGTCTGGGTTTGAACCCAGGACCTTCAGGTTGACAAAGCCTTACCACCTCCCCTTGACTTAGTAAAAAAAATTACCATTGGATTTTTTCATATAATGGTTTAATTTTTTTTCTTTATTCTTTTAAAAAAAATCCACATATAAAATAAAGGGTCTACATGGAGGTCTATCCTTCGTTTATTGCAACTCATGTGGCATACGAAATGTGAACCATAAAGTTATTCCTGTATACTGTAAGTTTATAATTATAATAAAAAGTATTTTTTTCTTTTAAGCAAATTTTACATATAAAATAAAGTAATTTCTCATATAAAATAAATGGTTTATGATCTATATTTTTATGTGCTTGACTAACCTCCCACTGTATTATAAATCCAATATATATGTTGTTACAATTTGTAACTTTTCTATTGTAACCTATTCCTTCGTAGCTCATATATATGAGTCATATGACAACCCAAATGCCTTCACTTGGAACATCTTGATATACAACAAATAACATATAATAACCCGAAGGTGCAATGCGTCCGGACGGTGGTGCCGTCACGTTAACTCCGTACGTCATATTCCCGACAAACTTCGTTGTGTTGTTGTTATCGAGAACCAACAATCTTTGGTTCATTGAAAACGAGTGCGTGTTAAACGAAGGTGCCACCATTATTACTGAGATACGGTTCAGACGATTTACCTGAATCTGAACTGTGAACTGGACAACTATCGGTTTGCCGTATTGGATTTTAGTTTGAGTGACGGGAAAAATGATCTTCGGGCGGATTTTGGATGAATTCGGATCCAAATACGATGGCGAAAACGCCTCCATGCTTAATTCAGTAGGAAAAGCTACGTTTGTAAAGTTATAAAACTTATGCGGGTTACTTCCACCAACCAATATTCTCCCGTCCCGAAGCAAAATCGCGGTCGAATGATACATTCTTGGGATCGTGCTCGGGTTTTGTACTTCGAAACGAGAATTAACGGGGTTATAAGGTCGGTATATTATCGGATTCAGAACCGGGTTCCTCCCAAGTTCCCACCCCGCGGTCCCATTCGATGCGCCATTTATGATCAAAACGTCACCGTTCGGTAGCAATACCATATCACCCATCACCCGACTCAAAGGCATAGTTTCCATGACCCATTTTGGTTCCGGGTCGGATATTTTAATCCGACCACAACTATTCAAAGCTCCATCAAACGTCCCATTTCTAGCATTCACATATGCTCCTTTAGGCGCGCCCCCACAAATCAAAACCTCCACAACCACTACCTTCCCTTGTACAATACGCAAGGGAAGTAGTACAGCCGAGCCCGGGCTCGGATAGTTCCTCGGCTCGCCCCCAGGAATCTCGGGGAACGTTCTGACAACTTGGTTTTGAGAATAATCGAATAAAATCGCACGATTATTCGCGAAGATAAACAGATTACCATCAGTGTTAAGAAAAACGAAAGGGTATAGATTATTCTCACTTATTAAATCATTAGTTTGCGCTAAAAAAGGCAAACTGTAAGCTTTTCCCGAAGCTAGAGTTTTCGGGAAGAACTCATAGCTAAAGCGGGCCCGACCACCAATCACAATCTGTCGGCCGTCGGGTAATATATGATTAGTCGCGTACCATCTTTTCACAACCAACCCATCTTCTATCTCTCTCCAATCGCATTTATCACACGAGTTGTTAAAAACCCTAACAACGCGTTCACCGTCATTGTATCCGCCGGTCTGAACAAGGCTCCCGTCGGGCATTAACCCGCCCGAAGAACACCAAATGTCGGTGAGAACCATGAGAGGACGAATGGAATTTAACGTCACGTCATACTCAACTGAATGAGCAGTACAATCTTCCTTCAGAACGGTGTCGTGTGGATCCACACGACATTTTCCGTCAGGAAGGGAGATGTTGGAGGCACCGAAGTCGGTTCGGTCAAAAATGATGACACGGTCGGTGGGAAGTAGTTGCATGTGCATGGCGGAGATGCCGATGGTTTTGTGGAGCAGGGACCAACTGCCGCCACCGGAACCACTGGCGGTGGCGGCGGAAGTCGAAAATGATGACGTGGCAAAGAAGAGGTAGAGAAAAGAAGATGACATGATAAGGAAATGAGGTGAAGCCATAGGTGAGGATTCTGTAAGGTCTGTTTTCTTTGTTGGCGTAGATATATACCGCCAAAAAACTAAACTAAAATGAAATAAAAGAAAATAATATGTTTTATTTTATGGTGGTAATACAAAACTGGTTAACAAACTCGTAAATAATTACATAATCAGAGTCATTAAAATTTAGTTATTAAAACTATAAATAGTGATAATAAAGAAATTAATTTCAAGATATACATATATTATCCAATAATAATCCAAACATTCACCTTAATAAGAAATTGACAAACTGTTATCGTATTTTTTATTATTTGAAAAATTACATATTACGTGTGAAATATCATCCATTAACAGTAAAATCCTGTGAGTAGATTTTGGATTTAATAGAGAAATAATTAAAAATATCTTGATTTTGTATTTATTTGATACTCATAAATATCATAATGGACACGGATCCGATGTTTTGTTCTTTTTCTTTAATACTTTTTAGTTACATTATTTTATTAAAAACATTTTTGTATAACTCGGTCTTCATAGTATTATAGTATTACCACAGATTGCTTTTTTTTTTTAGTGTAATTCGCTTGACTATTGATCAATAAGATTTATGACTAATACATATAGGGTTTGGAGGTATGTGATGCATGCTTATATCGATGAGGTTGTAAGTCAGGAGAACCTCATTGAGGGTACTTCTAAGGGGGCAACGCCCCATTGACGGGGATTTGAGGGCAGCACCCACGAGAGAGGGGTCTAAGGGGCGGCAACCCATGATGGGGTTCAAGGGGAAGAGCCCTTGACTGGGGTTGAGTTGCAAGGTTGAAATTTATGAAAATTGCTTCATGAAAATTGTACTAGAAATTTATTTTGTCAAGGAAATTGACAATTTTTTTTAGGACTGATTGTATAATTATGGCAATTTAATTTCGAATTTCAAGGTCAGATAACTGCAAATCGGTGATTTGGTCATATGTGGATTCCTGGTTCAATTCTCTAGTTCCTTTTATTCAAGTTTGAGTCGTATCCTATTGATTTTCGAGTGAATCAATCGAATATACAATTTGAAAGTGATTTACATGCTTCTCAAATAATCTAAAATATCGAATTTTCTAACAAAGATTGAATATCACGTTGTTAAAGAATGTCGAGTGAGAAATCTGCAAAGGAGATGAGTGCGAAGTTTTACAAGTTGGAGAAATTTGAAGGCCAAGACTTTCAACGTTGGCAGAAGAAGATGCATTTTCTTCTCACTACTATGAAAGTAGCATACGTTTTATCCACTCCCTAACTAGAAGAAGTCCCTGATAAAACTATGGAATAGACAAGAAGATGCTACAAGTGGGAGGCCAATGACTACATCTGTCGCGATCACATACTAAATGGTATGTCTGATTCTCTGTTTGATATTTCTCAAAATGTTGAGTCTGCAAGGCTACTATGGGATGGGCTGGAATCCAAATTTATTTATGTGGATGCTTTTAGTAAGAAGTTTCTTGTCAGTAATTTCAACTATTATAAGATGGTGGATTCTAGGCCGATCATGGAACAATATAATGAACTGTTGTGAATCCTGGGTTAGTTTTCACAACATGATCTGAAAATGGATGAGTCAATTTCTTTCTCAAGTATAATTTATAAGTTTCCCCTAAGTTGGAAAGACTTCAAACAAGAATTAAAGCACAAAAAGGAAGAATTAAATCTTGTACAACTTGGTAGTCACATTCGGATTGGAGAGTCTCTAAGAGCTCAAGACTGTGACAAGGGGAAAGAAAAGGCTATTGTGGTCAGATCTTCTGTTAATTTGGTTGAAGAAGGTGGTTCATCAAAATCTACTGGTGAATTCAAGAACAAAGGCAAAGGGTGTTCACGGGTGGCAATAACAATGGGCCAAACAAAAAGCCAAAGTTAACTTCTTGGAAGTGTGGACTAGTTGGACTCTTTAAGAAGGATTGTCGGGTTGGCAAAGGTAAACGTTATGATGCTAGTTCTAGTGGAGGATCTAAGGATCTTGGAAAACAAGGTCAGATTTTAGATCAAAATTTTAATTCTTTTGAGAATAGGGTGAGCAAAAATTGGGTTTCTCGAAAAAAGACCGACTTTTATGACTTCCGTGGGCTTCGGGCCCTGTTATTGCACATATTTGGGCTCGGGTTCGGTCCTGGGCTTTACCCGAAACAACCCATAAAATCCCAGGTCTGGTTGAGAGTTATGTATCACTAATATGTGAGGCATATTATGTGCCGGATGATCAAGTTTCTTGGTGGGTTGATTTAGGAGAAACCAGTAACGTATGCAAGGATTTTCTATGGTTCAATGAACTTGTATCAATTGAAGATGAGAAATGTTGTTGATGAACCAATCAATGCCTTCGATGGACGAAATTATGAAGGCAGTTTGGTCTTGTGGTAGCTGAAAGTCTTTTGGGGTCTCCTTAAAGGTGATGTTTGTGGCTTTATTCATGAAATCTTTGTTTCGTCCCAATTCCTGGTGGGTTGTAATTTGCCTTTTTTCACATTATTTCCCAAGCTTAATAACCCCACTCGTGTTACCCATCTTCGTCCCATCTGTCTCATTATGGTCCAATATAAAATCATTTCCAAAATCATAGCGAACTGGTTGGCGGGTGTGATTGATAGTTTCGTGAGTCCTAAACAACCAAGTTTCTTGAAGTTCGACATATTTTGATGGTCCCCTACTTCTGAATGAGGTGATTGATTAGTTCTCAAAGAAATGAAAGAAATTGATGCTATTCAAAATTGATTTTGCTAAAACTTATGATTCGCTAAGTTGGGATTATGTATTTTACATCTTGAGTTCTATGGGTTTTGGTGTTAAATAGATTAAGTGGATTTGTGCATGCTACGACCTCGATTTTGTTGAATGTTAGTCCTACCAAGAAGTTTGCGTTGGAAAGACGTTTTAGACAAGGAGATCCTAGGGTGCCTTTCCTAACTATTATTGCTATCAAGGGGCTCCATGATGTTATTTCTGATATGGTCGAGGGGTGACATCTAACGTTTCTTTATCTCATCCTTCTTATGTAGATGAAGTTTCATTTTGGGGGAGTGAAATGTAAAAAAAAGGATGATTATATATATGGTTAATGCTCTTCATTGTTTTTTCCTAGCCTCAGGAATTAAAATTAGCATATGAATTTCGGACAAGACCCGAAAACGCAAACTTGTTTAGCTACAGAGGTCGTGTTTGGGTCAACCCGCCTTTAACCCATTTATTTCATATTTTTATATTTTTAAATATTTCTTATTCATAGAGTAAATCGATATTGTAAGTTTTTTCAAAGTTAAATTTTATTTTCAAAAAATTTAATATAAAATTTTATGATTAAAATATAATTATTTTATACATTAGTATTTCTTTTGTAAAAATGTAATATTAAAGAAATTAATATGCTAAGAAAATTAAAAAAAAAACTCGGGTCAAACGGGTCGTGTTCGGGTTAACTCGTAAATACACGTGTTAGGCTTAGGTTAATGTGTGTGACATGATTTTCGGGGTCGGGTCCAGTCGGTGCAGGTTCGTGTCAAAATTTTTGGGTCCAGGTTGGGTTAACTCACCAACCCGTGAACACGACCCGTTTAACACCCCTACTTAAAATCAATATTCAAAAATCTCCTCTTCTTGATATTAATGTGGAAGACTCGAAGATTAGTAGATACGGAAAGCTCATGGGTTGCAAAATGGAGAAATTATCATTCATGTATTTGGGCATTCCCGTTGGTGCTAAAATGTTGCGTTGCTCGGGATTGGATGTTCTTGTTAATAAGTTTGAAAACGGATTTCTAGATGGAAGAGTAATTTTCTTTCAGTGGGTGGCCGATCAACCTTAGTTTATTATATATTGGGTTCGTTAGGCTCTTGTCTTTTTTCTTTATTTCGTGTTCCTGAAAAAAATTATGAAACTCTTGAAAACCATAAGATCAAAATTCTTGTAGGGGGGGGGGGGGGATGCGAAGTAGAGAATGATGGCTTATATCAAATGGAATTTTATTCTTTCGGATAAAAATCATGGTGGGTTGGGGATTGAAAGCCCCAATGCTATGAACCTAGATCTATTATACAAATGGCGTTGAAGGTTTGTTAATAATCCTGATGCTACATGGGTTAAAGTGATTAAGGAAAGTTATGGACATAGTTTGAAATGGATAGTATGGGTATCGGTGATAGTGTTTGGGATTGTATATGTAGGTCGATTGCTTTCCTTCATGAAAAGGAGATTATCCCTTCATCTTTTATTCGTAGGAAGTTAGGGGATGAAAATTCGTGTCTGTTTTGGTTGGATCCTTGGTTAGATAGGTAAGCTATTAATGATGCACTCTTTCTGGTTCGCATGCTTCTTACATGATGAAATAGATTCGTCCCCAAAAAAGTTTAATATTCTTTGCTGGAGAATCCTCGATAAATTTCATACTTGTTTAATCTAAGTCTTAAAGGTTTGGATATCCCTCATATTCAATGTCCGATTTGTGGGGCTCAGGCATAAATTTCTTCTCATATTTTTGGTTCGTGTATTATTCCCGACAAGACTTGGGCTTCGATCGTTGTTTGGTAGAGGTGGATCACATTTTGCCTTGTCCCCAAATACGATGACATCTTTGCTAGATTATTCGAGGTTATCTTTTAAGAAAAACGTGTTCGTCAAGGGTATGTGTTTTACTACTTGGTGGATTCCATGAACCTTCCATAATAAGTTAATTTTTAATCTTCGTAGATCAGGAATGGAGAGATTCTTGATTCTGTAGCCCAATATTCCTATAGTTTGTAAATAGGAATTGTAAGTGCATTATTAGGTGGATCGAGTGGATTAAAACCTGCTTCTTTTGATCTAATTTTTATTGGTTGATTATCTTATCCAATTCTTTTAACAATATATCTGTCGTTCTAAAAAAATATCTATATAACTCATATAAAGGGAAAAGATCTACAGAAATACAACAATTATTCAGAAAACCAAAAAACCAACTTTTTTTTTCTCTATAACTTCTTCATATATTAATAAATTTAAAAAAGAAATTTCACCAAAAAGTCTATAATTTTATTAGCTTTATTTATGGGAAAAAAGTTTAAAAAATAAAAAGTTTAGTGATTTTTTATTAGTGCATCATGCAATAGTACTAATAGTATTGCATAATGCATTATAATTAAAACTACTTAAAAATAAGAAACTTAACTTAAATATGGACGTGGTTTATGCGAATAATATAAAAAACAAAGAATTGACATTCATAAACCAATTTTATATTATTGTTGCATAATGCATTATTAATTTCAAGCTAAAATCTGATTTTTTTTTTTTTTTAAAACTTGAAAATGTTTTTAAAGTTTTTTCTTTTTCCAGTATTCTTAAAATCATGAAAGAAACATATATTTAAAAAAAAAATTATTTTTCTTGGTTTTTTGATTTTTTGTAAAATATTACCCCTCATATAAATATAATTTATTTTATGTCCAAAGTTAATAAAAACACATTTTGTCACTAAATTTGCGGACACGTGTGTGGATAATTAACAGATTTAGTTTAATATATTTGTGTATCGTGTAACCATTTTATGACAGGTCAATTTTATGTCTTAGTTGGTTAACACGTTTAAGCTTTTATTTACGTTTTTCACTCATGTACATAAGAAAGTGATGTTACATAAATAAAGACGATGGGAATGATCATAGCATCGTTTAAAAATTATTTATCCATTATTAGATTGATTAAAAATTTAAAACCCAATGACCTGTCATCTTTTTCTTTTTCTTTTATATAACAAAATTTTATTTTCCATCATATGCATCATTATTAAAGTTTGAATATTGGTCTTCATCAAAAAATTTTACCCTTACAACTAGACTACAACCTAATTGGCACTGACCTCTCATCTAATAACAACGAAAGAATTAACATGGCTCAATAAATGTTCACCGAGAAACTAATATTTCAATTCCATTTTATAATTTTATAATTGTTTAAAACTAGATTTGCTATCCGTGCGTTACCATATGAATAACACGAATATATAAAACAGTTACATTACTATAACGCTACCTAAAGAGAGAAAAAAAGGAAATTGGATTTTATTAATCCCAAGTTTCATGTATTGGCCAAGATTAATCCCACATTTCGAAAATGTTTCTCACCGAGCCCAAGTTTCAAACTATTTTTTCTCATTGATCCCAAACTAACGGAACCCTAAGGGTGATATTTTTTTTATATTTTTTATTTTCTGATGTGGCAGTACACGTGGCATTTTAATCTGATGTGGCAAATGAGGTGGCAATATGAGGGGGTATTTGTAAAAAAGAAAAGAGAAGGGGCTAATTATGATTTTTTAACCTTCAACCCTTCTTCTCCGGCACAAGCACCGCCCACCACCACATGCGACCTCCATCACCATCATCACCACAATGAGATTGGATTTCCATCCAAGCCCTTAACCGTCGGTTAATCCACACCCCCTCATCATCATCGTCCAACTTCAAACGACCACACCATCATTCCAAGCCTCTGGTCATCGTCCTCAACTCCGACTGTCAAACTACCTCCCCCCCCCCTCGAGTGAGCATACCGGAAAGGAGCTCCAGCGAGCACATTCATTAACCGCCACCCACCCCCTTCGAATTCAACTCCAACCAACGGCTCCTCCAACCCTACCACAGTCACTCTCCTCCCGTCGCCAAACCCTAGCGCCTCTACCAGTCCCGGTGACGACGCAATTTCAGGGACCAAAAAGCTTGATTCGGGGGTTGAAGATGAACCAGTGCCAAACCCTAGCACCTCCACTCACTCCCCTCCCGTCGACGACGCAATTTCAGATGACCAGTGGTGGCTATTTGATCTGATAGGGGGGGGGGGAGCGGTTGTAGATGAACGAGTGGTGGCGGTGGCTGGGGGGAGGGTTGGGTCTTAATATTTTTCTTAAAATTACATAAATGGCCCCCCATTCTTTCTTTTAATTTTACAAATACCCCTCATGTTGCCACATCAGGAAAAAAACTAACGCCATTAGGGTTCCGTTAGTTTGGGATCAATGAGAGAAAATATTTTGAAACTTGGGCTTGGTGGGAAGCATCCGAAGATGTGGGATTAATCTAGGCCAATACATGAAACTTGGGATTACTAAAATCCAATTTCCAAAAAAAAAAATACAAAAGGCTGGGGAAAATTATTAAAATTAGAAGCTAAATGCTTAAAGTATTAAGCCTACTACCTAAAAGTTATGTTACATGACCGTGCTCATTACACATTTACACCAACTTATGTTCTCAATTTGTTGCGCTTGAAAAAAATCACAGAGATAACACGAGTAAAAAATTGCATTGCTAAAACGCTACATAAAGAAAACGAAAATACAAAAAAGTTGTGCAACAACATTAAAATTAGAAACTAAACGCTAGAAGTATTGAGCATATGACATAATAGAGACAACTGTATCTGTTACACCACCAACTCATGTGCTAAATTCGCCGCGCTTAGATAAAAAGCGAAAAAGTCACTTACATAAAAATTTAATTAATTAATTCATAATACCACGTGACATCCACCATGGGCCACCACATGGACAATCAAATTCGTGCACTGATTCCATCGATCTTCGATTTGTTATAGTATTAGCCAATTGCCATGTAGGTACACATAATATTTAATATAAAAAATCATGTAATGATGTAACACCCGTATACAATTTGATGCCAAACTTAACAATTTACATCATTAAAACTTGGTCCCATAAACTTTTTTGTTCCAAACATAATGTTTAACAATTTCGAATACCATCATAGTGGTTCACATTTACAAATGTACTAGTAATGAGTTTGACATCCAAAAGTGTTCATTAACTCATACATAAGTTCTTTTTTACCAAAATACAAGACATGTCGTTCGTTCTTTGTGTGATCGGTTCTTCAATTATTGTAACACCTCGCACAAAACCAGGTCAACCCTCGTTACTTTGACTCTGATTAGCAGTAATTAATCCGTATATAATTATCATTATGTGCTAATTATGTGTTTATCTTATTATATATATATATATATATATTGGTACATGTATATATATCATTGCATGCTTAGAATATTTCCCGAGTTTGTGTTCCGTTGTCCAATCCATCTAAATCAAGTAAATCCATTTGACTATAGGTGAAACCTTTGTAACATAAACTATATATATATAAATGGTACTTTATATATATATATTACCAAATTTCGTCACGACATTTTCGTCACGACAAAACTTTTGAAAATAATAATTTTCTCTTCAAAGTTATTCAAAACTTGTATTTCCAAAACCCTTTGTCAGGATACTTTCCCCAAATCATCAACCGAATTGATTCCATTAACAAACCGAAAACCTTAGTGGGCCTCGTAAGCCCAACAGTCACAAACGAACTCCGTTCGTCACCAAACTTTACCCGAACACTCGTAATGACATTTCGAACGTTCCGACACTTTTCGTTTTCCCGTAACCCGACCCGTTTGGAAGCCCAATAACCGGCCCATTAACCCAGAACCCTTTCCCTTCGACCCGTTAACCCAACCCGACGCCCAGCCCACCCGCGCCCACCCGCGCCCGCTGACCCACCCCCGCCCGGCCCGTTGACCCAGCCCGTACCCGGCCCACCCGACCCGACCCGGTCGCCCCATTTCGGCCCGATTCCAACCGCCGGCCCACTTCCTCTCTTAATGGATTTCGGCCCAATTTCCAAACCCAAAACAATTATATTTTAACCCAAATCTTTTAATAAGTTTTGGCCCACTAAATTTTATAAAAGAAACCCATCACCTTTGTAGTTTTTATAAAAAAAACTAAAATTAGTGTTTAATCTCCAAACTTTTTATAAACACTAATCCACTATATTTAAGTCAACCCATGGACTTTTATAAATTTATAAACCTTTACAACACTTCCAATTTTTATAAAAGTCTCCATCTTTTATACAAAGTTTCCTACAATTGTTTTTCTTTGATTATAATTAATCAAAATTAAAAGTAATTAAGAGTTATTAACCAAAGGTTAATAAAACCACTTTTTAGTATATAAGAAGAGGTTGGGGTTTATTTGAGCTTGCACCACTCTTGAAAACCAAGAGAGAACTCCCCCTCTCCTCCCTCTCCATAACCGGCCACCACCGCCACCCCCTTGGAGCCGCCGGCCGGCCACCGCCGGACCACCGCTCCGCCGCCGCCGGAGAAGCCCGAAGCCGCCGGAAAACCCCCTCCTCCTCCCCTTTCCACGGTTTCAAACAAACCTCCCTTTGTGAGTCTTTTAACCCACTTTTTCTTTATAATCTTCACCCAATACCACCAACAAGTCTTGATATGAAAAACCTATCTTTTCTTTTTCTATTTTATGCAAGACACTTGGTCCTTCAAGAGTCTAGACCTAACCATTCTTCTTCTAACCCTCTAATCACCAACACTTGGGTGGAATAATACAAGTGACTTGATCTAACAAGTCTTGGTGTTCTTAGGAACTTAAAGTAGCCATTACTTGGGACTTTGCATTTGAGAAATCTTATGAAAGTATCATGCAAGGATCTAGATCATTTTAACCAACAATCTTTACATTTCATGTCATTTACTTTACTTGCATCTACATTTCAAGTATTTACATTATCTTAGTCCTAACACTTTGTGTTAGTTGATTTGTTCAAGTTCTTGAACATAAAGGTCCTAGCACTTTGCTAGTAGATTTATTTACATTACTTATGTTTACATTTGTTTAACTTATGTTGACAACTAACTAGAAACCTTTAACATGACCAAAGGACTTGAAGATCTAGTATAAACATAATGTTATAAACTTTAAAACTCATAAAACATAACTAGCAAATAACTTGGTAAAATACATGGAACTTTTGTAAACAAAGGGCATTTTTGTAGATCTAAAGTTCTTGAAAAGTTATAAACAAAGTTATGTCACAAACTTATAAAATATGGCACATTTTATAAAAGATAGTCACCAAGAGCCAAGACTTAATGTGTTGGTGCATTTATTTCACCAATACATAAAAATAGATTGATTTATTTTTACTAGAACTAGTAAAAATGCATTTAATAGACTTTCATTTATAACAATCATTTGGACTTAAATACATGGATTTATATACCTTAAAAGACTTATCATAAATGTCCAAACTTTCCCTAAAAAGACTAGTTACAAACTAGATGATTTTTATAAGTTATAACTTGTTTCATTTTAGAAAAATCAAGACTTATAGTCCACGGATCAGATCTGATTCCGTCGACTTTTTGCAACATATTTTCAAGTTTCTAAGTGAACCAAAGTGATCTAAACGTTGAAACGTCGCTTAGGGAGAAAACCGGGATCAAAACGGTTAACTACGCGACGAGAAAACGTAGTTTTGGTAACTTATTTAAAAACCGACCAAAGTAATATTTCTAAACTTATAAACGACTTTAGGGAATATTTTTAACATAATCTTTAACTCGTATAAAGTCCAAATGCGTTAAAAACTATTTTACAAACTTAAACCGGTGACTACGATCTCAATAAAAAAAAATTATAAATAAATATTTTGTCTTAAAATATTTATGGAACTTTCCAAGTAATCGTTTTAACTTGAGAAGTTATTGTTTACAATTATTAAACGTCATCAAATTTTTATTAATTTAAACCACGACGTTAAACGTTTTCGACAAACTAATAATTATATTTGCGCATATAATTATTCTCCTAAAAACATCCATACACTTTTAATTTATTAAAAGTTGACCAATTTAACCATCCAATTACTTGTGTATTTATAAAACTCTTTTATAAATTATTTGATTAATACAAAAACTTGTATTAACTTATGATCCATTCAATTTATTATTTTCCTAAAATAATAAATCTTTGTCTAGTATTTTTACCTAAATACTTATATATTTATTTGAACAATAAATATTAACCGGATGGACTTTTCCTAAATATACAAACGGGACATTACTATCAAGACTTGACCGGTGTCGTTGGGTGACGGAAACGTTACTCAATGATCAAAGACCTTATACATGCAACTTGTTTATTTATACTTATTAGGACGTTACGTGCTTTCGTCCGGACTTTCCATTTCACGTGCATTATCATTTCACCTTGCTTGAGGTGAGTCTCACGGCCCCTTTTCCTTTAACTGTTTTAATACTTTGGGGGAGAAATCATGAATCAAAACTGTTTTATACTTGATATATCGGTCGGACTGTATCTTGCCGTATGATTAAATGTTCTTTACTTACCCTACAAATGAGTACATTTCGTTACATAACGAATTGTCACAAATCCCACTATTAATTGAATTTGATTAGTTTTGTTCGAAACGGTAACTAGTGAATAGATCTATTTGGGTTAACAACCCTACTTGATTGGTAGCTCCAATCCCGACGTGCGCATTTGTCGAGTAGTACACGTCAGTTATATTTGTTCCATTACAGTATCTTTAGGGAAGATGCTATGAGTGGGTAAATCTGTTAGTTTCAAATTCAAAGTTCATTGTTAATCATTACATCACGGTGACCATCATTTATCTTGTATGCTTTAAATCTTTTACAAAACTGTTTGTAGAGTCTTAAACCTGTGAACTCACCAACTTTATGTTGACCCTTTTAAGCTCATGATTTCTCAGGTAACTAGATGACGAACGCGGTGCAAACGGGTATTCTGAACTCTATCGGACCTCTTGCTCACGATGGAATCATAGCCCCTTTATCATTTATCAACTTTTCAAGTATCTTAAGTATTATCGTTAAAGACATCTTTTATTATTATTGAAATTTGTAAGACAATGTTATTATCACCACATTTTCCGCTGCAATCTAAATGACGTATTGTTATCTTTATGATATTTGCAAATTGTTCTAAGTATCCACGACTATGATTTCATGACGTCACACGCCTCCGTTCTCGAAAGTTCAGGGTGTGACAATTATCTTGATGAGCATCCCTGCTAGGCTTTTCCTTTACCTGCAATTCACTCACTTTCAATAGTGAGTTTCTATTGCATACATGAATAAATATCATTAACAATGAAGAAAAACGGTAAAAATCAAAATGTGGCTTCTAGGCGTATCGCCTAGAATGACAAAACTTCTAGGCGAAACGCTTAATTTTAAAGGCATATCGCCTGCTGAATTATATGCTCCAAGCGATACGCTTGGAGCTGAGTTTCCAGGGATCTGGCCAAATTCGGCCAGTCCCATACTTAGCCAATTTTTTGGTTGTTTACCCTAATTTCTACCAGACTTACCCAAGTCATGTTGGGGCTGGTTTCCTACCTTTTGGAACATCCAAAACACATTTTTAAACATGCAAGCATACACCTTAACGTACCTTAGCCAACCCAGTTTAACGTTAAGCAATATTGGGTTCAAACCAACCCCTTTGACCCGTTAGGATACCATTACAATGAAGTTAACAACCTGCTCATAAAAGGTGGCTGTTCTCATCATAACTCATTGTTAAACATACAATGTTAGTCATTGGCGTCACCATTTTTACTAGGGTATGAACCTATCTTGGTTCTATGCATTTTTGTGTCTTTTACCAACTACAATTTAACAAAACACCATAACCTCCTAATCCTCCTATATTTGCAACAATATGCATCAATGGTCATTGGTGGTATTCCACCCTCCCATTCTACTCCTTACGGATTAGTAAACTCTTTTGACCCGTTATGACGGGTCCTATGCCTTAGGTGCCATCCAAATTCCTTGATTGACCATTATGTTTGTATAATTGATGATCTATGGTTATATAAACCATTTGTGATCAACATAGTCCCACTACATGATGATGACCCCCTTTGAATCATTATTCATCCATTGTAGTGGTTCCATCCAATTCTAGATTCCTTCGAATCTTTCTCTTTTGGTCAATCATTTCATTGGTGGTACCTCAAGCTCTATGGTTTCATGGTTCCTAGAACCATTCATCACCATCTATTGATATGCCGAGTTTTTATCAATTATTAAGCATTAGCATCATACATTATCCCTATGGATTGCTTGTAACGTAAATATGTTACCTCGTGAGTTAGAGCCTCCGTTTCCATTTGCACTGAGGTTGCTTCCTTGATCAGTTTGATTGCCTAATGGGTCACTAACAATATTATGACCTTTATCATCATAGCATTTATACCACATTTTCATTAACATGATTTCCATGCTACTCATACACAATTACACATAGATGGCAATCAAGCATATTCATTAAGTTTATATCGACCTACATGGTTTCATCAACATTATAATATCAATTAAGGCATTCATTAACCAAGATAGCCATGGATTGTTATTTCATAAATGATGGGTCATTCATTTGAGCATTATGCTTCCTACAAACATTCAATCTCAAAATCTAGAAATTTAGTTGCTTTACTAACATTTTAGTTCTCTATGGCATTTTATTAAACACTTTGTGTGCATAAATATATGCACATGTGCAATCCAATCCCATGGACCTCCCAATAGGCCATTAACATAGTTTTGGTGAAATCCATCACCAACCCATCATTATTTAACCAATTTCATCATGATTTTCACATAATACATCAAAAATCACACTGCACACAACATTTAGCTAACCATTTGACACATAGGTTTATCATGCATATATTGGATGACTAAATCACTCATTTGAGCAACAAGTTAGGAATTTATGCATCACTAGATGTTTCTAACATCACTAGATTCCATAATATATCAACTAATTTCATATTTAAGTCCCCAATTTTCGAGACCAACACATGCAAGAATTTGGGTTTTACTTACTTGTTGGCTTGTTGCAAGAATGAATATAGAGGAAGAATTACACTTCCAATTCCAAGTTCCTAACCAAAAATCGCAGCTTGAGGCCTCTTGATTGCAGAATTTTAAATTTAGGGAGAAGAAGGAGGGTGGGGATCGATACACAGGTCGTAACCTGCGACCTCCCTCCTTTCTTTCTCCATTTTGCTTAGTTAATTATAATTAATTACAAATCTGGCCCATAAACTGTCAACCTTTTGATTAATACTAACCATAATATCATTTACACATTTAACCCCATAGTTTCACACCTCCACATAAGAGTATATTTTTCACTAATATTGGGGGTTATTTTAGCTACAAAATTATTTAACTCGACGTTAACGGAAATTTTATTTATTAAAAATTAGGGATGTTACAAATGAAATATAACATGTATGTAAAAGATGTAATCAGTAAGAACATGTATACTTTTTCAGATGTTGCATTTCATGTTTAAAATGTTAACTCATATAAGAAGTTAAAATTGTGAAGTTTCATACGTGTGAAGTAGAAGGAAAAAATGATAATGATTACAAATAGAATTAAAGTAAATAGTTCGATAATTGGGTGAGTTACACGGTTAGGCATACTAAAAATATAAGTAATAAGTACAAAAGGATTAACAACTATTCAAGAGTAAATAAAACATGTGGTAAATATTTTCCTTTCTTTGTGTTTGGTGGTTGTATGTTTGAAATACTGATACGTTTTCGTTGTAATACTTTGTACGTGTTTTGCTTTTATTTATATGGTTGCCTGCCACAACGCGTGAAGGTATCGCCAACTCTTTGTAGTTAAAGAGAAAGAACTCAAAGTAAGGCTCACTAACCAGAGGTGCAAATTACAATCCGGTTTTTTGGTTATAAATTGGTCCGTACCGGAACCGGTCATAACCGAGTTTGAGCGTAACCGGTTTCCTAACTGATTTTAATCTATCGATTTGGAACTAGTTTGGGGTTTTTACGTAGCAACAGGTTAGTAACCAGTTATGGAGACCCGTTTCCAAACCGGTTTTCTCATAACCGATTACTAACCGATTGCTATACAGTGTTTAAGCCCACAATATAGCCGTTATATGATCATTGGCAATGGATTTATAGTCATTTTTGACCGTTTGGGGGTGTTTTTTTACCCATTGACCCTATTTATGGTATATATAGCACAATGGTGTATTACTTTCATTACCCCACTTCTCCATCTCTCAAAAACACTAGTTTCTTTCACTCCAATGGCAAGTTCTAGGGGAGACGACAGATACACGTACCATTTTGAACATCATACCAACGAAGAGAGACCCGAACCTGTTTTCCCATTTCAACATGTGTGAGTTAAAAAAAAATTTGATTTAACGAGGCTCGGTGCAAGAGTTGTGGAACATTTCTCAAAGGAGATTCCATCTCCAATTTGCGAGCACATTTGATTTTCCATTGCAAGACCAAGAAGATCAACCCAGTGACGGAGACAACGAAATAAATATTGAATATTTACTAGTTTCGTTGTTTAAGTTATATTTGTGATGTTTTTAAGTTTTAAATCAATGAAAAGTATGTTTATTAGTTTATGTAATGTTTTTAGAAAAAAGTTAAGCGTAGCAACCGGTTTGTAACCGGTTTAAACCCATAACCAGTTTGGATTTGTAACCGCAACCGATTGGACTTGTTCCCATTTTTCTCCTTAGCAACTGTTAGTAAACGGAACCGGTTATTGGCCTATCCGGTTTTGACCATAACCAATTTGGTCAACAACCGGTTACTAACCGGAGCCAATTTTTCAAATTAACCGAAATTTTCACCTCTATCTCCGAGTGACTAGACGTTGGGTTTCTTATGATAGCTGTATTTGTTGGGCTTAACCTTAATAGGCCGGCTCTCATTTGGGATATAACTAAGATTGGTCTAGTTTAGATGGGCCTAACATGTTATTATGCATAGCCTGCACAGGCATCTTTGCGATTATTATTTATGGTTATTTATTGGTTGGTGTTATAGTATTATACACACACAATTGACAATGACGGTTTAAGCCTTTAAGGTTACATATAAAACAATCGTTGAAGTTTTAGAATACATCAATACACCATCATTATAAACAAGGAAACAAAGATCACATCTAATTATATAAAATCTTAACCCATTTTATACCCATATTCAATATTCAAACAAACTGTTCATAAAAAAAAACTAAAAGTAGACGTAAACTTGAATCCAAACAAAAACTAGAAGTTGATATAAACTTAAAGCTAATCAGATTTTAACTAAGCGCGGATTCGGAGAGCGAGCTGAATGTCTTTGAGCATGATTGTGACCCTCTTGGCATGAATGGCGCACAAGTTGGTATCCTCAAACAGACCCACCAGGTAAGCTTCTGCTGCCTCCTGAAGCGCCAATACGGCATGACTCTGGAACCTCAAGTCAGTCTACAACCAAACATGCATCATCAATTGACCCAATTTGTAAGATTAAGGATGTACATGAAGTGAACTATTAAAGCTAGTTATATAGATAATCAATCACCTTGAGAGCCTGAGCAATTTCACGGACAAGCCTCTGGAATGGCGATTTACGGATTAGGAGTTCGGTAGTCTTTTGATACTTGCGAATTTCACTGTATATATTCATGAATATAATCAGAGCAACACACAAGAAATTCCTTTCACTTTATTAATATTGAATTAAAGCTGTTAAAGTTAACCAAAAACCGCAATTTATAACCATGCTAAACTAATCAGACTCGAATCGAGAACAGCCAAATCTAGAAACTAGAACTCAATGTTCTAGGGTTAGAATGAAAAAGTGAATACCAGTAAGCAATGATATATTCTCAGTACAACTAAACTACAACATAAAGGATCCATAGAATCCATTAAGTTCGAAGAGAAGAGAGTTGAAAAGATCATCATGCATGCATGCATGCAAATGTTTTATTGATTTCTAATATATCTTAAACTGTATTTCATTGACCTAAATGAATCATGTATAAATTTGTTCTAAAGAATTATCAAGTTGGAGATGTCCAATTAAATAATGTTCATCATCTAGGGTTTAGAGGAATAAAAGCTGACCGGAGTGCAACAGTTCCGGGACGATAACGATGAGGCTTCTTCACTCCTCCGGTGGTTGCCGGAGTAGTTTTCATAGCAGCCTGCAGCCATATATATATACAGATTATTTGTAACTACTGTTAAAACAATTTATTTGCAAATTAAAAACATATCTAGCTTCAGGATGATGCATCTGAATAATATATATAAACATTTCATTCATGCGGATCGAAATTAAACAATCTTAGTAAATAATTAATCCAGTTACCCTGTAAGCCAGTTGTTTTCTTGGAGCTTTTCCACCCGTAGATTTGCGAGCGGTTTGCTTGGTGCGAGCCATTACGTGCGTTTCAGGTTCAAGAAACTGACCGGTAAACAAAACGTTTATTAGATCACATATGTATAACTAAGAGAGAAAGTAATAATTAAGCAAAGATACTTACATACGATCGATCGAGAGATTAATGTAGCTGAAATGCAATGGGGAAAGAATAGAATATATCTTGTGTTAAAGAATGTGTGGGTATATATAGACTCATAGAGTCGGTTTTGGTAATTAAGATTAACTTTTGTTTAAGAATCGTGAATGTTTCTTATTGGTTGTTTGTATTATTGAAGAATTTTGATTGGTTAGAATTAATTTACTCGGATGTATGTAAAACTTTGTGCTTCTTTCGTGTGGTGTTTTTCATTGAAAAGATTTTTAATGATAATTAATTTTAAGATATATTTATAAATATATATACAGAGAGAGTTAATTACATAAATTGTCCCTATGGTTTAGCGGAAGTAACAAGATAGCGTACTAGTTTTTTTTTATCAACATTCAGTTCCGCGGTTTCTAATTTTCACAATATCAAATACTAAGACTAACTTTTGTTAGTTTTTCGTTAAATTAAGGTAAAGCAACTAAAATATCATTCTAAATTACAGGGGCTTTCATTGTCAGTCACTTAAAGTTTATATGTAATATGTCCCATTATTAAAAAAATAAAAATAAATAAAAAATACAACACCACAAATTAAAGCCTCCCCTCCATCTTCATCGTCGCATCACCGCCCGAACCCATTGAACCCCACTTCCACCAACCATTTGAGACGCCATGACAAAAAAAATCGTTCTTCCTTTGAACCCCCGACCGCCTGAAATGCCATCACTGGTTGGATCTATTGATCAATCATCACCCACCACTATCTGATTTGAGATGCATCTGTAACTTCTTGAACCCTCAAATCGACGAAGAAATCACCCCATAGAGCTTCACTCATGTCGTTCCCATATATAATTGAACACAAGTTAACCGTGTGCCAACCCCCCCCCCCCCCCCCACCCACACACGCACACACACATGCACACCACCATCACATCCTGTTAACAATTTCCCTGCAAATTCCAAGAAAATCCATCTTTGTCCCCATAGTAAACCTCCAACTCACCATGTTCTCCTCATCTCACTGCTTTTTTCAAAGTTGACCACCAGACGCCGCCCTCAGCCCACTAGATGCCACTATACCTCAAAACCCTAGTCCTAACCTAAAACAACCAGTCGCCCAATTACCCCCCCCCCCCCCTTCATTTTTTTTATAGCAGCTGTCAGTCTCACCATAAATCGAACCCTAAAAAGCCATCGCTACCTACCTGATTTAGAATTGATGGTAATGAAGACAAGCGGTGGCCTAAACAACCCCTATTGTGTGGTGGTGTATACAACCCTTGTACCTTCCACCATAAATCCTAAATTCATTCGATTCTTCTCTAAATTGGAACATAACAGGTTGAAACCACCGCCTACACCTGCAAATTGACATGTTATTATCAATATTGAAACCAAATCAGTGGTAGTGATTGAGGGCTCCTCTGATGGTGGGTTTGTTTCGGGGAAGAAGGGCCAGGGGTGTTGCTTCGTTTTAATGAACTTTTTGTTAGTTTAGTGAAACACGGAAATGGCATGTATTAAGTTAGAGTTAATTGCAAAACTAGTCCCTTTAATTATATAAGAGTATGTTGGTCATTTTACATTAATTTAACAATACTTTTAAGGAAATGAGGCTTAGTACCAACATTGTGAAAATTGAAAACCACTGGACTCAATGTCGTCACAAAATAAAATAATACCTTATCCCGTTACTTCCCCTAAACCATATGGACCATTTGTATAACTTTTTTCGTAAGACGATATATATATAATTATCTAACTCTAAAAACTAAAAAGGATTTTAGGTAAATAATGAATTCAACCTTCCTTTTATCTCAAACATTGTAACATTATGATTTCCGGTTAACCGATTCGATCCGTTTTGTAACCCGAACCCGTGATTGATAATCGAATGAGGAATTTTGTTTTTCTATGATGTTTTATACTTAGGGGGTGTTTGAGTGGGTAAGCTCTCATGACCGAGTAAGAGGAACAAAAGAAGAGGAGTGGGTCAGAGGTGAGTCAGGGGTGAAAATATGATTCGGTCAGAGGCTAGGACCGAGTCAGAGCTTTGCTTTGATGACATGAAACACCCTGACCACTTACCGGGTCAGTGGTTAACTCTTACCGGACTCGGTAAGAGCCTATCAAACAACCCCTTAGTTTCATGAAATTGGATTCGTTATTGTGTTCACTAGTCGATTTGATGTTCAATTTGCCATTATTTCAGATTTTACCGCAAATACGTCGATATTTACGCTTAACCAGGAATTCGATCAATATGAGCATGTATGAGACTTTTAGGTAATACTAGTTACGTATACAAGTAAATACAAGTGAAGATGTGCGAGAATTTGAGGTTTAGAACGAAAACGGTGAAAGTTCGGTAAATCCCGCGCGATTTTGATTTTAACCGGGAGATCATGTTTTTGGGTATCGTATGTCAATAAATCATATTTATGACTCTTATGGTCACGTATGATATCATGAGTCATCACACACTTGATCGAGTCACAAAATGTAGGTGAATTTCTTAAAAGTGATACGTACGGCAAAACCGACCAAAATCATGTATTTTGACCTAATTTGTGCATATATTTGCGTTAAGTGACGTATTTATAATCATTATGAGTGGATTTAATGTGGTTAACATGATCGGATCACTAATTGGGCAATTAGGGTGAAAACGGGACTCGAAAACATCAAAATATGAAGAACCGAGCACGCAAATCAAGAAAACAACACAAGAAAACTTCGAGCAAGCTCCAAGCGTATCGCTTGGCGCATACCCATGCCCTAGGTGATACGTCTACTATAACAAATCAGTAAAACCCTAAATTTTGCTTATTTAAGCACTTGTAGCCTCCATGCTCCTCATTTCCAGCCGCTTTCACCTCTAGAACGACCAATAATTATCACTAAAAATCATTGTCTCCTACCTCATAACCTCTATTGGAGCTTGGAGCTTGAAGATCAAGTCTTGGATCATCCCCTTCCTTCTCTTTTTTGGTTTACCGGTAAGTGATCTCTTCCCCATTCATGTCCAAGATCTGAGCTTTATGGGGTTTTTAAGATAGATCTAAACCTAATTGTTGTTATCATCTAAATCTATTGATTTCTCATGTAAGGATTGAAACTTTATGGTTTATTTTGCTTAGATCTATGTTCTTGATTGTTTATATGTGTAGATCAAGGGTTTTGGCTATCAAGATTGTAACTATATGCTTGTAAATGACTAGATCTTCAACATGCATGTCATCTAGGGTTAGATCTATGTGTTATGATGATCAAGTTTGCATTTTTATGATAAGATATGCTTAGATCTACAAATTGCATGTTATCTAGGGTTAGATCTATGAACTTTGACATCAAGATCTTAGAGTGATTCTATGGGGTACATAAACTAAGGCACAATAATAATTTAAGGCACAATCATAAGCTAATGCGCATTGATAAACTAAGGCACAATTAATAAGACATTAACATAAGGCACAATCATAAGGCAAAATCACAAGGCACGACGATAAGACAAAATTTAAACAAATGGAGATGTGATATAGTTTATTACAACACCAGAATAATAGACTAATTAGGTTCTACTTAAATGAATTGGTTTTTGCTTTAATCACTTGCCTATCACCTAAGCATCATGAACAAGATAAGGGTATGTGCAAAAAATAATATAACACATCAGCTTTTGGCCAGAAAATGAAACATTTAAGTATTATGCACATATTAGTTTCGCTAAATACAAATGCGACCCATTAGCTTTGGCCATAAGTGAAGCATTAGTATATGTAAGGCGAATGTTTAATTTGGTTGAATAACATTATAAAAACAACAAATGAGCTTTGGCCAGAATTGAAACTTTAAAGATGTTATCAAGATAAGCAGATAAATCAGTTTTAACTTAAGAAAAGTTAACTAGTAAAGTGAAGTTGAATGACAATATAAAGGTAGCAAATCAGCTTTAGCCAAAATTGAAACGTTTTGAAATGTTATCAACATAGAAGTAGCAAAAACGTAACAGAACGTTATAGGTAAACGGCCCATTATCAACTAAGATGCTATCACTTTAATTAAGACTAGTTAATTAGCTAGTTAACTGATTTAATTGGTGTTAGGTTTTGTAAAAACAAACATAAACATTTAAGGTTTAAACAAAACAACTAGGAATCATAAGCAAAACTATTATTTATCCATCATTAGGATTCTGCTGGTCAAAACCTTCGTAACGACGCGTTATACGGAAAGGAGGCGTTATGGAGCAAATTTACGGGTTTAAAAAAATTTACGACCTAACGGGACGTTATAGTCTAACGGCTCGTTTTGCTCTTCACATCCAGTTTTAAGACAAAATCAGGTTTTAACATAATTCAATATTAGGTTTTGTAAAAACATAACTAATTGAGGTTTAAACAGAACAACAGCGGGTCATAAGGTTTTCACTGGTCAAAAGCTTCATAACGAGGCGTTATAGCGAAACGACCTGTTGTGGAGTTGAGTTACATATTAAAAAAAGTTAGTTCGTAACGAGTCGTTACATGGGTAACGACTCGTTTTCGCTTCGAAAAATAAAACCCTAATGAGTCGTTGCAGCGTAACGGCTCGTTTTCGCTCCATGTACAGTTTTCGGTCGAAATCAAGTTAGATATGTTATAATCATATTAGGGTTTCATAACAACGAATCTGATTGGCATCTTAAATTTGAAGCGTGTATGATTAGGAAACCAATTTTAAATTGATTAATCAGATTTGATTTCTATAGATACATTAATACAGATGAGGAATCGATTAGCAACATCGCTCTGATGCCACATGTTGGATGATTTCTCTAACATGATAATAAGAACATGACTGAAAACTAAAGATTACCTGGTAATATAGCATCTGTATTCATGTTGAAGGATTCCGTGAAGCCACTGATCGAGTTTCCATTTAGGGTGTATGATTAGGATGGCTAAGGTGGAAGACCCACAAGTTTAGAGAGGGAGAGAGGGGGTCATTGATTTTATGGAGTGGCAGAGTGGTGTTTAGTCTCTCTAATAGCTCTATATATGCACCCAAGGGGAAACCCTAAGTAGTTCTAGTAAAGGCAATTACGTCAATCGAATGAATGCCAATTTGGAAACAAGGGAGTTATTTAGGTCAATGATCTTGTAAGTATAAATGTGAGTTGGGCCACAAGTTAAACAAAGTCTAACATATACACATCAAATTTCATGTTCTCTAAGATTAAGACTACATAACTAGGCTCTTCTAAATACACTTCAGCTTCAGTTGTTTTGTGGACTTTCAAGCGGTCAAGAAAGCATAAAAAGTATCTTATTAGCTGCACAAACGTTAGCGGCTCCAGATTATGTTGTGCTCGTCGTCTTGCTCTTTCCAGCCCTGGCAACTAGAAATGCATTGGAATATTTTTCATAGTGGCGGGTGATGATCTACCTCCGTTGCTCTTCCTGATACATTATCATGTCATTATTTATAATATACACATCCAAACAAACCCCAAGTTCTTTACTCTTAACACATTACCAACTACAAAACACATCCTCCAAACATCAATATCCCACCTTAATTTATAAAGAGTTACGGAAAGAAATATTACATCCAGTTATAGAAAATCTCACTCCATTCTATACCCACATAAACAAAATTCAACTATTCCATAAGTAAAAGAAAAAAAAACTTGCTACTATGATGAAGAAAGAAAATTAAGTTTCTTGATCTAGAGGAAACATAAACTTGAAGCTAATCAGACACTAATTTTAATAAGATTTTAACTAAGCACGGATCCGGAGAGCCAGCTGAATGTCTTTGAGCATGATTGTGACCCTCTTGGCATGAATGGCACACAAGTTGGTATCCTCAAACAGACCCACCAGGTAAGCTTCCGCGGCCTCCTGAAGCGCCAACACGGCATGACTCTGGAACCTCAAGTCAGTCTACAATTCCAAAGATCATCAATTAGCGCGCTAAAACAACTAGCTAGGGTCCACTTTGTAAGATTAAAGATAGTTATATACCTTGAGAGCCTGAGCAATTTCACGCACAAGCCTCTGGAATGGCGATTTACGGATTAGGAGTTCAGTAGTCTTTTGATACTTACGAATTTCACTGTATTCATAAAACAAACATGATAAGTATAGTTGAACAGATTCATGCATGAATGCATACATTCTTTAAATGTATATATATTTGTCAAATATTTTAAGAGCAAACCCTAGAAGATGCATATGAAAAAGAGCAATAACATGTTTTAGGGTTTTGGAATTATAAAAACTCACCGAAGTGCAACGGTTCCAGGACGATAACGATGAGGCTTCTTCACTCCTCCGGTTGTCGGAGTAGTTTTTTTCCGAGCAGCCTGCCATAATTAACTTTTTAACCATTAAAACATTTTAGATTAATTTGAGATCATAATCTTCATGCAGAAAACAATGGTTATAAATCGCGTACAATGGTAAACAGTTGCTTTCTTGGAGCTTGTCCACCGGTAGACTTGCGAGCGGTTTGCTTTGTACGGGCCATTTCGCGCGTTTCAAACTAATAATAAAAGAGAAACAAGCTTGTTAAAAATAGACTAAACAATATAAGTTAACAATTTTATAAACTAAGACTTTGAGAAGAAAAAAGTTCAAGATACTTACAATCGAGCAGAGAGTGTAATACTCGAAATTCGAAAATGCAATTGGGAAAGAGTGACTCTTAAAAATAGGTATGGATGGGTATATATAGAAGATGGGAGAGTCGGTTTTGGTTGGGATTGAGTTTGGTTAATTTACGAAGATTAAGGGAGAATTTATGTGTGCTTTTTTCTGATTGGTGCTTGTCTTATTAGACAATTTTGATTGGTCAGATTTATTTCACGTGGATTAAATTTGTGTGTTTCTTGTGTGTGGTGTTTATTAAACAAAAATTAATAACAAATTAGTTAGAAATCATGTTTCGTTCAAAATTTAAAACCTTTTGCATTTATTTTACAA
>JBCNJP010000002.1:3996716-4024491 GCA_039602395.1 Deinandra increscens subsp. villosa
ATGACGTTAAGTAAAGATTAGACACGAAACTAATACTTAAGACCTAAACGTGTTCTAGGTCTTCGTTAAGCAAACATAAATTGGATTACTTGAAGTGTAGCAGTGCAACCAAAGGTGAGTGTCACTAACCCGCTTACCGTGAGTCCGTTTGGGCCACACAGAATAACTTAACGAAAACAATGCTGATAAACTCGAGAGTGCTAGGCACCTCACTGATGAACATGAGAACTCGGGATGCTTGGCACCCACTTGATGAACTGAAGTGTTTTATGGGAAACACTTGTGTACTCTGAACAAACTATTTTTGAAACAAAACTGAAAACGTTTTAATATGGCTAGTGTAGGTTAAAGTCTAAACCATATGATATCACATGTTTTCTAAGGATGCCTTATAACTTAAAAGTCCTCAACTAAAATTGTGCCATTAATTGTAAAGCGAGGGGATGTTGGGTAGATCTACTGGAGTTTGACAAACTCCGCCCCGTGGCACGGGAAGTGCACGGAGGAACAATATCAGCCTATTTGACCGTGGTCCCGAGAGGACACGGGGGAGGCAAAAACCGCGATGACTAGGTCCGCACCGTACGGGATGGCTCGGCCCCCACAGAATAAGTCAGCTTTGGTACAAACTTCCTTAGAGCATGGAACAACGGATTAGCTACCCGCGATATCGGTTGAGTCCTTTAACTTTACGGAACTAGTACATACCCGATGACGTAGGTCACGGACAAATCATTTATAAACTGAGATTTAATTACGAGCATTGCTTTTCACAAATAAATATTTTGTAAGTACATCTTGACACGAATTATGATTATGAGACCGGGCCAATGCATGACAAGCCCACTGTGAACTCACCAACCGTTAGGTTGACACTTGCGTGGTTTAAACTTTTGCAGATCGCTAAGGAGTATCCGCTGGAGGTTGGCATGGCACGAGAAGATATTTATTTTCGTTTTAAACTAAACTTGGGAATTTAAAACAATGTTTATGTAAAGCACGTGGTTAGTGCTAAGATAGTATTTAATTCCGCTGCGTTGTATTTGAGACTTTATTTATAACTTGTGTTTGAACTAACCCTGATTCGTTTAGTATTTGTAACTATGGTTGTGGATCCTGGTCTAGTCGCGCCCCTTAACGGTATAAACTCCGTTAGTGGTATTTTGGGGGTGTGACATCCTAGGTCACAAAGATCAAAGCCTTATTCAAGGCCTGATGAGCGCCGAGTGAACAATGTGGAACAGGATGAGGACGATGAAGAATATCCTTCTTTTAATGACTATTGCTTTACTACTGACGTTTCTGGTGTGATGTATGCTATGCAGGATCTCGGCGACAAGGCAAGATGGCCCAGAAAGAGCGATAAACCCTCTACCTGGAAGGACAAGTCCAAGTGGTGTGCCTACCACGAAGACTTTGGTCATCAAACTGAAGATTGCATGGCCCTGCGAAGAGAGATCAGCTATCTACTCAGCAAAGGCTATCTAAAGGAACTATTGGGAAAGAAGAAGGACAAATCCAGGGAACTAGAATCCAAAATCCAGGGACAATGATGCAAGGTCCCAGGATTATAGACGTTCCGATGACCATCCCGAAAGAGCATCATCACCACCCCCGGATGCTAAGGTAGTTCATTTTATTTCTGGTGGTTCTGATATCTGTGGTACTTCTTATTCTGCAGCAAAGAGACACGCCAAGGAATCAAAATCAGACAGGGACCAAAGACCCAGGAAGAGCTCTATTCAGCCAGATCTCAAAGAAATTACATTTGGAGAAGATGACAGACACAACATCATAGACCCTCATCACGATGGGCTAGTGATAACTCTTCATATTGCCAACATCGTCGTGAAAAGGATTCTGATTGATGGAGGAAGCTCAGTAAACATAATCCAATTAGAAGCCTTGAACAAGATGGGAATCCCGCACACAGAGATCATCTCGAAATCCACGGTACTTGTGGGTTTCAGTGGTGAAACGAAAAACACTCTGGGAGAAGTAAAGCTTCCAGTCTATGTAGAGGGACTCAATTCAGTCCAGCGCTTCTGTGTGATGGACGCACCATCAGGATACAATGTAATCCTGGGTAGACCCTGGATTCACGACAACAGGGCTGTACCCTCAACATATCATCAATGTGTGAAGATACCAACACCTTGGGGTGTGATCACAATCAACAGCGATCAGCAAGAAGCTAAGGAATGTTACACCACGGCGATGAAGATATCGTCTAAACCAAGGCAAGCATAGCAATTAAAGAAGAAGGCCCGGGAAACCTTGGAAGCAAGGGAACAGGACGTTAAAGCTATTGAGCTAGATCCCTCAAATCCAGGGAAAAAGGTCTATATTGGGACGAATATTCCAGGGCCGATAGAGGAGCAATTAGTGAATCTACTCAGGACCAGAATGTCAACCTTCGCCTGGTCTCATGGCGATATGACAGGTATTTCCAAATCTATTATTACACATAAACTTGGAATTGATAATTCTTTCAGGCCAATACATCAAAAGAGAAGAAAATTCGCGCCAGAGAAGAACATCATAATCCAGGAGGAAGTGGACAGATTACTGAAAGCAGGGATGATCAGAGAGGTCAAGTTTCCCAGGTGGTTAGCCAACGTGGTAGTAGTGGGAAAAAAGAATGGTAAATGGAGGGTATGCGTGGATTACACGGACCTGAACCGTGCATGCCCGAAAGATCCATTCCCCTTACCTCACATAGATTCCATGGTCGATGCAACGGCAGGCCATGAAATGTTAACTTTCATGGATGCAACTTCAGGATTTCAGCAAATTCAGATGGAACCCCAGGATCAAGAAGACACAGCATTCATAACACCAACAGGTATATATTGTTACATAGTTATGCCCTTTGGACTGAAAAATGCAGGGGCAACATACCAGAGATTGGTCAACATGATGTTCAAAGAAAAGCTGGGGGACACGATGGAGGTATATATCGACGATATGGTGGTCAAATCCAGGGTCACCAGTGACCATGTCCAGGATGTCAAGGATTCCTTTGATATCTTGGATAAATACAACATGAAGCTGAATCCAGAGAAATGCCACTTTGGAGTCGGAGCAGGTAAATTCCTGGGATACATGGTGACCAAAAGAGGAATAGAGGCAAGTCCAGAACAGATCAGGGCAATTGCCAACCTGAAATCGCCAACCAGCACCAAGGAAGTTCAAAGACTTACAGGTAGAATCGCTGCCCTTAACAGATTTATATCAAAATCTTCGGAAAGATGCAGGGAATTTTATGATATCCTGAGGAAAAACAAGAAATTCGAATGGAAGGAGCAACACGAGAAAGCTTTCCAGGATTTGAAGGTATATTTATCCACGGCACCCTTGTTAATGAAGCCTAATCCAGGGGAACCCCTGTCCCTGTATTTGGCGGTGTCCAGAAATACGGTAAGTGCAGTCCTGACCAAGGATGCAGAAGGTCAACAACACCCTATATATTATGTAAGTAAGAGTTTACTTGATGCTGAATCCAGGTAATCACACCTTGAAAAACTTATATTAGCCATATGTATGGCATCTACTAGGTAATTCCTAGGTAATCACACCTTGAAAAACGTATCTCGTGCTGTTGGGGTTCTCAGCTAATAATCCAGGGGCAGGTATTACCTAGGAATTGTATGACCCTGGATGTTGACAGGTAATGTTCGATGACCCAGGATGATTAACATCAAACGGGAAGGTTTACCTTTATTTTATTTTACACTTATATGATCTAATCCAAGGATTGCCCTTATTTTTACAATGACCCAGCATGTGGAAATGACCCTGCATGCTAGGATTTCGTTACTAACGTATCTCGTGCTTTTATCTAAGTGACGACAGGTTGACAAAGTCGCTCAAACGGTCGAATAAGGAAAGCTGAAGACTCATTTAGCACGTGGTCAAAGTCAGTTGGCTGGAAACTCGGTCAACTAACGGAAAGAGACGTTGGAGGGGGGATCCCTGGAATATCGGAAGAACAGTTGAAGACCCCTGGAATATCGGACGAGTCATTGGAGCTCTCGGAGTATAAATAGGACCTTTAGTCGTTTATTTTCAGCTCATTCGAGCTTTACTGATTGTATTCTCGTATTATTCTCTCTGCAAACACATTGTACTCGACATTTTTCAGTGATCAATAAATTGGTAGCGTGTGTTATCGCTACCCGGGGTTTTTATGCCGGCGGCGCCTTAGAGACATCTAAGGGCTAAGGGCTTTTCCCTAGTCAAAATCTCGGTGTTCCTACTTACATTTCTGGTTACATTTGTGTTGATAAAGTTTCTCAACTGATTTCATAAATAAACCTAAGTTTTTACCCAGGATTCTAGTTATTTGTCCCTGGAATTCTGCTGTTGTCCCAGGATTATTTCAAATTGTTTTCACATCTGAATTTGAGACACCTAACCTCACATTCGAATTTGGTTCAAACTTTGCTAATTTAACTTAAGTAATTTTTAGCCAAAACAATTAGTATAAGGTGTTTTGGTCAAAAACTGCCTAAGCAATTAGTTGATCAAACTTTGTATGTGAGGTAGCGTGTTTGATGTAAATAAAGATGAAAATGTAAGTTTGGAGATTGACACGATGCATGTAACGAGGGAAAATCCAGGAATCCTTGAGTATCCTCAAGGAGCCTAGCAAAAAACCTCGGGGGCCGGTTCAAAGTACCTGCCTCCTAAAACTTTTATATAATAAATGTGTTGATTACAAATGAAATGAGCTCGTATTCTAAGTGTTGCAGAGAATTGTGATTGCCGAAAAAAGGTGTGTGTGTGTAAGCCTAGAGCTCGGTTTAAATACGAATTACATTGCAACAAACTATCCTAAAAAATAGCAACTAAGTCCACGTTCTCCAACTAGCCGTTTGAAGTCCAACTGATCCACGATTCTGTTATTTGACCGAGTCTTTAGGACACGTGAATAATACTTGAGTCAACCTGCGAATAACAAACAATGGAGAAGCAACCGTTAGTTAATAAACATTATTCAGGATCCTTACCGTGAAGTGCCTACGAGCTGATGTGAGCTGCTTGGTGTCTCCTGAATTCTAGTACCAACATAAGGCACACAAGCAAAACTATACGAGCCGACCAACAGCGGTCGGCATAATCAGAATAGTACTCAAACTAACATGAATTTCAGTTAAAGTCACCAAGTTGACCAAACTACTATCATAGGTGAGCCTATGGCCACACCTATTAGCTACCAGTTGGAGGGAGGTCAGCAGACGGCCAGCCAAATCTCGGCACAAACGGGCCGACCTCCCACAAGGCTGGAAAGCAGTATTCGTAAGATGGTTATCCGTACCGGGCTATACAGGAAAACACATTAAGGGTTCATTCCTCACAGCTCTATTTTAAGTGGGTGACCAGCAGAACACCGAGTCGCCTTGGTCGAGCAGTTAACACTCGGCCTAAGAGGCACTAGGAGTAAGCCTGGACCACATAGACTGAAAGACTTCAGTCAAACCTAGGTATAAACGCGCAAAGGAGTATGTCTACAAGCATAACTTCATAAATTAAGACTAACTTCGGACTGTACAACCGAAAACTATTCTAAAAAAGCTAGATGAAGACAAGCACGCTCGACCAAGACAACGAGATCGATTACAAAAATCAACACTACGACATACATCGGTCGACCACACATAAACCAACAAAGGTGCTGACGAGCATTAACAGTTTAAACAACCGACCACAAAGACAACAACCAATACAAAGGAAAAAACTTATCATATATAGTGAAGTTTGTTGTTACGTTGTCATTAGTATCACAATACTTACATTAGCCCAGCGTTATCACAGCATGGCTGAGCAGCCAAGCCGACCGCTTAAAAAAGCACTCGGTCAACAAAAGGCATGATGGGCCGACCTAAACACTTAACAAATTCTGAAAAAAGAAACATAATACTAAGTCACAAAGACATAGCCGACCTCTTACAGGGGCTCTCGGCCAGGGACTTAGCGGTCGGCCCAGGATCCATACACAGGACTGACTTAAAAAACTTAGCATATTTTAAATATGATAAACTCATTAACATAAGCGGTCTACCAACATAGCAGTCGGCCATATAATACGGCCGACCAAACAGGAATCCAAAATCACATTACAGGAATCATACATACATCATTCGGCACAAGATAAACAAATGAAACACAAAGAAAAGATGGACCCAAAATGTTCATTTTCATTCAAAAAGCCGGTTACAATACTTAGAAAGAAAAGAAATACAAGATACAAACAAATTATCTAAGTCTTTGGAGCACCAGTAGCCGACCCAGACCCTTTCTCCATCGCCTTCTCCCCACCAGACTTGTTTCCTTGTGGCAATAAGCGTTCGGACCTAGGCTTGATGGCTCGGAGGTCATCCATGGTTTTGTTAAGGCAACCAGCCAAAGCATCTAAGTATGAGAATTTCGTTTCCGAAAACTCCACAATAGCTTCCTTCAACTTATTTTCAATGTCGGGTTTGTAGCAGGAATTTTTCTCTTTTGCCCGACCAGCAGCAGCCTGCTCATAACCAGCAAGATAGCCAACATGCATACCCCGATCCGAAACAACACTTTGAAGCGCACCGAGCGGTTCCATGAACTCGGCACTCTTCATCAGTCGGTCAAAGGCGTAATGAAAGCCTTCCTCAATCAGCAATTGACGATCATCACCATACAGCTTGGCTTGGGCAGTCGCACCCTTATACAAACCTTCCAACCGATCCTTATCCAACTTCAGCTTGGCCATCTCAGCCTCATGACGCTGCTGAGCTTCTTCCTTCTCTTTACGAAGGGCCGCCAGCGATGACTCCACCTCATGGACCGACTCCCTCAAGCCGACATTGACTTTCTCCAACAACCCCTTTCCGACCCGCATTTCGGCGAGGTCCTTTTCCAACTGCGCGATCCTCGTCGGGTCGGCTTTGGCACATTTAGCTTTCAATTGGGTTATTTCTTTTTTCTGATCAGAAGAGCGTTGTCGAGCCTGCCTCAGTTTCCTCTCAAGACGAGCATTCCGACTTATCAAGTTGACACCAGCCGAGTAGGCCCGAGTAAGCTTGAAATAAGCCTTCTCCCGGGCTTGTTTGTTGGACTCCCTGTTCTGCTCCATTACTTCTCCAGGAGGAATGGAAAGACGAGCAAAATGACGACACAAATTAAGAGTGTCCAACTTTGAACTATTCTTCAAACCCCACGTGGGACAAAAAGGCAAGCTGGCCGACCCATCTGGTAGCTCTCGGCAGGGTGAGGCATCGGAATCACCCTCCAAAGAAACATCCTTAGCCGAAAGCCTCCCAGACTCGGTTATATCCTGGACCATGTCGGTCATTCTGCCATGAAACTCAGGAGCTGACATAGTGCCGTCGGCAGCAGAACCATCCTGCAAGGAATGAAGAACCTCATCAATATCCTTGGAAGGCTGCCAACAAACCATAGCAAGAGATGAAGCACTTACAGTGGTGGAAGCCTTCAACTTAATCCTCTTATGTTTCCGGGTATCACCACCATCCTCCCCACCCTCAACATTTACCTCCTCATCAGTCGACAACCCTAAATCAGAAACATCGTCATCAACTTGTTTATCCTGGCTCTCGGCCTCGGCATCGTCACCAGCTTTAGAAGAACCTTTGGATCTTTTAGACTTCTCAGAAGAAGAGGCCGAACGCTTAGCCGAATGCTTTGCACGAGCGGCCGGCTTCTCCTTCGAAGGTTTCTCAGAAGCTTTCCTCTTTCTGTCTCTAGCCCTCTTCTTCGATTTCTCCTCCTCTTCATCAACTAACTCATTGGTCGCACCCTTCAAGGCACTCCCAATGATGGTCTTCCTACCATGTTCAATGGAAAAATCTTCATATCGGTGTTGGGTAGTCGAATCCACGGGGTCGTCCTCATCCTCACCAAGAGGCTTATCAGTTTGAATCACGTCATCAATGTTATCCAAGCGAATGAAATCAAGGAGATTCATATCTGCAAACACAACAAAGCGATCAACACAAATAACTCCAAGCACAGAAAACAAAATAACTAAGGGAGAGATGACAGGGCATTACCCCGACCATCTAACTTAAAGGCTGGCTTTCGGTCAATGAACAACCAATTCTTACTCAGCCCGGTCAAAATCAAAACCCTCTCGGGAAAAGCCCTCAAGGGAATCTGTAGTTGAACAAGCTTGCTAACGGTCTCGGCATCGAAAGGCTCCTCGACAACAGTCCCAATCTTAGCATTAGCAGTAACAGACTTCCAAGGTATAACCTTGTCTAGAATACTTTAAGACACCCAAAAAAAATGTGTCCTTGAAAAATTTTAAGTTAGTCGGCAATTGGGTCAGATAACGAGGACTGAAGCTACCATCGTCAAATTTAACACAACGTTGATCCATGGAATACCAGTCGCCCTGTCGACCCATTTTAAAGAACCTATGGAAGACCCCTAATGTCGGCTCTTTACCGATTACCCTACAGCAAACCTCAAAGTGGGTAATCCTCAGGATAGCCAGGGGATGGAGTTGAGAGATATGAACCTTGTGACAATCCAAGACACTTAGAAAAAATTTCGAAAGAGGAATTCTCAACTGACCGGCCGAGAACGATTTGGTATATAGACCGACCTTACCATCGGGGGCATCCCTAATGGTAGCGGTCGGCGACGGAACCTCAGCCCCTAGCCGCTTGGATATTCCATATCTTCTACAATGATCTTGTAGATCATCCTCGGTGAGAACCGAATGGAAAGCATCCATTTTCGACATGATAAAAAGCCAATCAAGAAAGCAAGATAACGAGGAAAGAAATGTACCAAAGAAGAAGCAAATAAGCAAGCCGAATGCGTAAAGAAGAAGGCCGAGAGGATCAGAGAGATTTTACAGTGGTAAAAACACAAATGAGGAGAAAAGCACCTATTTATAGGAAAAACCCAAGTGACTATTCGGTTACCCGCGAAGCACAGGATAACCATCACGTAGGCCCATAAAAGCCCAACACGTGTAGAGACAGCTGTAACGCATCCACACCATAAGGGGCCGAGGACCCACTATCCAAATACAAGCGCTCGGCTATGGGGCGCTCGGACAAACCCGATACATAAAAGAAAGAATACAATGAGTCCGGCGGAAGTGTCCAGACCACTACACACCGGACTGGGGGGCTGATGACGTGTGTCCGAGTAAGGACACACCACAAACATATTACGGTGCAAGCCTTATCTCAACACACCAGTCACTAAGCAGAGGTCGACCTAACCAGTGGTCGACCACTACTTAATAGGCCACTAGGCCGACCGCCAACAGGACCAAAGGCCAGTCGACAGCAGCAGGACTGATCGACAGCCACCTAGCTACTAAGTTGAACCTAACAAGGTAGACTGCAAGTCATAAGCCCACTAGGTCGACTGGTGATAAACCACATGACCAGCCGACCCAGACAAGGTCGACTGCCAATCACAGGACCACCAGGCCGACTGGTGGTAAAATCTCATGACGAGTCGTCTATGACAAGGTCGACGGCTAGCCAAGTTATTACCAGGCCGACTGGTAACCTATAACACCGAACTAACCTACCTTGGTCGAACCTTATCAGGTCGGCTGACGGCACTCGGCATGACTAGGCTCTCTAGCCAAGTTAAGTCGAGACGAGTAGGTACAGACCAATGCTCTACATCCAGGGTTGGCATCCGAAATGACTTGACACACCCACCAAAGCAGTTTCCTAAAATGGGTACTGTTGTTAGACGCCGTTCGGATGCCAGACCTGCAACACTCCACTTTGGGCTCATCGCATTAATTACAGTACAAGACAAAAGGTTAAGGGTTATAAATACCCCTCAACCACCAGGTAAACATTCATTCAATGCGCACCCTCTCGTCTGATTACACTTAATCTCACGAAACCCATACTTATTCTCACGCCCGAGCTTGGTCGCAGGACTCCCTGTCCTGCCCTCCAAGAACAACGGTGTTTACTGTTTTGCAGGTCTTAGAGAATCAAGAAGGAGCCGAGCCGACTACTAGCTAAAAGACTACCGACCGCTAGTCAGGAGACTTGGATTCATCTCACTCCGACTGCCTAGGTGACTCGTCCTAGGCTAACCCCTATCTAGTCATCTTTGGTAGCCCGATTCTACGATTATGAAGCATATATAAATTAAAATAAAAAGGTTTTTAATAGAGATGATAGAATATTTTTCATGAAAGAAATATTTTGTTTAAAAAAAAATAAAAAGGTACGAATTGTATTTATCATATACTTAAAGAAGGAGGTGCAACAAACAAAAATTAGTATAAAGGGGTACGAATAGCAACACCTTAAAATTAATATAATACATCAATTATCATTAGTAAATACTCAAAATACAAATACAATATAACTGAGTTGCTCTCTATGCATTCAATTCAACTTTCAAAATAGAAATACAATATAACCGAGTTCTCTCTATACATTGATTCAAGGTCACATGTTAGTTTATTTAACTCTTGAGATACATAAAGTGTTGTATGAATTATGATGACATTTGTAAGAAGTCACTTTTCACGGTGGTGTGGCAAGCCATGGTGCAAGCACTATGTTTCTTGTTCATTGAACATGAATAAGTGAACGCCTTGTTGCTCAAGTTCCGGAATGTTCCAAACCCAAGCAGAGAACTTCGGTTGGAACAAAAGGTTGATGTTGAACCAAGATGATGGTTTGGGCTCTGATATAGCCTTTTTTAGTAGACAGACACTCCAAAGAAAAGATAAGGAAACAAGAGACTTGGGACAATTTTCGGATAATTTTTATTCAAGACTCCAACTTTAAATAACAAGCAAACCTCCTACCACTACCTACTGAGAATTCGAAATACATGGAAAACATGGGAAAGAAATTAAACATAGACTACTAGAAACATAGATTAAGGAACAAGGAAAACATGGGATCATGCATGCCTTCGACGTGGCCACCTGCAGTTAACAAAATCAATCCTCCAGCCTTTTGGGTTTGAACATCTTCCTCTTGGGCCTACTAGTCATTGCTAATGGATTGGGCTGACGCTGAACATCCGATTGGTCATGGCCCATATCAGGCGCAGCATCCTATTATTAATGTGACTGAAATATCAACTTTGTATTTCTTGAGGAAGGAAACAAGAAACAATGTAAACAAAACTTTCAGATACATGAATAGTCTCTTTAGTATTTGCTAATGGAATTTAGTTAAATGATCTGTAACAAATCAACAATGTCACAATAGAGTTTATACTAATCCATAATCCCATCTTGATTTATAAGAATTGTTCTCACTAACGGCAATAGTGATTTAGCCTAATACCTAAGCTAGACAATAAAAATCAACATACTTTCTATCAAAAACAGAATCTGCCAGAAAGTTTATGGTGGAATCATCATGAAATCGGTGGTCGGTGGTGGCCCTCGGTTGTCGTCGGTGGTCTCTGGTGGCGCTCGGTGGTGTCCGTAGTGGGTGGCCGTAGGTGGGTTTTGCTCGAAACGACGGAGAGGCGTACCCTGTAATTTGACTTGGTTGACTAAACCCTAAACTACCCGTTAAGCGCTATCCTTATCCTAACTGTATCAAGCTAATTTAAAAATTGGTTCAATTGCAGGTTTACAAGATGAGGCCATCTTAATATTATCTTAAAGGCCGATGATTCTGTAACTTTTTAATCATAATGTTTTTTATGGTTAATGAGTTTAGAAATTCATGATGATGTTCTTTTTGTGTGTTTGGAACGAGTAGACCACAGTTGTGCTAATTTGCATCTGCATCTTGGCATGGCAATGCATTTGTAGCCCATGTAGATATCCTCTATGTTCCTCGTGTATTAGAGATCTAAGCCACATTTTCATATTGGATCATGAGGTTACATTAGTAAAAGAGTGACTATTTTGGTGTTTAGGTTCTTACGAAATACTGCTGTTTTAGAACATGGTGAAAATGGGACGTTTATTTGTGTTTAATTAACGAGTAAATTGACCCGCGCCTTGCGGCGGGTCGAAAGTATTCGACACGGGTGTTGCTACAGGAAATTCTATACATAATCGAGAATTGCTTGAGTTGTGTATTCGTTGGTCGTTCGATTATTTTTTTATCAAAACATTTTTATACATGAAAAAAAAAGATGGGTGCTTAAAGAGACTTCCAGCTTTTTATAAAATGCAAACCTACTACATAAAAGTAGAAAGATAAAATATTGAGGAAACCAACAATCTTACATTTAAAATATTCAACAAATAATCAATTTTTAAATTAAACAGTCAAGTAAGAAACTGAAACTAAACCGAAACTAAGATTTGATGTTCGCCTTTCAATAGATCAACATTCTAGTTTGTGTTCTGTGCAATCGATTATTAACTTGGTATGCTTGAACCAACAGTATGTGTGTATATATGCCTGAACCTAAACTATATATGTATTAAGTATTTGATTAAAGAAGCCATAAGAAAAAAAAGCAATTTAGAGTTTTGAGTTTTGGAAACGTAAGGCTTTGATAAAAAGGTCGTAATCCAGTAACACAGCTGCAAAAATATAGATACTTGCCCCGTTAAATACTCAGCTTCTATACATAGTTTATTAATCATCAAAGCCTTTTCCTAAGAATCAAAAATTAAAAAATAGAATACTTCTTAAGCATAGAGATCATCGAAAAATCTCAAGAAAGCCAAAAATAAGCCATGTTCCACCATCCACCAACATTAATGCTAAGTAGAAACTGAATTTGTCTACGGAATCATCAAATCCACCCAAGAGAATAATCAAAGAAAACAAAACAAACATTAGGGCTTTTGTCCCAAGCAAAGTAATTAAAGGTCCATCACAGCCAAAAAGAACAACAAATCAAACATTACGATCCCACCACTTCCATCCACATCAGAAAAAACCCAACATAGAACTTCACAGCCGTAAAGGCTCAAGCTGGCTCGGATCCTAACGATTCTTCACAGCCAAAGACGACAATCAATTAGAGATTAGACCATCACCGCCGTAAAGGCTCAGAAGAACAAAATGCTCAAATAGTCATCGCAATTCAAAGATAGCAAAAACCCTAGACTTAAACCCATAATAATGCAGATCTCTGGCAAAACACCGGAGAACAATCACAGATAACAAATCCCAGCCACAATACAGATTGGTCGGCGTCAAACGCCACCAGATCCGGAATGAACATTGTAAGCCACATGCCCACATCATCGCTCCAAGGTCAAATCAGAGGTAGCGAAGTCGGTGACGAAGCCACGTCGATTAGAAGAGAGCAGCGGAGCAACCGTACAGATAACGGCTTCATCGTCGCTCCAACATCTAACCGACAGTATCGCTCAAAATTCAAACCGGAGGTAGCACCGGAAGTTGGAGACGAAGAAACCGTACAATAATTCGCTCCAACATCTGACATTCCGACCGTCTGTATTAACTGATGATCACAAACGAAGATGAAGAGAGAGAAGGCTTAGAGAAAGAAAGTGAAAAACCTTAGAAAGAGAATGAGCTAATCGTTAATATTAAAGAAAGAGAATAGGTACCACTTCAATTACTATAGAAATCTCTAGAAAGCCAAAAGCCAAGCCACGTTTCCACCGCCATTGAAGACCAATTAGAAAACTAAAATTTGACAATGTGGCAAACACAGTGACATGCTAGTGAACACGTCACCAATTCAAAATGTTATATAAATAATACTTTGTGGTTGTCCTTTTTGTTTATGGAACGTTGTTTGAGATAGGTTATTATGTACTCTCCCTGTAAGGCTTCTATTATTTTAAAGTTTAGTTTATGTTTGTTTGTACAGTTGCTATATCTTTAATTATGTCTATTTGATAAGGTTATAATTTACAATATCCTCAATGTTCCTTATTTGATAAGGTTTTTAATTTGCAATATGTCTTTAATTATGTCTATTTGATAAGGTTCTTTTGTGTGTTATGATTGTTCTTGAACATAGATGGTTCAAACAAATTTTGTATAGGTTTCAACTCTCTGATTTCTTTGTTTACTTGCAATAATTTGTAATTTTGTTAATTGTAATTTGTTTGTTTTGCAGGTATCTTGTGCCTGCGTTCCTTCGATTTGGTGTGTTATAATCTATCTTTTGTATTTGGTATGTTAATTTGGTGACTGTGCTTTGCATATCTACCAAATGCACCATGATGTTAGTTGGTTAAGTTTTTTAGAATTATTTGGAATTTGTAATGACTAAAGAGAAGGTCTTCAAAAGGTTTACACATTCATTGGTATCTTGCTTGACAAGTGTCTTGGATGATATTAGTTTGTTTACTTTTTAGCTTTCTTTATAATTTATAATAACTAAATAGAAATTAGGGCCTCCGAACATTTAATTAATACAACAATGATTAGAAAAAAACATACCTCAATATTACTCACTTTGGTTTCATCAAAACATGAAGGAAAGGACCACTACAACCTCTGACTACTCTCTCTCTTTCTTTGTTATGTTCTTTCTACGAATCACACCTCAACTTATGATGTTTTTAGGAATAAATCAAAATGAGTTTGAAGTTTCAAGTCATGATAAAAAACGGCAGACAATTACATGTAAACACACAATATCACATAATCAAGCAATACGAGTAGCTTATGCTATAGTTATTTTTCTAACATTTTATATAGTTGATCAACCAACGGTCGGGGACAGACTCGGTAATGTAAATGCACCTGACATTAACTTGACATGTATCAGATAACGAAGTTTGTTAACAGAACTAACGGAATAGTTAACATGATTAACCTGGTAAATTGTCAGTTGTCACATTTGCTGATAAACCCAAGGTTGTTGAATCAGTGCCTATGGTTACACTTATTGATGGTCAATAAACGTACAACTAAGAACCGAGTCGGTGAGTTTCTAAATGTATTGAAAATAACTTATGTTTGATCATCGTTCTATGAGGTCGTTTTTGAAGTTGTGTAGTGGATTTAGACCAACACTGCTACTGAGGAAATAAAATTTTACCTCAAGAATTACGTGCGGAATGTGGTCATGGTTTCAAGGCATGTAATCTTGCCGTTTTGAAATGTTTTTGCTAGGAGTTTGCCTAGAAACTGCAATCCATTTGCAAGTTATGAAGGATATGCTGAGTATCAGGTGTCTGCAGAAGCAATCACCGTTGATAGGAGACCATTAAATACAGTTTGCTTATGACAACGAAATAAAATGTGCTTTTGGCTAGAAAAGCTTTGTAGGGCGTGTTGCTGCACAACAGAGAGTAAACAAAAAAAGACCAAAAGGTGAGGGAGTACTTCTCGTAAAAAATAATTTAAATGACAACATCTTGGAATCTAAAGCTAAAATAGAGTCGTGGATAAATAATCATGTCAAACCCAAAAGGTAGAGAAGTTCTTCATCAAAGTAGAATATAAGCAAAAACAGTGTCTCAAGAGGGTTTGTGAGGTTAAATTTTGTTATTTTACGTCAGTCCTGTATTCATTTAAGTACTTTATTATCGGCTACGGTGAATAAATACTTTTAGTGTTTATAAAAATATATTCCAAAAATTCTAGAGGCAAGTAGAATAATTTTAAATATTTCAAAAATTCCAAAATAAAGTAATTTAAAAAAAAACAAACATTGACCACAATCTGATATAAAAACACATGAAAATGATTGTTTCAGGCCTTGTATTTCAGGAAAATTCTATTGGACCGTTTGGGTCCAAACGACCGTTTAGGTCATGTGTGGATAACAAAACCTTGTGTAGTTGTGTGCATGTGCAGATTTACTTAGTATCCAACGGGTTCACGAGAACCTAATGGATTTCGAACTTTTAGTAGAAATATATATAAAAAAGTAGGAGTGAATCCTCATATAGAATATGAGTGAATCCAAGTAACAAAATCCTTCACATAGATTAGGAGTGAATACAAGTAACAAATTCTTCACTAGATTACGTGTTTACGTGTTTAGGATTGAATATGAGTTCGTTAATGTTCGAAAGAATAACAAACGGTCAATCGGTTACGTACTTACGTGTTTCAACGAGTATGTGTTTATTATTGCCAATCTGTCTTCTGCGATTAATGTGTATGTTATGTGTTTATTATTGCAAAATGCCAATCTGTGTTCTGATATTAATATGGGCCTTTCATCACGACCCAAATTTAACTAAAGCCCAATTATAATACACAACTGCACAAGCCCATAGTTTTACCAAATCGTTGGTCAACTGCACAACCCTAAATTCTCAAATCACTCTATAAAATAGCACCCACCATCTTTCCCAAATCCCATGCCTACAAAACCCTAATTCTCAGATTGATTGCAGCACGCTTTAAGTATCTGATTTTGTATTCGAATTTCTTTCCAATTCTATTTCAATTTTATGTCTCTCCTCGAAAAACAGGGCAAATCGAACACTGTTTTCTGATTCATCTTCGATGATTTGCCTGTTTTAATTTCTCTCACATATTTAATAATCTTTCTTCTTTCGTTTTAGTTTTTATTGTATTTTATTATAATGGGTTTTTTTCGATCTGGGTTGTGGATGAAGATATCATATATTTACACAGTTATCCCTGTCTGATAACATCTTGATGAGAATTTGTGATCAGACACAATCTTTTTTCTGAAACCCTATTTTTTTTGGAAAATGGGTCAAATGATGTGTTTATTATCATTGAGTTGAATACTCTCTGTGGGTATTGTGATTCCTTCTCTGAATAGGAAGATCTGATGCCCTATTTCTATAAATTTTTCTACTTTTTATGATTTTTTTGGTTATAAAAATATTTGTTGGCCAGTGATGACAGTTTATAAAAATGGTTGACTGATAGAATAAGTTGTTGAAAATCATGAACTAGGACGGTCTGAGGCTATCTGATTTTATTGGTTTTGAAATTTTTTTATATGTTTTTGTGATTTGTGTTATGTGGGTTTTGTATGATGAGATTATATGTTCAAAACAGTTATCCCTGTCTGATAATTCTTGATGTGTTACATGTTATCTGACTTATACCCACATAATGAGTTTTTTGGTTTAACGATTTGTAAATAGCATTCACAATTCGGATTCGATTATAATCAAACCTTAATGTGAGTTTTTAATATGGATTTGTTTTTCTAATATAGACTCGCTATGTATTTTGGTTATTTCTATATACCCGCCTTAATTCATTAGATTTTTTTTAAAGAAAGCATCTTTAAAATGTTCAATGCTTTATTTTAAATGCTTACTGGTTTGGTATTTGACAATATTGTCATAGAACTAGTTATAATATAAAATGTTTTATATAGCGTTTTATATTCAATAAAATTTTACATGTATTTTATTTTGTAAAACTATAACGTATTGCTGATTTGCTGCATTAATTATATAGGTATACAAAAAAATTTGAATTGCTATAATATTATATAAAAAAGATATTAACTAGTAAAATTCGTAACAGCCAAAATGTTGCATGGTGATGGTAGTGGTTAGGGTATTATGTAATACAAATCCCGACTGACTTGGGTAAGGTGTTTTGGTCGATTCGGAATCACGGGAACATCGTGATCTGGTGTTTGCTATCGAGATAATGCTTTTTTGGCGGTGGCACCGAGCATTATTTCAAAGTAGAGAGACGAGTAGTGGTGATCGTGTGAAGCGTATAATCAGGGTGTATTGGGGAAACTCTGGCAGTAGGGAAATTTCAATTAGTCACCACCAAAATGAGGAACAAATGGTGAAGTGGTTGGAATGATCCGAGGTCGCACCAAAGAATTGTAAGTCGTGGAAATGGCTGGTAGAGTGATTACTCTTAACCTTAGAAGTTCCTTTTTGGAGGTTGTGGTTGTCGCCACTGATTGGAAGTTCTAATCGGAGAGAGTCAATAGATATGGGTTCTTTTAGCAGGTGTTGGCTTGTGGAGTTTGATGGTCGGTAGTTGGAACGATGCGGTTGCTGGTTTTAGGTGGTTGTTGGAAGAGTAACGATGAAACGATGCGGTTGCTGGTTTTAGGTGGTATGTTGGAAGAGTAACGATGACAAGGGGAACAAACGTTGTGCTTATATAGATTTTATTTATTAGTTTTTAGTTAAATATATGTTTAAATGTTAATTACAAAACAACCCTTGTACATTAGGTTTTATAGAAATAATCCTAAAATTCAAATGAGACGCCTATTCTTTTTTGTTTTGGCTATGTTCGTAGCGGTAGAAGAAAAGCCCCTAAATTCAAACCTGCCGTCTAGTTGCCGACTATTTTGCCAAAGACGCTAGTTTCAATGAAAAGCGTTTAAATGTTAGATTCCATATGTGATAATTTCTAATTTGCGTATTGTGAATTATTTCAAATGCAACAAATGAAAATTCGGCTAAGGTGGGATCCTAGGTAGAAGGTTAGTATACATGGTTTTAGTGCATTGAAAAAATGCACGCCTACCATCTACCAACTATGATATGGCATTTCATCCGACACATAGGATGAATTTTTGAAGATGTGAGAAAAAACTTGATGCCCATCGGGTCTAGAGGAACCTGGTCTATCAATATTCATAAGTACGTATATCTTTTATAAGAGCTTTATTTTTATTGTTAATTAGTTTCTTAGTTGGTTTTTGTTTCCTTTTATTTATTTGTCTATTTAAAGAACCTTTGTAATCTTTTTGATGGGATTTTTTTATTAAATAAAGAATTTCGTTTGGAGGTATTCTTCCAAGCTTTCTAACGCCGACATATGGCCTAGGTTTACTAACGTTGGTAATTGACGTTAGGGTTTATCGCTCGTGACATAGATCAAGTTCGATTATCTATCCATTACGCCATCAGAACTTCACGTGATTTGTCTCTACAAATTTTACAAGTATGTTGGTGAAGTGCCGGAAACAATATTTATACAAACCAACATGGAGTGACATTATGCGTCAATACAATGCACATGAAAATAAACGTGGATCTTATGGGATGCTCGATAGTGTTGATTGTATGCATTGGCTGTGTTCTAGTTGGCCTCATAGCTTGGTGAGGACAATCCATGCGAGACAATCATTCACATCCAATGATTATGCTAGAAGTGGTAGCTCACGTGACTTTTAGCTTTTGGCATTCTTTCTATGGAGTAGCCTGCTCACAACGACATCAACATGCTTAACCAGTCACATGTATTTAGGGCTGTTCAAAAAGTTCGAAACTCGAAGCTCGTTCGAACTCGCTCGAAAAATATTCGGAAAATGCTCGTTCGATTGTCGCTCGCTTTAAAAACGAACCGAGCGACTCGGTTCGATTTGTAAAACGAACCAAGTATGAGCATAGGTGCGCTCGCTCGATGCTCGCTCGAATTTATATATATACATTTAGTTATTTATTTTATATATTTTTATTATTTATTTTATCAATTTTAATTTTGTTATGTAAGGAATTAGGATTGGAATTAAGATTTTTCATTATTTCAAAAATTCTTTGCACTTAATATTTGACTTTGGATATAAGTTTAATATATGTAAGTTTATCATCTTTGTAGCTTCCATTCTCTCTAGCATCCTCCATTGTCATTGTTTTTATTAATCTTTGTATAATTCTTTCTTATATAGAATGTCTTTTCACAAAGAATCCAACGGTATCGAGACTTTTCATGTTGAATTAAGTGATGGAGAGAGTTTTGAGTTAGTTGATGAAATATACAATGAGGAAACGTAAGTAAAGATGTTGATGCAACTAGAAAGGGAAAGCGAAAGAATAGTTTTGAAGCACATCCAAATTTTGTAAACATCGAGGACATGTACAAAGGGAAAATGGTAAAAAAAAGAAAGAGTGCATTCATTATAATTATATCAGTTCATATTAGTGTTAGTTGGTCAAATAAAATACAAACAAGACTAGTGTGTTAGTTATTGGACAAAATGTGTTAAAATTGGAAACATAATTGAAGGTGTTATGTCAGATCACCACCCACGTCACTTTCCTTTTTGTTCTGTGACGCTCGAAATTTGTTCGGTGATCGCTCGAAAAATACTCGGATCGAAAGTCGCTCGTTCGATTTTGGATCGGTTGAAAAAATGCTCGGTTCGGTTCGGTTCGGTTTGTAAACGAACCAAACACGAGCAAAGGTCCGTTCGGTTCGGTTCGGATCGTGAACAGCCCTACATGTATTGAATGCCATTATTAAGGAAAAGGCACCTGATTCATCATTAGAAGTAAACGAAATAGAACACCAGCACAGTTATTATAATGCCGATTAATATATCCTGACTGGTTCGTGCTTGTAAAAACTTTAACGCCCCCTCACAATTACTAAATGGAAAATGTTTAAAAAAGCTTAGGATGCAAGGAAGGATAAGAACGAGTGTTTGGGGTGCTTGATAAAAAATCCAGTTTATTTAAAATTTGGCACGGGCATGAAAAAATTCATAGAATTACTTCCATCATATATGCGTGTATGATTTTACATAATCTGATTAGAGAAGATGAATGATTTGCAATTTGTGAATATGATCCCGATGATGTTGAACTGCTTTACGTGCATATTCTCTAAGAGAGAATAGACTAAAATATTTTGTTGTTCCATAATCACGATACACTATTACACTAGAGCCTCATAGAGTCATAGCGGATTTAGTGTAACACATCGACTTGATCCGGACTAAATTCCATGTGACGAAGATGAAGAGAAAGACGGAAACGATGACTAGACTCCCTTTATATAATTTTTTTGATATTTATTTTATGTAAATTTTTTTAATTTTTTTATTAGATTGTAACTATTTTAATAATCTATTTTAATTAGTTTGGTTTATTCAATATTAGTTTTAAATTAAGTTAATGTGCATTAAATTACCTAAATATAATAAATCATCTCTTAAATAGTGTATTTTTTCCTTTTCATGTTTTTGCCACAGCTCATTTTGTCTTTACCATTTACCCCCCTTAGCTTCTTTTCTTTTATCCTTCTAGCCTCACTGCTAGATCTAATACACGTGTTCTAGATTTTACTCCTAGGCTTTGGATGTGAGGTGGTTGGATATGCTTTTTGACCTGCTTTTTAATTTGGAGATTTGCTTTATGTCTTCTTTCCACACACACAATTGCTTTATCTGTAACTCTCTTACGCCCTGTTCCCGAGTTTATTTGAGGAGAGAAAAGAAAAGAAATGGGAGGGGAGGGTGGAAAGGAAAAGAAAGGAAAGGGAAATATGTCTTTTCTTTCCTTTCTTTCCACTTTCTCTCCAAATTGAAAGGAAAGAAATTTATAAAATTTTAGTGTAAGTTTCTCTCCCTTTCTTTTCCTTTCCTCCATTAAGTGAAACTCGGGAACACCATATATTTTAACTCCCTTTCTTTTCCTCCCTTAAATGAAACTTAGGAACACAAGTGTGTTTCTATTTCCTTCCAATTCCTTTCTTTTCTCTTGTTAAGTAAACTCAGGAACAGGGTGTTAGAGAGAAGAGACGAACCCATCTCCGGCTGCTGCCTTTTGTCTCTACAACACACTCTTGAGAGAGAGAATCAAAACCCCTTCGGCGAGAGCTCCCATCTCCGGCCGCCGTTCTGTTTGCCGACCTTTACCCATCAGTGTGCAGCCTCTAGATCTGGGAACTTAGATCTGAAGATCGTTATTTGGCCGCGACGATGTATGGTGTCGGTGGCCATGAACGTTTTTTATGGCTGGAGTTTGGTTTCGAGGTTCTCGCCGCCGGACGGTGGATGGTGTCAGTGGTCGTGAACGTTCGGCTGGGGTTTGGTTTCAAGGTGCTCACCGCCGGATCTGTTGCCTTCAGATCCGAAACCACTTGTTTTTAGGTTTTTGCTCATGTTTGTGCGCGTTTGTGGTTGGATCTGCGTTTTGTTGTATATTTTATGTGCTTTCTTCCTGCATCAGTATTCTCTACAGCGAAACCATAATTCGTTTTGCTATGATAGTTGCGGTGACGGCGCTGCGTTCATCGCAGCCGTCAGCTGCACCTGAACTGTCAGAAGGGTGAACGGTTTTGTTGGGGTTCGTGTGTAACACCTCGCACAAAACCAGGTCAACCCTGTTACTTTGACTTTGATTAGCAGTAATTAATCCGTGTTTAATTGTCATTATGTGCTAATTAAGTGTTTATTGTTATTATATATATAGGTACATATATATATGTCGTTGCATGCCTAGAATAATTCCCGAGTTCGTATCCGTTGTCAATCTTTTATAACCAAGCGAATCCATTTAAGATTTAGATGGAACTTCAATAATAAAAATATTATATAAAAATGTAACTTTTTATATTTTATCCGATTTCGTCACGACGTCTTCGTCACGACAAAACTTTTGAAAAATTTATTTTTCTCTTCGAGGTTATTCAAGACTTGTATTCCCAAAACACTTTGTCAGGATACTTTCTCCAAATTGTCAACCAATTGTCCCGTAATCGAACCGAAAGTGTCGTATTGGGCCTCGTAAGCCCAACAGTCACAAACGAACTCCGTTCGTCACCAAACTTTACCCGAACACTCGTAATGACATTTCGAACGTTTCGAAACTTTTCGTGTTCCCGTAACCCGACCCGTTTACCGGCCCATTAACCGGCCCACTACCCAAACCGCCCCCCCTTGCGGCCCGTTAGCCCAACCCGCAAGCCCAGTCCACTAACCCGCCCGACCCGCTGAGCCACCCGACCCGCCCGGCCCAGCCCAGCCCGCCTGACCCGACCCGGTCCCCTTCTCGGCCCAACACCGAACCCGGTCCCCTTCCGGCCCAACACCGAACCCGGCCCACCCCCTTTTTCTATTTGGATTTTCGGCCCAAACTCCTAGCCCAACTTCACTTAAGTTTTTAACCCAAATGTTTTATAGATTTTAGCCCACTAATTTTATAAAATAAACCCATCACCTTTGTAGTTTTTATAAAAATCTCAAAATCAGCGTTTAATCTCAAGCTGATTATAAACATTAATCCACTATATTATAAACAACCCTTGAACTTTTATAATTTATAAACCTTTCACTCCAATTTTATAAAAGTTGTCATCTTTTTATAAAACTAGAGAATCACCTACAACTTATTTATCTTTGATTATTTTTATTAATCAAAATTAGATGGAATGTGTTAGTTACCATAAGACTAATTAACCAAAGGTTAATAGATCTAACTTTTGAGTATAAAAGAGAGAGCTTGGGTCTCATTTTTTACTTGCACCATTCTCAAACACTCAAGAGAATTACTCTACCTCTCCTCCTCCCTCACTCCCAAAACCGGCCACCGCCCCTCCCCCTTGGAGCCGCCGGCCGGCCACCGCCGAACCACCACCTCCGGCCACCGAGTCCGAGCCGCCGGATCACCTCCCCTCTTCTCCTTCTTATCTCGGTTCATCTCCTACTCCCCATTGTGAGTCTTTTAACCCACTTTTTACTTATGTTTTTCACCTCAACATCACCTACAAGTCTTGAGATCAAAAACCTATCTTTTCTTTTTCTATTTTATGCAAGACACTTGGTCCTTCAAGAGTCTAGACCAACCATTCTTCTTCTAACCCTCTAATCACCTAAACACTTGGGTGGAATAAGTACAAGTGACTTGATCTAACAAGTCTTGGTGTTCTTAAGAACTTAAACTAGCCATTTCTTGGGACTTTGCATTAGAGAAATCTCATGAAAGTATCATGCAAAGATCTAGATCATTTTAACCAACAAATCTTTACTTTATGTTATTTACTTGTTATTTACATTTACTTGCAATTTATATTCATGTCTTTATATTTATTGCATTTACATTTCAAGTCATTTATATTATCTTGTCCTAACAACTAAGTTGTTAGTAGATTTGTTCAAGATCCTTGAACATAAATGTCCTAGCTTTGCTAGTTGATGATCTATGATTTACTTATGTTTATTTTGTTTAACTTATGTTATACAAACTAACTAGTAACCTTTAAACTTGGACAAAAGACTTGAAAAACTAGTTAAAACATAATGTTATAATCTTTAAATCTTATAAATCACAAGGCTTACATTGGACAAAAATGGATGATCATGGACTTAAGTTTTATAAAACATGGACTTATAAAACTTAACTAGTTAATAACTTGGTAAAAATACAAGAAACGTTTGTAAATAAAAGTCATTTTGTAAATCAAAGATTCTTGGAAAGTCTTAACCTAAAGTTTATGTCTTAAACTTATCTTTTATAAAATATGTCACATTTTATAAAAAGGTAGTCACCAAAGACCAAGACTTAATGTGTTGGTGAATTTATTTCACCAAAACATAAAAATAGATTGTTTTATTTTTACTAGATCTAGTAAGAATGCATTTAATAACATTTCATTTATAACAATCATTTGGACTTAAATACATGGATTTTTATACCTTAAAAGACTTATCATAAATGTTCAAACTTTCCCTAAAAAGACTAGTTACAAACTATGTGATTTTTATAAGTTATAACATGTTTTATTTTATAAAAATCATGAATAAATGCCCACGGATCAGATCTGATCCCGTCGACTTTTTGCAACATATTTTCAAGTTTCTAAATGAACCAAAGTGATCTAAAACGTTGATACGTCGCTTAGGGAGAAAACCGGGATCAAAACGGTTAACTACGCGACGAGAAAACGTAGTTTTGGTAACTTATTTAAAAACCGACCAAGAAAATATTTCTAAACTTATAAACGACTTTAGGGAATAATATTAAGAAAATCTTAAACTTGTATAAAGTCCAAATGCGTTAAAAAACTATTTTACAAACTTAAACCGGTGACTACGATCTCTAAAAATTATAAATAAATATTTTGTCTTAAAATATTTATGGAACTTTCCAAGTAATCGTTTTAACTTGAGAAGTTATTGTTTACAATTATTAAACGTCATCAAATTTTTATTAATTTAAATAACGACGTTAAACGTTTTCGACAAACTAATAATTATATTTGCACATATAATTATTCTCCCAAAAACATCCATACACTTTTAATTTATTAAAAGTTGACCAATTTAACCATCCAATGACTTGTATATTTATAAAATTCTTTTATAAATTATTTTAGTTTAATACAAAGACTTGTATTAACTTATGATCCATTTAATTTATTATTTGTTCTAAATAATAAATCTTTGTTATATTTTGCCTAAATACTAGATAATTATTTGGACGTAAACATAAACTTGACTTTATATATTTATTTGAACAATAAATATTAATCGGATGGACTTTTCCTAAATATACAAACGGGACATTATTATTATCAAGACTTGACCGGTGTCGTTGGGTGACGGAAACGCTACTCAATGATCAAAGACCTTATACATGCAACTTGTTTATTTATACTTATTAGGACGTTACGTGCTTTCGTCCGGACTTTCCATTTCACGTGCATTATCATTTCACCTTGCTTGAGGTGAGTCTCACGGCCCCTTTCCTTTAAATTGTTTTAATACTTTGGGGGAGAAATCATGAATCAAAACTGTTTTATACTTGATATATCGGTCGAACTGTAACTTGCCGTATGATTAAATGTTCTTTACATACCCTACAAATGAGTACATTTCGTTACATAACGAATTGTCACAAATCCCACTATTAATTGAATTTGATTAGTTTTGTTCGAAACGGTAACTAGTGAATAGATCTATTTGGGTTAACAACCCTACTTGATTGGTAGCTCCAATCCCGACGTGTGCATTTGTCGAGTAGTACACGCCAGTTATTATTGTTCCATTTCAGTATCTTTAGGGAAGATGCTATGAGTGGGTAAATCTGTTAGTTTCAAATTCAAAGTTCATTGTTAATCATTACATCACGGTGACCATATTATTTATCTTGTATGCCTTAAATCTTTTACAAAACTGTTTGTAGAGTCTTAAACCTGTGAACTCACCAACTTTATGTTGACCCTTTTAAGCTCATGATTTCTCAGGTAACTAGATGACGAACGCGGTGCAAACGGGTATTTTACACTCTATCGGACCTCTTGCTCACGATGGAATCATAGCCCCTCTATCTTTTATTAAACATTTTTAAGTGCTTTAAGTATTTCCTTTCAAAGACATATTTCTATTAGTACGATTTGTAAGACAATGTCATTATCACCACATTTTCCGCTGCAATCTAAATGACGTATTGTTATCTTTATTATATTTGCAAATTGTTCTATGTATCCACGACTATGATTTCATGACGTCACACGCCTCCGTTCCCGAAAGTTCAGGGTGTGACAGATTGGTATCAGAGCCGTGGTTATAGCGAACTAGGTTTTCAAAAGAAATCAAAACAAAAACAAAACCTGGACTATGACCCGCTCTGAGAATACCGTTTGCACGCAAGATCGCCGCTATTGGTAACAAGTTGCTTTAGTTTACTTAATCATTACCATACATGTTAGATTTAAAATCCTTGCTTAATTTAGTATGCATTTTATGGTTACATTGTGCTAACACTACTTTTCCTTGGAACTTGTTATCGCAGTGATGACTTCCGGCCGCGAAGTCATTTGCATCACGAGCTCTGAGGAGAAGACCCCGCCATCATCACCGGAGTACACACCATCACCGATGGACTATGTTCCACCAGACACTCCACCTGAGAGTCCCGAGCCAGGGACAGCTGCTGCTCTGTTTCCCTCATCCTCATTGCCACATGTGTCTGACGATTCGGAGGAGCCGACCGAGGAAGTAACTGCTGACGCGACTGCCGTCGACCCAGACGGAGAGATGCCACCTGCTGCTGCACAGGATCCCGACCTCACCCCGGGACGTGCGAGGTCCATCCGATCGTATCGCCGTGGCTCTCGCGGTGGACGACGGGCCTTCACTGCCCGCAAGAGGACTTGTCTTCCCCGCCGTTCTCCTTCCCCTGAGGAGCCTGCCCTCAAAAGGCAGCGCCTCTCCATGCTCCCCCGCTTCGTCTAGGATGCGCGACACCGTTCGCCTCTGGAGGGCACGCGAGGGACTCCCGAGCACCTATGAGCCCGGTGAGTCATCATCCATGGGAGCCGCTCGACAGGCCGCCACTACCCGGTTTTGCCTGTTTACGGGAGAGCCTCTAGAGGACACTGTTCCTCTCCTAGTCACTCGCTTGATCCACTACGAGCAGGGACTAGCGACTATCGAGGAGCGCGTCGACCAGCGCGCGACCGTGACGAGCTTTGACCTCCTCGAGGCCAGAGTTCGCAGCTTGGAGGGTTCCAGGACTGGCACCCAGGGCGCCATGGACTCCCTTCATGCTAACTTGACCGGCACCAGCATCGCTACCGCCAACAACTCGCTCGACGTCGAGTTGTTCAGATGAGAGTTGCTACTCTCGAGGCTCAGGCAGGACATCTCCTTTCCTTCCTAGCCTTCTTGGCTTTGATTGCTGGCGCATTTGCCCCACCTCCTGGACCCCACTTTTAGATAGTTAGATGGACCTACCCTAACCCCTTTTGGCCGCCATTTTATTAGTAAATCATGTATGTATTTGTTGGGATTGCACTCCCACTAGCTACTTTAACTTCACCTTTTATATGATTTATAACTAATATGGCGATATGGTATGTATCTTTGGTTTATCTTATCATGTTATGTGGTTGCGTTTATTCTTATGTTTATATTGTGATTGTGACTTACACTTGCATGTATTGGTATCTATGATGTGTTGTGGTTGTTATTCTCGAGCTTGCAATAACCCCATTTTCATGTTGTCTAAAACGAATGTTTCTTTATGTTGACATTGAAACTTAAAGTAGAAACATGCCGCCTAGACGTAGTGCAAGGACCTCATCACCCCCACCACCATTGAGTGCTGCCGAAATTGAGGCAATGATCAATGACCGTGTGGCTGAGATCATAGCCGCAAGCGAAGTCGAACGAAATCATGATCGACAAACTGAGACTACACCACGGGGTAAGA
>JBCNJP010000002.1:4024991-4186099 GCA_039602395.1 Deinandra increscens subsp. villosa
CAATTTTTTTAAGAAAACAAACCTGGAGTCTCCTCTGAACTTTCTTCTTTAAGAAATGATTTAACTCGTGTTTCTACGACGCCCATTGAAGGTCCAACAACAGTAATGTGGCCCATTTTCCGTTGCTTTCGCATATCTTCCAGTTTCATGAAATATATGTTTTTAGCATTTAAATGATGGCATCGAAGTAGAACAATAATATGTTTCAGCAGTGTGTGTGTGTGTGTGTGAGTATACACATACCTGGCTTATCATACCAATGAATGGTGGCCCCTGGAGAACATAATGCTCTTTTAATAATATGATTTGCCAGAATAAAACCTGCTTCTCCCTGTACAAAAAAACCCTCATCATGTTGCCTATCATAAGGACAACACACACTAATAATAGATGATAAAAAAAAATAATAATAAACACTACTTTATTATTTATAGAATAAAGTAGGATAAATTCATAAACTACAAGTTAAAATCAAAGTTCATGTTGCTACTTTTACTTATAGTCATATGATGTATAAATGTATTAAATATACTTAAAAATTTTTTTTATTATTACAATAATAATCTAATAGTTTATACCTCGTCTTCGCCAAGAATGTTGTACATCATGGCAGCCGGAACCTTCATTGATGGGTCACCAAGAGGAAGCCCAATTATGGCCCGCAAATGCTGCTCATATTGTGAGGTATAGCATGCTTCAATAGTGTGGTGCCCACTGTTATGAGGTCTAGGAGCAACTTCATTTAGTAAAATCTGTAATTTTAAACATACAAATATATATATTAACATTTACATAAAGCAGTAGATATATAAAGTTAATAGAAATGATACCCTAAAAAACTATTAGTAACCTGGCCATCTTCTGTCAAAAACAGTTCAACTGCAAACACACCAGCACCTTCTAATGAAGCAACAGCTCGGGAAGCGATATCAGTTGCAAGTTTCAGAATCTTCCATGATTCATTAGCAGGTGCCTTAACAATGTGACAAATGTTTTCCCTGGAAAAGGTAAAAGAAATTATATAAAAAAAAATGTTTAGAGATGATTCAAAAAAGCACAAGTAAAACATAGCCACATTAGCATATCATCTTGCCTGTGTATAGTCTCGACAGCAGGATAGCACAATATATAATTGTCTCTTCCTCTTGCAACAATAACTGCTAGCTCCTAAAAAATATTAAATAAAAAAAAAAACTAAGTCATGAGCTCCATAGAATACATTGAAGGAGAAAATCAATGAGAACATATAAATATCAAACTCTAAGCAACTATGTGTGTGTTAAACACTAACCTTAACAAAAGGGGCCCATTGTTCAACATATAAACCATGTGCAAATCCTCCCAGGGCTGAAAATAAGGAAAAAAATTTAATCTTCAAATCCCAAACACTTGTTTAAATTCATAAGTCGTAACACCAGAAACTAATCTTGTGAGTCTTGACACTGAAAAAGATTAATAAATTAAATACCATTGATCGCAGAAGTGAGTTCCTTCTCAGTTTTAGCTACAGCATTACCACGACCATCATAAGCCAGTCTTCTACTCTTTATCATAAGAGGATAGCCAAACTCTTGACCAGCACTTTTAGCATTTTCATGGTCATTTATCTGTCCCGAAAAGAAATAAAAATTTTTATTCTTTGGGTAAAGGAAATGCGCATAACATGTTCCTTAATAATCCAAACCTGCATAAACTTAGGAAGCGGGATGTTGTTTCGAGAAAAATGGACTTTCTGAAGAAATTTATCCTGTGAAAACAAAATTGGAAAAGTTAGTAACACAATTATTTAAAAAAAAAACCACATTTATAATCTTTTCAGATTTCATACCACGAAACCAAATAACTAAACCATATATAATCTTTTTAACTTACAACAAACAAATAACAGTGTATTATACCTGGATAATGCGAATGGTAGAAGCTTTAGGCTGACAATCTACCCCTTGTTTTTCAAGTTTCTCCAAAGTGTTAGCATCAACATGCTCAATTTCAACCGTCAATATTCCACAACTCTTAGCAAATTCTTCAACTTTTGTGCTATCATTATAACTCCCCACCATATGACGATGAGATATGAAACTAGCAGGGCAGTTCTCCATAGGATCCAAAATATTGACTTTGATTGACATTTGGGAAGCAGCTTGACAAAGCATTCGCCCTAACTGTCCTCCACCCAAAACGCCCACAATCGTTTCCGAAATCCCATGAGTTGGTGTTATATCATCCTCCCTAAATTGATTCAAGGTCACATGTTAGTTTATTTAACTCTTGAGATACATAAAGTGTTGTATGAATTATGATATGACCACCTTTGTAAGAAGTCACTTTTCACGGTGGTGTGGCAAGCCATGGTGCAAGCACTATGTTTCTTGTTCCTTGAACATGAATAAGTGAACGCCTTGTTGCTCAAGTTCCGGAATGTTCCAAACCCAAGCAGAGAACTCCGGTTGGAACAAAAGGCTGATGTTGAACCAAGATGATGGTTTGGGCTCAGCATCCTATTATTAATGTGACTGAAAGATGAACTTTGTATTTCTTGAGGAAGGGAGAGGGTAACAAGAAACAATGTACTAAACAAAACTTACAAATACATGAATAGTCTCTTTAGTCTTTGCTAATGGAATTTAGTTTAAATGATTTGCAACAAATCAACAATGTCACAATAGAGTTTATGCTAATCCAGAATCCCATCTTGATTTATAAGTAATGGCAATAGTGACTTAGCCTAATCCCTAAGCTAGAGAATAAAAATCAACATATTTTCTAAGAAAATCAGAAAACATGGTTGTTTATTCATATGTAAACACATACTAAACATCAATTAGATGAATCTTGTTCCAAGCTAGATTTTTAACCTATTATAAGTTGAACAACTAAATTACAAAACCTAATCCAATTCCTGTAAATTGCATAAGAATGACGAAAGATTAAAAAAAATGGAGATAGAAAAAGAAGACATGAGAGGAATAAGCAAAGTTGAAACAATAAAATTTGGGTGGATAAGAAGCTCAGTTACTTGCAAAGTTGCTGGTCGTAGAAAACACACAACCTGATTGAAAAACTATGTTTTCTGATTTTCGTTTAAGAATGCTCAGTGTTGTAGAAAACTACTTCTGACCTCGTATAATCTTGACCAAGATTAGGGTTTTAAAACTAGGTGGTGGCCGACGGTGGACCGGTGGCTGGAGGGAGGCGTGAGTAGCGGAGAGCAGAGGCAAGAAATGGAAGTTATGGAACCTATTTGCTTTAAACCAAATTAAAAAAACATTAATAAAAACGAATTAAGAAAAGAGAAGGGAATCGAACAAGGCACCTAAACGATAAAACGTATGGCATTACCCACTGAGGTACTACAAACAACCGGTTGTTGATAAAACCGGTTTGGTTAATAAGTTGGAAACCGAACCAGTTATTAATTAGTATTGTAGAAAACAGTTCGTAACTGAAACAAATTGACGGTTTAGAACCAGTTAGGGGTTTTCAAATGACGAGTCGGTTATAGGTTAACATATTAAATACTATATATACTTTTTAAGATATTGGTATTTTATCGGTTTTTACTGGTTAACCAGTTCATTTAACTTGTGGACGGGTTACACCGGTTAGAGTTATAAGGGTTTAGAAACTAGTTATTTTTAACCAGTTTTTTTCAAAACCCGGCTTTGTCCCGTTATGAATTTTCAATAACTGGTTAACCAGCAGGGGCGGACCTAGGATTTTTTTTTCTATATGTTCACTTTTTTCTGTCATTTATATTTCTATCCATCTATAGACATAAGAATTTTCAAGTCGGGTCACGGGGTCGGGTTAGATTGGCGGGTTGGATTGACGATTTGACCCATTGACGTTTGAAACTTGAAAATTTGCTATTAATGTGACTATTGATCTTTCTGTGTATTTTTAAGAACTTATGCAGGACGCCTCAACTGGTTCCAAGGCCCAAGGAGAACTAAAAACTTAAGGTCGTTATGTTATAAACTTTTTGTCTCAGCTTGGGACCAATAATAAGTTTATTTTTTCTTTTAGAACAACTTGATTTCACATGAAACTAAATCTATGTAACATCTAATGACTAACAAATCTCACTAAATTAACATCTTATAACTAAACAAGTAAATAACCTAAGGACTAAACAAGTGTTACCCACTAGAAATCATCCACTTAACACATGTCTCACACAAATTACTTAACAGGTCTCACTTAAATGTTAACTAATTAGTTTTAAAAAAAAGATCAATTCACAGTTTCACACAAGGGTACAATAAATGAAATCTCATGGTTTTCTAGATTATTTTAGGCTGTTATAAGTTAATTAGAAGATGATATTCTTGGTACGATAACTATGGGTACGATAACATCTTATAACTAAACAAGTAAATAACCTAAGGACTAAACAAGTGTTACCCACTAGAAATCATCCACTTAACACATGTCTCATACAAATTACTTAACAGGTCTCACTTAAATGTTAACTAATTAGTTTTAAAAAAAGATCAATTCACAGTTTCACACAAGGGTACAAATAAATACTAACAAAAATTAACTAAACAGTTTCACACATTTTGGTAATTGAGTAAGTAACAAATTCATCATCCATTAAGGTCTAAACAGTTTCAAAATAGGTGAAAAATAGAGACTAGAGAGAGATGGCCCAACCAATATCCGTTCATCTTTTCTTTGGTGCTTTGGTGTTGTTCAAGTTTCAACTCTAAGAAAATCACTGGCCGAAACTAGGCTTGTATACATTGATATTCAAGTTTCAACCCTAAAGAACCTAAAACGATTAAGAACACATTACATAAACAAAACCTAAATCTATATAATCATCAAATTCAACCATTCAAGAACAAATTCAACTATCCAAATTTAAGAATAAATTTAAAACAAATTCAACTGATCAGAGAGTTTAGAATAAATTAATAAACAAATTCAAGTATTCAACTTACAGTTACAGTAATAGGAGCGATCAGAGAGTCAGAGTGAGAGACGAGACTTAGATTGAGAGAGGGTCGTCGCTCGCCGGAGGAGAGCCGCCGTGGAGGCTGGAGCGGTTGAGGCTGACTGGTGAGCCGCTGAGGGAGGGTGGGTAGGCGTCGAACGTCGAGCGAGCAGTGGGGAAAGGAATCTGTTTAAAATAAAAACCCTAATTAAGTTCGTATGGGGGGGTTATATCTATTTTAGAAAAAAAAATAACCCATTAACAAGTTAACCGGATTCGAAACCTTCGCAGTTTCAAAGACAAGACGTGACCAACCGATCTGGATGGATTTTGTTATGATTTATTACTCGCTATTATATATATGGATTGACTCATAGTATTATATAATGATTTATCCGTGCATTGTGACGAGCGATCGTTTATAATGTGTTATATTCATCTCTTGTCCACGCGTTGTGTCGTCGTGACAATTTACAAAGCGGTATTCATTTCTGTTAGTATGATGCGATGCGACGACAATTTACAACGCGATACTCGTTTTTTGTGTGCGCAATACGGTAGCAGTGACACTTTACAATGCGGTACTCGTTTTTCTATCTGCCCGATGCAGCGACGATGACAATATACAACACGGTACACAAAATCTATGGGTTCGATGCATTGTCGTTGTATGCTGCCACCGAACACCATCGCCCACCAGTTAATTTTTCAGTGAAGCTTCGCCAATGGCCTCCAACCTGTCAATATTATAGCTTCATTTTTGTTGTCAATGTTGTAGCAAACAATGTAAAGGATCAATTTTATAGCTTCAACCAAGTTGTGTTTTTAGTAGATATTTAACATAAAACAAAAAATATATATATAAAACCATTTGAAATTCCAAAAGTCTTCCACTGGTTGCAATTGCATTCCATTTATTATTCTTAGTAGCTGTTCAAAAAAAAACTATTATTCTTAGTAAGATAAGATTATCCTCTTTCAAAATAGAACTCAAAAATACCTCTAAGGTAAGCTTGTAACTTTGTAGTTTTTGTAGTCTTTCTATTAGCATAAATGTTTTTGTAAAATACCGTCCCATCTTTAGCGTATAATGTATATAGCATGCAAGTCGTCATCGTAAAGGTAAACTCTCAAAAGGTGTTTTAACATCTAAAGTTGTGAATTATGAGTTCACATGGCATAACATGATGCAACAACTAATATAAATTAGATACCTAGTTTGTGAAATAACATCAAGAGAAACATGATGTCACTATTCCAAAGTGAATGCATGTAACACCCGAGTTTCAATTTGGGAAAAATAACGTTAAAACGTTATCTTAGAATTTAGGTCCCAGAAAATTTTCGTTAATTAACGTCGTTAAAACGTGCGAATCACCCAAAAGACATGATAATTATTTTTAATACAAGTATCTAGTGTTTTAGCGCCATTACAATTTACAAAACAATGCCGATGTCAACGGTCTTCGAGTGTTCGGTTCTTGGACTTGCTTGTGGAATCCAGTCCCGCACATCCCCTACCTGCATTCAGCTTAAACCCATTAGTAATAAACATATTGGATGCAAGAAACGACATTGAACTAACAAACGAGGACGTTTCAACATTTTGAACCACCTCCACCGTAGCTTACGCCAGCCACCGTAAGCTACGGTGGCCCTGGCTAGGCTACGGTGGCCAGGTGCTGTGGTACGGTGGGGTTTTCTCATCAAGGGCCACCGTAAGCTGCGGTGGCACCGTAAGCTACGGTGGCAACTGGTGGAACACCCCCTTTTTCTTGCCTTTTTGCATCCGAAATCTATCCGGGGTAACCCCCAAGCATTCCTTTCGAACCTGCAATGTAACGCGAGTCTAATAACACGACTTTTACGGCAATTACCAATGTCAAAACATATAACCCATTAAACCACCCAACGGGTCTAACTTAACTATATTATATACATATCTCTACATACGGCTTAGTTACCAAAATTCTCTTTATCGACCCATTGGTCACCATCGATGCTTTGGGCCAACGCATGAGGATTCAATAATTCTTAAGGCCTCAACATCGCTTGGTGTTCTAATTAGACAACTATAGGTTTAACAATTGTCCTTATGGACCTACTTGTTTAACCATTATCCTTTAGGTGTATCAACGTTTTACCATATGCACTCCCTTGTCTAGGCATGACTACTACAAGTCATTTTACCATCTCAAGCATGCACTTAATAACAAGTATCTAGTCAATTCAACGACCACTTGTCCAACATAATTCATATGAATATAACGTGTAGGAATACGTTACAAGACCATTCCTAAAATTTCACAATTAATGTGGTTCACATAATTCACTTAGTTGACAACTAAAACTTGGTTCATCACCTTGATTCATTTGAGTCTTTACACATTAGCCCGCTTGACCCGTTAACATGAATCCTAATATTCATATTTCCTACCATTAGCGTATCATAGAGATTTCTAAATCCGCTTAACCTCCAAATAACAAGTTATACCATGATTATGGTTTTCTACATGCTATTTAGCACCCATGTATCCATACCGTACAAGATTCAACATTATACATCTAAGATGTCATAATGTAACCTTGTTTAGGCACATCATCAATTAGCTAGAGTTTAACTCTCCTTAACATATTCATATCTTTCCAACTTGAACAAGTTTAACACTTTACTCGACAAGTTGCATCACATTGCATTATAACCATAATGGGCAATAAACTAAACGTGCAACATAACATAAATGTTACCTCGTGGTCTTCAAAAATCATTACCCGATTTGCATATGCTCCTTTGCCCGGTCGCCTATAGTGGATACAATGCTTGTTAGATCCACCCAACGTCATAAATCATCAATATATATATCCAAATGCAAGAGTAATTCAACCTTTCCATTCTTACTAAGATTTTAGAAAAGTTAAATTATTGCACTATATTTTCAGCTATGCTGCTGTAATGGCCCCTTTTTTACCACTTTACGTATCTTTCTAGCATTCCGTGTTCAAAGATGAAACGTAGTATACTGAAATACCTTTCCAGGCGTATATAGTACGCCTTCTAACTATTTTTCTATGATTTTATATGATTTTTCTAAAAACAGAACAGCAGCTACATTTATTTCCAAACAGCATGCTGGAAAATTAAATGGCCATATTAACATGCCGTTTTGACCCATTTTTCATTTGATTCAGTTTCGGATGTTCAAATACAAAACATAGTAGTTACAACGAGCTTTCCGTTCGTATATCACACACCTTAAACGGACATACGAGTGATCTTATACATCACTTTCAAAGCAGTCCCACAACTAGATTTTCATCTCTTTCTCTTGGATTAAACCATTACATTTAACACATTTTACCATCATAAATTTCACAACTTAAGCTTGTTCTTAGCGCATGATATCAAGTAATGCACAATTACTACATTTAGACATGGATTCAAGCATTTCATCTAAGTTAGGCATTTTGTCGAGCACCTTATATGCATGACTCAAAACAAACATACTTTACCCAATTGGTTTATGTTTCATATCCAATTATTGCATATTCTGAGATAACCCGATTTCACGCGTCACATATATCGGTTTAGATAACAATGACATCACAAACACTCATTAATTTAGTACTTTGCAACCAAAGCCCAATTCTAAACTCCCAAGAGTCTAATTTTCGTCATTTGGGTTTAGGCACCCACAACATGACATTCTAAATCACGAATTTGAGCATGCATGCTTCTATATAACCACATAAACACTATGTAACACATTAGACTCATAATCGCAGCCTTAATCATCATAAATGTCCATGGATTTTCGAGATTTAGACAAGCATTAAGTTGGGGTTTACTTACTTGACAAGTTCTAATAGCTAGATGATGCTCAAGACTCATGGATTCTTGATCTCCAGTCCAAAATCGCAGCTTGTATCCTTCCAGAAGAGGATTTCAGATTTGGTGCTTGGTTGGGGGGTCTCACGATCGCAAATCAGGGAATACGTATTCCCAGATCTCTCCCCTCTTTTTACTTAATTCATTTATGCTTAATTGCATAACAACCCCCTCAAGATCCATATTTAGGTTACTCAAACCCAAACTTTCATATTTCCATATTGAACCTTGAACTTTTTCATAACAAATTAGAGACACATATAGTTAGATGCATTCCAACTTTTATCAACTTAACGTAAATCCTAATGAAACTCCCTACTACGAATTTGGGATGTTACAACTCTACCCCCCTTAAAGAGGGTTTCGTCCCCGAAACGCATTTCATGTCTTCGTCGCCTAAGTACATGATCCATGTCAACCATACAACGCATATTCATATACAATCGTGTTTGAGTTGTTGCATTTATCAACTCCAAGTTATTCATCATATGAAAATCCTAACATTTTTTTTTTTTACTTGCCCCGTAGGACATGCCCGACATGATAACTCTTTTGTTATCTATTACCTTACCCACTTGACCCGCTATAGGAATTTAATGATTCCAGCTCAACGGGTTGTTTACGACCAAGATTCTATTGACAAATGCCAAAACCTCATTGGTCAAAGTCAAAATTTCAAATATTTGCCCTCTCCGTAAGAGGTTCATTCATTAGTATAAAATACATACGTACCTTAAGCTCATCACCGTCTGCATATGTAGTCCTTGTGCTCATTGTACTCGGACGTTTATTCTGGCCAGGATTTCCTCCTGCAGCCCTTCCGGCTAGTTGTTTCTTTGTACAGTTTACTGCACCTACACATATCAAGTAGCGTAACAATATTTGCAAGTGTTTAACATGTCACTTGCCATTAGCATTTCCATTCGACGTTACAACACATTTTGATCGGATGATTCCTACGAATCTATAGCCATTTATACCATCCCATAGCCCCTTTTTTTTTAGGGTTCCCCGTTTTCCACGTGACACAATTTAACGTGTCAACATTGACTTATTCTCGGATCAATCCTAACATCGCAATGCATCGCATTAACTATGATTCCCCTGAATCATTCGCACTTTCATACACACGCCTTAATTAAGCCATGACTCCTACGAGTCGTTTGGCTATTTCATGTCAATATGACGTTTAGCATGACCTTATCGTCCTTGCCCCATCACTATTGACACGATCCATATCAACTACTTATCGTTGGATCACATATTTATCTAAGGTTATGGTTCTTACGAACCATTTATTATTCATTTTACACGTTGACACATTTACATAATTTTGTGTACCCATGGTTCCTTCGAACCATTTAGCGAAACAATATATATATAGGCGATCGATATTATGATCCTGAAGGATCACTTCTAGCTACTTAAACATATTAATACGGTCCTTAGGACCCACTAATAACTCGTATTACATTTAGCATATAAATATATGGTTCTTACGAACCATTGCCCGTTTACATTGCATTTCAATACGTATTAGAAAAGTCTGAGGATACGTACTTACATTGCAATCCTCTATGTGTTTTCGGGATCAGTCGATTCTAGTGTCCTCCCTACTTTCACGATCATCTACGCTTTTGGGTTTCACCCAAGAAGTTGGGTCGATCACCCACCTAGTAGATGCTAGTCATTAAAGACGTATATAGTAACCAATATATTTCAGCATTAGGGGTTTTCCATGTGTTTAATCGAGTACTCTTTACCTTTTGTTAAGGTTACGGGTTTCTAGCATGTGCAATACACCGTTTCCCCTTACCCCTCATTTCCATTTCAAAATTTCAATCAATTCTAGACTTGGGTTTTACCCCGAGTCACTTTTAAAAATCAATCACCTTATGTAAATTCGATATCTTTTAACCATCTATGATATCGCATATTAAACGTAATGTAACCGTCCCAACGGTTTTATTGATTAATAGCATGTAACCATTTCAGCTCATTAGTTTCATGGTTATTAGTAAATCCTTCTTTATAACAATTTCATATAAGGTTCAATGCTTACACATGTGAGGGTGTTCCAATGTAATCTTAATTAAATTTAATGGCTTCACGACCCTCCCTTGGGTCGTTCCTCACCAATTGCCCCATTCATTATATTGGTTTCACGGCTCCTAAAGAGTCGTTCTTCACCAATTTCCATACACACATTTCAATTTCAAATTACGACCTCATGGGTCCAACCTCTTCCTTATAACTCAATTTAGACACATGTGCATGCATTATCGTTTATCAAAATGTAATCCAGGTTGGGTAGTCCCACCTGGTTGTACCTTGGAGCTTGCCCAATTATGCATTTGAGAGCATACGGATCATTCACTATCCTTCCACTTGCTCGGAGGCAATTCTCCTACAAAAATCAAGGTGTCAAAATAGACCACATTTAGAGCTTTCCTTACCTCAATCAAGGTTACTCCTCATTAACATCATCATTTACACGTTTCAAGATACAACATTGCCAAATTAAATATCACAATGCTATCTTGTTACCTTTACATATACTATTCGAGATACAACATTGCACAATTACTTGTCACAATGTTACCTCGTTACACTTTCAATTTTTATTAAAGATACAACATTGCACAATGGACTTGTCACAATGCTATCTTGTTACATTTACAGATACTATTCGAGATACAACATTGCACAATTACTTGTTACAATGTTACCTCGTTACACTTTCAAATTTTTTTTTTTAATTCAAGATACAACATTGCACAATGGACTTGTCACAATGCTATCTTGTTACATTTACAGATACTATTCGAGATACAACATTGCACCATTACTTGTCACAATGTTACCTCGTTACACTTTCAATTTTTTTATTTAAGATACAACATTGCACAATGGACTTGTCACAATGCTATCTTGTTACATTTACAGATACTATTCGAGATACAACATTGCACAATTACTTGTTACAATGTTACCTCGTTACACATTCAATTTTTATTCAAGATACAACATTGCACAATGGACTTGTCACAATGCTATCTTGTTATCAAATAATCTCACGGATTTATAGGAGGTCTTTTGCCTTAGCATTAACCCATTTCTATCTGTCCCTAGCATTTACAAAATTCCCGGTTCTAGCGCTTACAATCTTCCGTGCTATTCACCTTTTTAAGCATTATATCAAACATTTTTACCATTAGATAATTACATATGTTTAACCATTTGTTCATACACTAGCTACTCACAACTATGCCACAATATGCAAACTTTTACTCACCTGGATTCCCGATCAAGCTTGAACCGAACACTTTTCCCGTACCTCGAGCTCGGAGTTTGAGTTCAAGCACCTTTCGCGTACTTGAATCCCTCAAACCACGGCTCTGATACCAAGTTGTAACACCCGAGTTTCAATTTGGGAAAAATAACGTTAAAACGTTATCTTAGAATTTAGGTCCCAGAAAATTTTCGTTAATTAACGTCGTTAAAACGTGCGAATCACCCAAAAGACATGATAATTATTTTTAATACAAGTATCTAGTGTTTTAGCGCCATTACAATTTACAAAACAATGCCGATGTCAACGGTCTTCGAGTGTTCGGTTCTTGGACTTGCTTGTGGAATCCAGTCCCGCACATCCCCTACCTGCATTCAGCTTAAACCCATTAGTAATAAACATATTGGATGCAAGAAACGACATTGAACTAACAAACGAGGACGTTTCAACATTTTGAACCACCTCCACCGTAGCTTACGCCAGCCACCGTAAGCTACGGTGGCCCTGGCTAGGCTACGGTGGCCAGGTGCTGTGGTACGGTGGGGTTTTCTCATCAAGGGCCACCGTAAGCTGCGGTGGCACCGTAAGCTACGGTGGCAACTGGTGGAACACCCCCTTTTTCTTGCCTTTTTGCATCCGAAATCTATCCGGGGTAACCCCCAAGCATTCCTTTCGAACCTGCAATGTAACGCGAGTCTAATAACACGACTTTTACGGCAATTACCAATGTCAAAACATATAACCCATTAAACCACCCAACGGGTCTAACTTAACTATATTATATACATATCTCTACATACGGCTTAGTTACCAAAATTCTCTTTATCGACCCATTGGTCACCATCGATGCTTTGGGCCAACGCATGAGGATTCAATAATTCTTAAGGCCTCAACATCGCTTGGTGTTCTAATTAGACAACTATAGGTTTAACAATTGTCCTTATGGACCTACTTGTTTAACCATTATCCTTTAGGTGTATCAACGTTTTACCATATGCACTCCCTTGTCTAGGCATGACTACTACAAGTCATTTTACCATCTCAAGCATGCACTTAATAACAAGTATCTAGTCAATTCAACGACCACTTGTCCAACATAATTCATATGAATATAACGTGTAGGAATACGTTACAAGACCATTCCTAAAATTTCACAATTAATGTGGTTCACATAATTCACTTAGTTGACAACTAAAACTTGGTTCATCACCTTGATTCATTTGAGTCTTTACACATTAGCCCGCTTGACCCGTTAACATGAATCCTAATATTCATATTTCCTACCATTAGCGTATCATAGAGATTTCTAAATCCGCTTAACCTCCAAATAACAAGTTATACCATGATTATGGTTTTCTACATGCTATTTAGCACCCATGTATCCATACCGTACAAGATTCAACATTATACATCTAAGATGTCATAATGTAACCTTGTTTAGGCACATCATCAATTAGCTAGAGTTTAACTCTCCTTAACATATTCATATCTTTCCAACTTGAACAAGTTTAACACTTTACTCGACAAGTTGCATCACATTGCATTATAACCATAATGGGCAATAAACTAAACGTGCAACATAACATAAATGTTACCTCGTGGTCTTCAAAAATCATTACCCGATTTGCATATGCTCCTTTGCCCGGTCGCCTATAGTGGATACAATGCTTGTTAGATCCACCCAACGTCATAAATCATCAATATATATATCCAAATGCAAGAGTAATTCAACCTTTCCATTCTTACTAAGATTTTAGAAAAGTTAAATTATTGCACTATATTTTCAGCTATGCTGCTGTAATGGCCCCTTTTTTACCACTTTACGTATCTTTCTAGCATTCCGTGTTCAAAGATGAAACGTAGTATACTGAAATACCTTTCCAGGCGTATATAGTACGCCTTCTAACTATTTTTCTATGATTTTATATGATTTTTCTAAAAACAGAACAGCAGCTACATTTATTTCCAAACAGCATGCTGGAAAATTAAATGGCCATATTAACATGCCGTTTTGACCCATTTTTCATTTGATTCAGTTTCGGATGTTCAAATACAAAACATAGTAGTTACAACGAGCTTTCCGTTCGTATATCACACACCTTAAACGGACATACGAGTGATCTTATACATCACTTTCAAAGCAGTCCCACAACTAGATTTTCATCTCTTTCTCTTGGATTAAACCATTACATTTAACACATTTTACCATCATAAATTTCACAACTTAAGCTTGTTCTTAGCGCATGATATCAAGTAATGCACAATTACTACATTTAGACATGGATTCAAGCATTTCATCTAAGTTAGGCATTTTGTCGAGCACCTTATATGCATGACTCAAAACAAACATACTTTACCCAATTGGTTTATGTTTCATATCCAATTATTGCATATTCTGAGATAACCCGATTTCACGCGTCACATATATCGGTTTAGATAACAATGACATCACAAACACTCATTAATTTAGTACTTTGCAACCAAAGCCCAATTCTAAACTCCCAAGAGTCTAATTTTCGTCATTTGGGTTTAGGCACCCACAACATGACATTCTAAATCACGAATTTGAGCATGCATGCTTCTATATAACCACATAAACACTATGTAACACATTAGACTCATAATCGCAGCCTTAATCATCATAAATGTCCATGGATTTTCGAGATTTAGACAAGCATTAAGTTGGGGTTTACTTACTTGACAAGTTCTAATAGCTAGATGATGCTCAAGACTCATGGATTCTTGATCTCCAGTCCAAAATCGCAGCTTGTATCCTTCCAGAAGAGGATTTCAGATTTGGTGCTTGGTTGGGGGGTCTCACGATCGCAAATCAGGGAATACGTATTCCCAGATCTCTCCCCTCTTTTTACTTAATTCATTTATGCTTAATTGCATAACAACCCCCTCAAGATCCATATTTAGGTTACTCAAACCCAAACTTTCATATTTCCATATTGAACCTTGAACTTTTTCATAACAAATTAGAGACACATATAGTTAGATGCATTCCAACTTTTATCAACTTAACGTAAATCCTAATGAAACTCCCTACTACGAATTTGGGATGTTACAATGCAATTTCAATCTCATGTCAATGATGGGGTAAAAAGAGAATGTTGTACTTATATTTACTAAATATATATATATATATGTATATATGATTTTTGTATATATATATATACTAGTCTTTGATACCCGTGCATTACACGGGCTGGTGTTAAAAAATAATAAATTAAATACAATATTAATCTACTATAGTACAACAGGAGCTGGAATAAGCTAAGAAGTAATAATAGAAAAGGTTAATATACTCTGGTGACTCTTTTGACCATGGTTTTTTTTTTTTTTTTTTTTGAATGGCTAACACACACATCCTTTAATTTACTTCTAAATTACACCTGAAACACCATTGTCAGGGATCGAACCCATGACCTCTAGGTAAGACAAAGCTTTACCACCTCGAACTAATCATCAAAATGCCTATTAAAGATCCAAAAAATAAAGCAACTCGAAGTAATAGAACACCTTGTTCAATGAGAAATGATAATATCGAAATCAAATCATAACTTACAAACCATGAAACGAGTGTTATGATAATGAAAACCATATAATTAGATCATAATTACATAAAACAAAACGGGTCAAAATAGATGATTGAGAAATGTTACTCTTTAAAGCATATATTCCTTTGTGTCTCTGGTTAGTTGCTATGTCAACCTTGTCAACCTTGGAATCAGTAAAAAAATTCGCATCAATACAATATATAACAACAAACGTTAGGGAAACGATGCTTAGTATAGAGTCAATACTATTTAATTATGTCAAGAATCAAAAACACTAAAAAAATATAAAAAATTAGTAAACATTTGTAAAACACGTAAACAATTTAGTAAAAACCAAATGAGCCCGTTACCTTTATATGTGCTATCCCTTCTAAAGTCTAAAGTCTAAATCTTCAAGATCTTAATACTAAAAACAACGAATGGTACTGAAATAGAAAATTTAGTGATCATAAATTTTGGTAGAACCATTGGTCACGATCAGCTCAGCAGCAACTTAAAAAAATTTCAAATTTGACCTGCACCACGATAAACATCACAATAGATATCAGTTTGGTTTCCCTACACTAACATGTCTTTATAATTAACTTGATACTTGTTGCCTATGTAGTTCAGTTTAATAACTTTATTTACCACATAAACTTCTCAACCAAAGAAATGTAAGTAGTTGCAGGGTACTCGTAAATACTTGGGTCAACTTTCAAATGCTAATTTCGGTTACTAATGCTTTATTTGTGGTTATAACTCTATTACGTCATCTATTTATATGAAATTGATATTCAATGATTTGTGATCATCAAGTTTCATAAATACAGAAGAAACATGATTTTTTTTTTGAACGGCACAAAAGAAACATGATTAATGATTGATCTTAGCAGAAGTGTAATACCTGAACTAAAAGATTTTGTAGCAGATGGCATGTTCTTCTACTTTTTACCTTCTGAAGCTCAAGTTGAGTTTCCATGGACATATTTAACCTCTGAAAATGAACTTCACTTTACCCTGCACACTACGACGGCTTGTCTGTTTTTTATACATAGACAATTAAAATATAGTAAATACAAAAAAGAGTAAATTACAAATTACGACCTTTATAAATATGAGTATTTTGAATTGTAACCTTTTCGAAAACTTATTACAATTAACAACCTTTAAACTCAACTTCTTTTCCAGAATAGTCCTTTTGACTAACGGGCATCCAATCTGGGCGTTAAGTGTGGCACATGACTTCCACATGATGGGTAAAATAGACATTTTACCATAACTTTCTTAACCCACGCACCATCACTTCTTAACCCATTTTACACCACCACCACCACCTGCTACCATCCCTGCCTCTCCGATCACCTTCACAACACCACCACGTAAACCTCCTTTATTTGCCCCTAAATTAAACTCATCAAGGCTTAATGATATTTAAGCACCTAGACCCAAAAAATTTCAGATCACAGGAACTAAATTCCTATCAAACACCCAACAATTTTCAGTCAAAATGAGAGGGAAAAACCCAATTTTAAAGCTTCGATGATAAGAATTCCTTTTTTTTTTTGCTTCATTTGGTCACTCGAAAGTGATGATTACTATAGACAGCATCAATTTTGGGGCAATACTAGACTGTCGCATATTCAATTGCTTTTATGTGGGAGACGTACCAAAGAACCATAGAAAATTGCTAAACACTTCGCCGGTGAACTCCCCGGCGATTGTCGATCTCAATTTCTTCTGCCGTCGACGGTGGTAATCTTTTAATTCCTAATTTACAGTTGCCGTTAATTGAACTTGAGATACACATCAAATATTATGGTGAAACTGGAGCGACGATGGAACAAGATCGGTTTTTAGTTTAGGGAAAGGTCACCGGTGTAGAGAGAGGGTAGATAAAGTCAGATACTCAGGAAAAAAAGGAGGGTTCTTTTTCTTCTCTTTATTTGATGTAAAATTGCTCCTTCAATCGTTACCATTTTTTTGTTTTGTATCATTTAGGCATAAAGTTTTAGTTTGGGTAAATGTTGGCTGATTATTGGTTTGATTGCAACAGACGGTGTGTTGGTGATCCGGAAAAGGGCGACGACTCTATTCACGATTGCACAGATCTTCAACAATAAGGATATTTTTATTAACAGTCAAAATGATAAAATGTCTATTTTACCCATCATGTGCTAGTCATATACCATGCTTAACATTTAAATTGGATGTTCGTTAGTCAAAAGGACTGTTCCAGAAAAAAGATTGAGTTTAAAGGTTGTCCTGTGTAATTAGTTTTCAAAAAGGTTATAATCCAAAATACTAATATTCATAAAGGTCGTAATTTATAATTTACTCTACAAAAAAAATACTGGTTATGGATATATATACATTTCGCATAAGCTTTATGTAAGCCTCTTGTTCAGCTGCAATTAACACTTCAATTTGCTTGTTTTACTTTCTGAAAGCCAAACTGTATCTGTTTGACTTTATGAAAGTCAAGCAGCACATACTATAAGGTCCAAAAGGTTTGACTTTTAGATATACATAAAAGGCATAAAGCTGCTCCATCTGGCACATTAGCTAAATCACATGAACATTCAACCACCTAAAAATGACCGAGCTCACTATCAACATTGTAGAACCATACAAAATTTGATGATACGATTATAAAGCAAAACATAAAGAGAAATGACCTTAATCACAGCTCCTGGAAGTTAAACACTGTAATTAAAAATCAAACTAAAGAAAATATTCCTTCAACTCAAAGAAACGGGTCAAATTTCTCATTCATGAGAGTAAAAATCTCAACTATTGTATAAAAACTGATGGCCACAACCAACCTTGATGATACAGGTTCTAACCAACACATTAATGAAACCCAAAATCAATACCTTACTTTAATTGTAGTATGTTTGTGATGGAATACTAAGTGAGTGGCAAAGATTGATTTGGGTTTTGATTTTCGAAGGGAAGAACAGAGTTGGCGGTAATTAAAAAACAGAACATAATTAAACCCAAAATAGAAGTCAACTGGAACATGCAAATACAAATAACATGAAAAGACAGACAATATAAAAATCTGAAGATCTACATTTCCAGTTCGACCAATGAAATCAATTATCCAACAACAAATAAATCAACTTTGGATTTGTTTTTTGCTAAAGTTATTTCCTTTTATCAATATGACTTCAAAAGCATATTAAAGAACAAAAGGATAACTACATAAACAATTAACTAATTAAAATCATATTAGAACCTTTCTGGTGAGTATTAAACAGAACATGAGATTAATAAATACCAGATGGCATGCCATGTCATAAACAAACACTTTTAATGATAGTGGAAATTTGTATGGATTCTACAATGTGAATGATACAATTTGTAGACCATAAAGCTTTATACACAAACACTAAAAATACAATAAATGAAATCTCATGGTTTTCTAGATTATTTTAGGCTGTTATAAGTTAATTAGAAGATGATATTCTTGGTACGATAACTATGGGTATGACATAGTTATCACATTAACACCAAAATGACAGAAACAATAATCACAGCAAACATTCTTAGAGGCATACTACAATAATATCAATTATAAAGATATGGAACTTACAAAGATGAAGAACCAAATGCTTCTAAAACAGCAGAAAACCTAATTTCAACCTGCAAAACAACTACAATATTATAACTTTAAAAATATTCCACAATATTATAACTTCTCTTGATATGTAAAATAAAACCATGACCTTAGTTTTAGGTTCCAACCATCGCACTGCCCACCTTTAAATTCTTTGAGACAAACTCATTTGAAAAGGCCATTCAGATATTCACTTTAAAAAAAAAAAGAGCAAAAGACTTTTATAAATAGCACTTGTAATCAATAATTTATACAGTATTCAAATAATTTTTCCTAATGGTTCTTGTTATTTAAATAGGTAAATTTTGTCCTTCTCATTCCAATAGCAACCAAAAAAATAGTATCTGTTGATTAACTTATAATGAAAGAGAAAGAAGAATATTTCTAAAAAACACTAACTGTTAATATCATTTATGCTACCATAAATTAGATTGAACCGAAAATGTTAATCAAGATCATTAGCAAAACAATATTGTCAATCATTAGTTCATGCACCACCAAGATGTGTACTATAAGTACCACTCAAACCATCTAAACAAATTCACAAAAACTACCAATCAAACCAGATAAAGTTTTTTTTTTTTTTTAAAAAAAAAGGTTATAGAGCATACCATTTACTGTCACCTTCTTCAGTTCATTTTGCTTCATAAATCCTACCCAGTTTTTGGTAGCAAACCTAATCATTATTAACAAAAATTTATATATTTAATTTCATGAAAGTTGAAATTAAATTAATATTATGAAAATGATCAGAATAATAAAACAGGTTATTAATAGATGGTATAAATTACCTATTATAACCTGCAGTCCTACCTTTATCCTTTCGAAGATGCATGGTGTGAAGTTTCTTATCTTCAACTCTTACCTTCGGGGTCATTGAGTGTTCAACATTAGTCACAGTTGCCAAATCAGAGGGTAGTTGCTGTGAAATAATGACAGAACAGTATATAGAATAAGGTATTAAGTAAAAAAACAATGTATACAACAGTTTCAAAAATATGAAAATGGATAACAGAAAAGTAACTTACTTAACATTTTACTTTTTTTTAATGCAATTGAAACACCATTAGGGCCAAAGACAGTTAAAAACCAGTTTTCAGTATTAACAGCATAAAAAACTACCACCAATCTAGCAGGCATTGGAACGACTCTCTAAATTGCAACCCACCCTTGAGTTATGAACCGAGAGCCACGAATTGACGAACATCAATATCAAATACTAAATCGTACCTCAAACGAACTGTGATACCGTATATAGGTGCCACGTTATTAAAGTACTTCCTAAAGGCTGCTTTTAGAAGCTTCTGAAAAGTAAATATATTAGTAATTTATAGGAAATAAATGACGGAAGCAAAACAATGTAAAAATGTAGAAAGATTTACCAAACGTGGAGCATCCGGATAATGAATTATCTTGAAGAAGCTTATATATATCTATGAGAAAACAAAAAGAGTAAGATAGAACATTTAAAGAGTGGACAAACATATATAGATCATATTAAACATGGTAAGATTAGCTATAAAGGTTCATATCGGTTTAATGACCTAACGATAACAACACAATAATGCTTTGAAATAAATGTTAACATAAGATATAATATACTTAAAAACTGGGAAACAATTGCTGAAAAAAATCATCGTGCTGAAATTATGATGCTTTTAATCAGGTTCATTACCTACACTAATCATAATGATAACCAAAATCTAGAACTTGAATATGCCTTATTGAGTAACAAGATTGTAAGAATATAATAAATGATATCAAAAGTGGATGAACATACAGATACTTGCAAAGTCAATAACATAAGTTGTGTAGAAAGTCAATCTGCGATGAAAGGAATCGTTCAATAAACAATCGAAACACAAATTGAATAATTTAGTATGATTACCAACATGGAGTGCAATCACCAGTCAGAGAATCAATCGCACCATCCACGCCGTCACAAACCGAGAGCCCTATATTAATCGATCGTGGTCAAGATGAAGACGGAGATGAGAGCAACCATGGGTAACCACCGGTAATCGATTCAACCTTCGGATTATGATTGTAACCAAGTCTGTAATCGATTGAACAAATACATTCGATGACTTAACACGCGATTACCTTAATGATCGATACAATCTTGAAGATCGGCTAAGAGAGAAGAGGATGAAGAAGACGGCGATGATGATATGAGATTGGAAATTAGGGTTTCACAATGTTGCTTATCTTGAGATTATAGTGACGGATGAGGAATCGGGTTATAAAGATCCAAATTTGAGGATCCGCGCGTTTAAATCTGAAGAACGTGGGTAAAAAAAAAAATTGCCCTTAATTGGTGAAAAGTGAGGCATTGTGGTGACCCACGGAAGAGCTGTGATGATGCCACATCAGCTGAAAATGTTTTCGTTTATTAGAATAGATGATGATAATATAAATATATTATGTGGTCTTAATCATTTATCTTAAATAAATCAGTTACCTAATTTAACCATATCAGGCATTTATTTGATGGACGTAATTGCCCTTAATGATAGATTAGGGTTTCCCCTTGTGTGTATATATAGGGCATCAATTAGAGAGTTAAATGCTAATCACCATATCAGTTTCAGCCTCTCTCTCTGTTCTCTCTCTTTCACGAAATCGTAAACCCTTACGATTTCACCATCATTAGCATACACCCTAAACGGGAACCAAGGCTACTCACAGGATGGACACCATGACTGCTGCTGCTGCTGATCTCAATCAGATAACTACAGGTAATCTTTATTATATTATCTGTTTTACATTAACGACACAGGATTCGATCAACATGTGGTATCAGAGCATATGTTGCTCAATCGAATCTTATTCTGAATTCATTTACCTGACAATTTTCGAATCAGATATGGTTTTCGATTCTACCTAAAAATCGGTAAAACCCTAATATCGTTTTAATAAGAAAATCGGATTTAGAACAAATTCAAAACCTTAATCAAATTTTGTTTTTGGAAAACTATCAGAAAACCCTAATTTGATTTCGACAAGTTCTTGCCTTTTCGATCGAAATCCCTATTTCGATCGTAAAGCTTACTTTTCAACTAAACTCTTATTTTCGATCGAACATGTGGTTTTGTCCCGTTTTCTCGATCGAAAAATATAGCTTTTTGATCCGCAAATAGACTTCTCGATCAGCTCAAGGCTTTTCGATCGAGAAGCCTACTTTTCGATCACTCATGACCTTTTCGATTGGATTCTGTGGCTAGACCCAGGTTTTTCGATCGAAAAGTGTACTTTTCGATCCGGCAATGCTTCTCGACTAAGCCGTTACTCTGCCTGATCGAAAAGTCAGTTTCTCGATCCTTTCAGTTTTCGATCGAAAACCTCAACACGGATCGAACACCACTTTTTAATCGGATACCCTTTTCCGATCGGTTACCACTTTTCGACCGCTCAGACCCTTTTTCGATCGAAAACTCCTTTCTTGATCGAAAACCCTTTTTTTCCGGTCGCAAACCCCTTTTCAATCGGATACCAGCTTTCCGATCGGGTATCCTTTTCCGATCGAATTCCCTTTTTTTTTTTACCGGATACCCTTCAGAAAATTTTGTTTTGTATAAACCTTACAAACTTATGTTTTACAAAACCTAACACCAACTAAAATCAGATAACTAATTAACTTATCTTATTCATAGTTAATAACAGACATCTAATAAGGTTCCAATTCTGGCCAACGCTGATTTGTTACCTATATATAATGTCATTTAACCTCCTCTTAGAAGTCAACTCATTGACACTGATTTACAATAAAAAAAATAGATTAGTTCCTTAACCTGTATTAGTTGTTGACATGTAGTGATTCTGGCCAACGCTGATTTGCTACCTTAATCAATGTCATTATTGTTCTAATACTAGTTAACTTATTTTGAATTAAACTAATTTATTTGCTTAACTTGATGACATATTTAAAACCTCGATTCTGGCCAACGCTGATTCGTTGTTTTTGCAATATTCATCAACTAAAATTAAGCATTCGCCTTATACATACAAGTGTTTCTATTCTGGCCAACGCTGATGAGTTGCACCTGTATTCAGCGAACCTAATTTGTACATAAAGCTTAGATGTGTCATTTCTGGCCAACGTTGATGTGGTACATCACTTTATGCACACACTCTTATCTTGTTCATAATGCTTAGGTGATATGCAAGTAACCAACGCGAAAGCCAGTTCATTTAAGTAGAACCTAACTAGTCTGTTATTTTGGTGATATAACATACTATATCACATCTTCTTTTGTATCTTAATTGTACATTATTATTAATTATCAGAATGCCTTATTATTACGCCTTAATTAAGATTATGCATTAAATTATGCCTTAGTTTATGATTGTACATTATCTTAGTTTATCATTATGCATTATTGTTGTGCCTTAGTTTTAAGTACCCCGTAGAATCACTCTTAGATCTTCTTTTGAATTAATATAACTTTTAATCTCCATAAAGAATCCACTCTAAATTAATAATCACTAAACGTTTCCATAAATGTTTTCCTCTCATAATAATGAACTTGATTATTTCTTAAGACAAAAGACTCTTAATTACTCTCTCTCATAAGAGGTTTTACAACCAGAACAATAAAAGCGAGTAAAGTCTATTCGAATTGTCTATCGTGATAATCAAATTTCCTTTAAACAATGCTATAAGGGGAGATGTTTCGGATTTCCTAATCTAAACATCGTGTAGTAATAAAATTCAAAAGAATTTCTTAAATGCATGCAAACACTTTACATCTAATGATGCTTAGTACAAAGTGTAAATTAGGTTAATGATTTAGTGACACATCATAAAACATGACCCTTAAAGGGCTTACACATGTTTCAAATTAAAGCTATTCTAGTGCATTCCATAATGAATCATCTCTTAGCGCACTTAAACATTTTGCTTTTAAATTTAGTTATCACTCACAAGTACCAAAGGAAAGCGAGTGTATGACAACATTGTGTCCAAAGGATAAACAATGCCTTAAACTAGAAAAGCAGTATTGTTCACCTCATTATCACTAACCCTTATACAATAAAATTAACTTAAATAAGGAGGATAGTTCTAATTTCTAAAATAAGATACAAGAATACTTCCAGTTATAATTCCTTAATGGAACAACTGGCTAACAAAGAATAATCGATAATGATAATTGTGCTCATTAATTTTCAAACTAACACGGTGAATTAAAACTAGTATTATAAAGATCTCTTACAATCAATGAACTAGAAATAAACCATACAATAACTATAATGAGAGTAAGTGACAAAATTAATGTCAAATTTGTACAAACCATGAAAACTATCATTGTATTACTCTTTATGATACCTTATTATGATCCAACATCACTTGGAACTTAGTATCATTACTAAAGTAAGACATTGACGGTTATAAGGTTTCACATGACTATGACAATGTCACTATTACCTTAAACTCTCAAAGTTGTTGGTTATACTTATCTAGTTGCTCTTCCGTGGATTGAAATCTTTATAAATTATAACTAGATAATAAATGTTCACAATCTTTGTTATCACGTAAGTGAGAACTTAACAAAGACAATATATGTATAAGGAAATAAACAAGGTTCCACTATAGTTCTAACTTACCAAAACTCAAAAATATTAGTGGACCTTATCCTAAAATGGAATATCTGGGCATAAAACATTTATCACTCACATAACTGATTATTTATTCATGTATTTAATCTTTCTCACCTAAAACTTTTAAGGACAAAGTTGAAAATCAACTTAACCATAAAATAAAAGTTGTGAGATTAGATCTAATAGATTAATACTAAGATTGAAATACAAATAATGGTAACACTCTCAAATCCATTAGGATCATAGTAGTGTGAATCAATAGATCATGTATGGTACTTCTAAAGATACATCATTGAGTTATGCATCTAAGTATCCTTATAGACATGATAATAAAATTGTCATCTAGGTTATACACCTATTCCTATATACCAAGGCTCTAAAAACAACAAACTCATATGCTAAATAAGGTTACCTAATATGTCCCTAAAATTCTGAAATCCAGACATGAAGGCAACCAAGTATAAACCATATGATTAGTTATTAGCCGCAAATAAACCTTAAAAATCCTCAACACTAAGCATGTTGCATGCCAAGTTCCTAAGGAATTCTAAGATTAGTGGGAGTAGTCCAAGTCCTTATCTATGACTTGTCTTCCGAGGTCAGTGGGAGCAGTGAAAAGTCCTTATCCATGACTTGCCTAAAAGTTTAAGAGGCCGGGGGAGAGACAAAGTTAAATTTAACTCTGAATTTAACTCCGATTACACCTCTTGTACACCACACTACCATAACACTGATCCACTTCCACACACTTAGAAAATAATGTTACTCATAATATATCTGACTTAAATTCTCAAGAGGAAACTATGAAATGACTAACACATTTTGTTTCAAACCCGTTAGATCCAGCTTAGTAGGTCATCAATGCATAAATTGCTTATTAACTTTGATGATTATGAACCTACCTTAATAAAGCTCACATGGATATTGGAAAGATTATTAATCATATCTCTTATACTAAAGCTACTATTATCAATCAATCATCTGATGAAATAAAGCTAGAATGAGCTTAACTCCCTAAAATCAGAATAATGTTAGAAGTATAGTTTTCCATAGCTAAACTAAAATCCGAAAGGAGAAATTGAATGTTAGAAATCGTGGTTGGTTTCTAAAGGCTATTAACAAGTTAAGAATTCTTTTTCTAAAGGATTATTTTAGAGATCATCGTTGTCCTTATTATTCACTCATAGTCACGAGTGACATTTAACGAACTTATAAATATCTTTCCTTAATACTCACTTAACAAGAAGACATGTTCATAAACTAAACTCAAGGTTCAAGCCTGAAAGTTAAAGAACACTTAGTCTTTAAGATGAGTAAATTCATATGAAGGGTTAATGTAAGCAAATTTATAAGTGAAGTTTAGAGTTTGATGAAATTACAAATGTAATCATTCTTCATCAAGAATAAGTGGATAAATGGGTCTACCTTAAGATGAGTGGGAGCAACTAATACAACACTTATCCTTATATACATTATTTTAGGCAAGTAATATATTAGTTTTGTTGCATGAGTCAAAGCGACTTATTCTCGCATAATTTTGACATTATGTGACGCCCACTCCCAAACTTGGCCCTAGGAGCGGTCACACATCGGATTTACTCATGAACACAAGGTACAATAGAGATAACTAAAGCAGCGGGAAAACTTTTATTGATATGCCAAGTATTACATCGTAAGAGAGACAATTACAAAAGATAACTATATATCTATGTCAGTCTTCAAAATGTCTTCTCTTGATAGTTGATATCCTCTTGATAGTGTATGCCCTCTAACTCTCACTCACATCTGAGCCTTGCCCTTACGGTCCGAAGTTCCAGCTTCATCTGACATACATAACTTAACAAGTCAGCTTACGCTGGTGAGTTATAAGTTTTGAAAACTTTACCTTTCGAACACATACTATTTGGGTCAATCAAACCATTTCTGCAAACAAACAATTAAGCATAAAGTATCATAGGTTTACACATAATCATCCATATACTTAGTAGATTACATCTACCCTATCATTCTATAAACCTCGCGAATAGAATAACCTTCTATAACCTTATCATCTTCGCCTCACATTAAGAACCTATCCTAATGTATCCTCTTGTTACTTCTCGTCTCAAGTACCATCTCGGGGAATAGTGTTGTTTGATTCTCACATGACAGTGGTCTTTTATTCTTGCTTTGCCGACACTTCAGGAAAAATACTATAAAACTCCCTATTTCAGAAGCCCCCACTTAGTACTTGACAACCCTTGTGACCTTACCGATTACCATCCTTAACATGTTCTACTTAGCTAAATAGAACCCTGTTAATGGCAATGTTACTTTCCCTGGTGGACTACTACTCTTAAAGACGTCTAATCATCTGATTTAAAACATCTTCCTAGTAATCTTACTTTTCACTAATCCTTTCGTTACTTAATCACTAAAGGCAAGTAACCTCGTAAACATTACACATATATCAATACTTTATAAACAATAGAAAGTATTTACACAAGACGTTATGTATATCAGCCCAAAACAGTTTAAAGCATTTAAGCAATATAAAACAGGGCTCATAGATCTCACCTTAGGTTGCGAAGTAGTTACTTGGCTTATTCCTTCGTGAATCTAACTTGCTTTAACGTGATGTCCCTATCAAGACATCCTAGAGGTTATAATTGGTCATTAAGACTAACCCTTTAACCCAAACCCAACCACTTGTTGGTTTAACATTCATTTGTAAAAAATGACCGTTTTGCCCTTTGCGGGAAAAAGTATTCTTTTAGTGATATTTATGAAGATGCGCATTCCTATAAGTAAACGCTCATTCCGGGATCGCCCAGTGAAGCGTTTTCCATGTCCCAGTTGGGATTTATGCGACAACGCCACTATGCCAGAAACCCCAGTGTACAGGCGCCACCCTTCCAGTCCGCGCAAACTTCTAGATACCCGAGTAACTTGGTATATTCAATACTTTACCAGAACTCAGGTTTTAGCTTATATATACTTGATATATATAATTATGTTCTTACGTTGAATATCATTACCCTTGTCCAAGTCTTTACGTTCTTGATGAGTGATTCTCATTACCGACCGTATAGGCGTTATCACGACCAGGAGGCGGAATTACTATGAGATATCACCCATATTTGTGTTTTAGATTGGTGATGATCATTACCGACCGTATAGGCGTTATCACGACCAAGAGGCGGAATTACTATGATCAAGCACCAATGTTATATTCTTGTACACCGGTTTACCCGTCCTTGTTAAACCAACATGGTGAGAACCATACCAACCTTCTTTAAACATGAAACTAACTTAAGGCTTTCTTAAAACATGTTATTCTAAGGCTTCATACCAAATATAAACCCATGATTCCCACTAGAACTCCCAATCTTTACAAAACATATTCAAGAACCCTAATCTTGAATTATCCTTAAAAGGCATATCTAAGTGTTTTGAATCATGAAACTAATTGAGAGGTTTTCTTAAACATGCCTTAAAGGGATCTATTCAAGAAGATGAGCTCCTAACTCCCTTTGAATCTTCAAAAATGCAAGCTAGAGTGTTCTTGGTGTTCTTGAGGTTTCTTAGAGGTTTTAGGTTGATTTTAGGTGAATTATCAAGGAAAAATGGATGGATACATGGTCTATTTATTGCCAAGAGTGTCTCACATGCTTCTTACAAGTGTCCTAGTGACTAAGCATGAGAATTGACACCTAGCATGGTGACTAATCACTCAAAATCACCAAAAAAAAACAAAAAACATATATTTAACATATAAACACGTATTTTTCTTAATAATCTAACCCGATAAACACTTACATTATGCATAGTTTATTGCTATAACTTCAAATACGCATTTCTTAACACATGTTAATCACATAAACACATATACGACTCATATTTTCACATATAAAAATATATAAACACATATATATTTATTACCTTTAGATTTTGGGGTGTTACACATTAAAAATCTTGAAGATGCTTCTTATGAAATAAGCATCAAAATACATCAAGATCAACCTAATAAGACATTGATTAAGTCTCATTAGATTTAACTATGTGTTCAACACATTACAACATGCAATGTTGCTCTTAGTCTGTAACTTTAGTAACTAAAAAAGATTACTAATAAAGGTTCAAATAACTAAATCTTATATGTCATTAGTTAGAAGTCTTACGTATGTTCAAGTCTATACTCGTTTAAGATATTGCCTTCATTGCTGAAATACTAGAAATGATGAAAATCATTTCCTAAGTTTAGTTCATCTAAAGATGTCATTTCAATATCTATAAGAAACGAAAGACTATAATTTGAACTATAGAAGAAATGAGAAACTTAAAGTAGTTGACTATCTCTAAATTTTAACTTTATTATATTCAAAGGATATAAAATGTCAACTCAGGGGTATATCCTTATGTATACGGACAGATTTATCTAATGGATCATGGAGGAGTTATAAGAACCTGATAACAACAACCTTAGTTATTATGACATAATATGATTGTCACTAAATGTTGTTTGTAAATTTATCAGTAGACTCATGATTCCAGAAATCCGATATAACATATTGAAGACTTACTGTGATAAAGTCAGATACCCTAATCTCTTAAAACAGTAACAGTTTTGAGCGGAGCTGCATTAAATTTTTGATACAAGATTATTGTTCATTTAAGAACAAAATAGAGGAAACTAAATGCTTGTATTGAAAACATTCATGATATGCTTAGGATCCTATAATTTAAGGTCTATCCTCATAAGTTTTTATAAGAGCTCATAATAAAGACGAGGTTTTCTAACGACCAAGCATATCACAATATGAATGACTAATTGATAACGGTTTGTCAGGCCGTTTCAAATCCCCAACTTAGAGATATTTTGTAGTAGTGAAGCAAGGGTTATCGAACCTAGGGAATATGTGGATCTTAACTAGTTGACTAACGAACTTAACTAAATTGACTAATTAACCTAAATTACCTAAATTGCCACTTAGCTGTTTTGAATTGGTTGATTGATTAAACTAACAAATTAACTAACTTTAACTAAAAACTAATTGAATTACCAAATTAGACAAATCTAACCACTTCTGGATCCTGGTTGGCTACCGATCTAAACAAACCTAATTAATTCCTAGCGACACATAGACATGCCCCCCAATTGCCTCCCTGACCTAATAACCTAAGTTCCTAATGGGCTGATTAGTCCTGCCGCAAGAAAGTGCTGGATCGATAAACAGGGGACCACTAAAACCCTAGATTACTAGTTAGGTTAAACAGTTTAGCATGCGGGTAACTAGTTTACTAATAGGTTAGTCATAGAACGAATCCACCAACCAATCACCAAAAGCGGTTAGTGGTGATTAGCCGGACATAACTACGTTAACAAACAAAGACATAATGAAAACAAGCATTAAAACAGTTACCGAATGATTGCAATGTGTCAAAAAACTCCAAAACAATGGTTGAAATTCGTGTTCCTACTGCTCTGGACGGAATAGGGTTGAAGGATTATGAAAATAAACTTAGCAAACAAGATTAAATACGAAACCCTAATTTTATCTTCTGTCGGCCGATTTGGGGCGTACCGCCCCAGGTTACACAATCCTGGGCGTACCGCCCGGATTCTCTAATACGGCTGCGCCCCTAATGTTTAGGGCGTACCGCCCTGGTGTCTTCAATTCTGGGCGTACCGCCCAGATCTGGATCTCAGGAACTTTCTTCTAATTTCTTCTAAGTCTTTTCCCGCTTCACACTCTTTCTCGAACTCTGCACCGATCAGCTTCCAGCTTCTCTCGTAACTACTCCAATTTAGCTCATTAAGCATTTGGTACCTCAGACACAAAAACCGTGTAAATGCAATGCAATCCAACCATTATTATAAATAAACATAACAACTTAAGCACAATAATGACAACATATTGGACTGACATCACATCCCCACACTTGACTTTTTCCGTCTCGGAAAAACTGCCATGGAATCATAATCGGGAAATCAACTCAAAATTATTCACAATTTAACATTCAGCCACCAATTCAATTCCACATTCCAAGATGTATTCATATATACTAATTGCAACTGCCGATATTTCGGTCCGACTAAACCCAACCACTGATCTTTGAGCCCCCAAGGTGTTTATATAATTTACCGAATAAAGTCTCAACCTGCTTATGTGTCCCACATTCAGAAAGTCCTAGCTTAATCTAATCCCGACTCAAATTCGGTCAAAGTAAAGGGTAATAAAGATGAAATATATATTTTCCCCACCCTAGTTAAATCAAAAACTCATATATCCCCACAATGATGAATTTAGATGGATTGCGAAATTGCTTGAGCATTTATTTGACTATTGTTGCTTTCTCTCTTCTCTTTTTTTTTTCTTTTTCTGCTTTTTTGCTTTTTTTTTTTTTTTTTATAATTGGTTAATTTTAACTATACTTACCAACGGACATCATCAGAGGTATTTTTTCACAAGGTCTTACCCCCGAAATCATACGTGAGTATTCTGCCCGCGAGATCCAGAACATCATCAGAGGCACGCTGCTGCAGGATACTATCCTCAGTTTGTACATGAGTATTTTGTCCCTTCACTCTAATTTATTAACCGCTTATTACCTAATATGCTCAAAAGATGGAAAGATGGGGCGCTGTTATTTCTCGGATTTGCTTTCACAAAAAGATCATAACGTGCCAATTTATTCTAAGGATATATAAGTTTCTAACTTAAAAAGGTCTTTTTCCTCCTAATCATCAGTTTCGACCTCACTCTAACCTCTAAAATGGGAACCCACAAGCAAGCTAATTATTAACATATTTATACAACAATAAACACAATGGGATAATTAAGCTTTACTAAACCAGTTGGGCCTACCGACACATCACAAATTAGATATATTTTCCATTCTCACCTTTTCTTACCACTTTTCCTTTCTATCTTGATTTATTTCTTAATTTTATTATGAAAATCGACTCCCAATTTTTCTATCATTTTCCATGTACCGGCAATTTTCCTCAAAACAGATTGATTTTGACTGAAAGACTTAAAACTAAAAATGACTCAAAAAATGGAAAATCTTTTTGGATTTTTTATGTTTTTCAATTTTTTTTTCTTTTCTTTTTTTCAAAAATAACAACTACCTAAAAATTCAAAAACTGACGTCCTGTCCCCCTCCCCACACTTAAGATCGACATTGCCCTCAATGTGATAGGAACACGCACAACGTATAAACAGACACGAACGATAAAATAAAAAGAAAGATAAAATGCAAAAAGAAAAACAAAAGAAATAAATAAAAAGAACAAGTTGGAACACACTCCCCTGAAATCATCGTGTAAAGCTCCTCGGAAGTCGTGCCAACACCCTCTCGCAATAGATCGTGAATTCCAGAAATCGGAAGGAAGAAGTAATTGAATGGATATCACATCTCAACCACGGTGCTACCAAGAAACAAACACATCATACCAGATATATATACAAGCAAAATAAAGCACAACCACCCCAACCGGTTACCCAGTACAGTACCCCCAGTTATCATATAGTATAAAGTACAGACCAGTATCATGAAAACAAAATAACCAAAAAGTACAGGGTAAGAAAGCAAAACCGATCAGCAGCAGCAGTGATATCAGCATAAACAGCAACTACTCCTCATCACCCCAGCACCAGCATCAAGATCTCCAGCATCATCACCTCCATCTCCAGCACCAGCATCAAGATCCTCATCACCACCTCCCTCAACATCATCGCCTCCAGCATCACCCTCATCAGCACCCTCAGGCTCCTGGAAGAACTCAGGGATAGGCATCCCCTGATGAGCCATCATACAGCGCATCGCCCTCTCTATCCTCTCAAATCGAACATCCACATAGTCTAGAACCGTCTCCTGCACCATATCCAACGTGACCTGGTCAGCCCTCGGTGGCCTCTCTGGTCTCGGCCTCAAAGGCCTCTCAACCTGATGAAGAATCCTATGTCGCCTCGCGGCTCTAGCTGCCTCATCACCAACAACAACCCTATCTCTAACAGCCGCCCACTGTGGGGGGTCAGTCATGGTCACCATCGACGCCAATCTCATATCCCCTAACTCATACGGCGAAGTCTCAGCACCTCTCGTCAGATGGGTCTCCAAATACCTACCCGGCGCGAACACTCCCAATCGCCTGGCTATCCTAGTAACATAGGGCCCCATACTCAGATGGGCGCCCTTCCCTGACGTCTGCCTCCTAGCAAATGAGGAAATCAAAACTCCAGCAACGTTGAGGTCATGACCTCCAACAATCGATCTCAGCACCGCTAAATCCAACTTCGTGACCTTATCGACGCCAGATCGGCGACCGAGAAGAGTACACGCAACAATCCTATGTATGTATCTCAGAACCGGATCCCTAATCTGCGACTCTACCAAACTATCCAAGAACGGCACTGCCCCAATCTCATCCCAAAATGCAGCGAGCTGTAAATCAGTAACCCCCTGTGGATGGGGTCGGCTAAACAATCCACGCGGCAGCGCCGCAAACTCAGGCGCCTCAACCTCCTCCTGGGAATACAACCCTGACACGACCGCAAACTCAGGTATACTCATGTGATGAGTCTGACGGCCAAGAGCGAAAGTCAGGGCGTTCCCGTCTCCAAACTGCCCCGGACCCACCTGAAAAGTCGATAAAAACTCCACAGTAAGCTCCACGTACTGGTGGTCATCCGGGGTCAACGCTCTCCTCCAGCGATCAGTCATCAAGCCTCTAATACGCTCCAGCTGTCCTAGCTGAGCCAACAAACCCCAGTCGATCGTCCTATGGTGTAACAGCGGCATCACAACAAACCTCCGCATCTGGACATCCTCGTGCGAGTCTCTCTGAAACCGCAGCAGCGAATGCTGGCGGTGATCTCTCCTCGCCACGGGTGGCGGCGGCACATCAGCCTCGGGCAACATCTCTGGTCCCCAATAGTGTATAATCCTCCGCCTGAAAGGCGGGACCGGTATGGCAGCATCCGGCTCTCCGCGACGCCTCCTCTTGGGCCCTCGACGCCCGGAACTAGGCCCCGGCTGGTCCGACATCCTGAATCACACAAGTTAGCACAAACAATAACAATAATATCAACCGGGCCTTCCTGCAAATTCATCGTTCACAAACTATTTTTGTATTTTTCGATTTTTTAATTTTTTTGGTGTTTTCAAAATTTTATAAAGAAAAACAAAAATTAAACTAAAAAGAAAAATAAAACTGAAAGTGGAAATCAAAGACGACAAAATTTGGATTTTTGGGCAAAAATTGAAAAATTCTGTTAAAAATACCCCAGGGCGTACCGCCCAGAAAATGTGTAGTTGGGGCGGTACGCCGCCCAAATCAAATTGCAGGAGCCCTAAATTCAAATTGGGGCGTACCGCTTCGGACAAGTGAGCCCTAGGCGGTACGCCGCCCAAAGATGCTCGCAAAAAAATTAAATCGGTTGGAGACCGATCCATCTAATCTATTCCCACACTCCGACAACCTCGTTCTCACATCTCATTCGGGTCATAATCGGTTAATTCCATCGAAACGCAAACCAAACTACCCTAACACTACAAACACTCGCAAAAACTAAAATTAACCAAGAAAACACGAAAACGAAACCTGTAAAGAGCTCGGAATGGTGATGTTAATGCTCGGTGGCAGTGGCCGACGTCGGCGGTCGTGAATTCCGGCGAACCGCGGTGATGATCGTGTGGGGTGGTGGTTCGACGGTGATGTACGAAGGTGATAAAAACGGTGGTGGTGGCGGTCTCCGACAGTGCGGCGGTGGTGGTGTTGGTGGGAGTGTGGCGGTGGCGGTGATCGAGAGAGACACAGTACGGGGCGGTGGTGGTGTGTGGATAACGACCGACCCACCGCTCGAAGGTTTTATTATTTTTTCTGTGTTCAAAATCCGGGCGTACCGCCCCATATGACTACGCGGTGGGCGTACCGCCCCGGTTTAAATTTCGATTTTTTAAAGAAAATTTCCGGGCGTACCGCCCCAGATTGGTTCATCCTGGGCGTACCGCCCTTGCCCTTTTTTGGCAGAAAGTTTGGAAAATTTGTGGACTCAAAATTTTTTCTATCTCTGGAAAAAACACCACTTTTGCACCACCGAACATGTATACTGCAAAAATTTCAATAAAACTTACCTGGAATGCAGTTTCTGGCACAGATTCAATCCCGAGCTTCCCGATTTCCTGAAAACACGCAAAAACGTAAAATCTAACAAAACTACGAAAACACACCAAAAATGAAAAATTAAACCAAACCGCTGGGTTGCCTCCCAGTTAGCGCTAAGTTTTTAAGGTCTTCAGCCAGACCGTACTTCCCTTTCACGTTTCAAGGCTTTCAGAAGCGGGCGCCAAAAAGTAATCGTCTTTGTCGACTTGCCCGTGAATGTCTGCCGAATCCAAATACGGCTTCAATCTATGCCCATTAACTACCTGCTTCAGATGGTCATCCAAGTCTTCAATCTCGAAGTTACCATACTCCCCCACACTTGTGATGATGTACGGCCCCGTCCATTTGCTTTTCAGCTTTCCTGGAAACAATTTCAACCGTGAGTTAAATAACCAAACTTTTTGACCTACCTTCAAATCCATCTTCTTCAACCGTGCATCATGCACTTTCTTCATCTTGTTCTTGTATACTTCTGCACTCTCATACGCCTCATCGCGTAACTCTTCCAATTCTCCCAGTTGGAGTTTTCTTTCTCTACCTGCATCATCATAACTCAAGTTAACTTCTTTAACAGCCCATAATGCTCTGTGAGCTAATTCAACAGGTAAATGACATCCCTTCCCATAGACCAACCGATATGGAGTGGTTCCAATAGGCGTTTTAAAGGCAGTGCGATACGCCCACAAGGCATCATTCAATTTGGAAGACCAATCCTTGCGGTCGATTCGCACAGTTTTCTGTAAAATCTCTTTGATTTGCCGATTGGAAACCTCCACTTGACCGCTTGTTTGCGGATGATATGGGGTTGCAATTCGGTGGTCTATGCCATACTTCTTGAGTAGTTTGCCAAATTTAAAGTTCTTGAAATGGGATCCCCCATCACTTATGATCACACGAGGGATTCCAAACCTAGAAAAAATATTTTGTTGGACAAATTTGCAAACTACACTATGGTCATTGGTCTTAGTAGCTACGGCTTCTATCCATTTGGATACATAATCTACCGCTACTAGAATGTAAAGAAAACCATTAGAATTAGGGAAAGGGCCCATAAAATCTATGCCCCAAACATCAAAAATCTCTACAACCAAAATTGGTTGCAAAGGCATCTCATCACGCTTTGTGATGCTTCCCATCTGCTGACATCTCGTGCAATGCTTCACGAACTCAAACGCATCCCTGAAAAGTGTGGGCCAAAATAAACCGGACGAAAGAACCCGGTGACCCGTCTTGTGTCCACTAAAGTGACCTCCACATGCCGATGCGTGAACCAATTCCAGCACTGCTTGTACCTCCGACTCTGGTATGCACCTCCGGATCACTTGATCCGGTCCTACCTTGAACAAATCCGGCTCATCCCATATGTATTTCTGTGCTTGAGACTTCAAATGCAACTTCTTTCTCCTTGGCCAATGTTCCGGAATAGTACCTGCATCCAAATAATTAACAATATTAGCATACCAAGGCAAGTTAGAAACACTTAGTAAATGTTCATCCGGAAACGTCTCATTGATGCTCCATTCATCTTCGTCTTCTTCAATGTGGGGCAATCGGGACAAATGGTCCGCCACCACATTTTCACTACCCTTCTTGTCTCTAATCTCCAGATTGAATTCCTGCAACAAAAGGATCCACCGAATGAGCCTCGGCTTGGCATCCTTCTTCTCCATCAAGTACCGGACCGCACTGTGGTCCGAATACACTATCACTTTGCTTCCCCAAATGTATGACCTGAACTTATCAAGAGCAAACACAACTGCAAGTAATTCTTTTTCAGTGGTAGTATAATTCAATTGAGCCCCATCTAAAGTCTTACTTGCATAATAAATCACAACCGGTTTTTTATCTACCCTTTGACCCAAAACCGCCCCAACAGCAAAATCTGAGGCATCACACATAATTTCAAAAGGTATGGACCAATCAGGTGCTTGCAAAACTGGTGCCTCAATTAATTTATTTTTCAAAGTGTTAAAAGAAATTAGACACTCATCATTAAAATCAAAAACTTCATCTTTTAACAACAGTTTGCAAAGAGGTTTGGTAATTTTGCTAAAATCTTTAATGAACCTCCTATAAAAACCGGCATGACCTAAAAATGCCCTAATGCCCTTAACATTCGTGGGAGGAGGCAAAGTTGAAATTACTTTGATTTTTGCCCTATCAACCTCAATCCCACGACTTGACACCACGTGTCCCAACACGATCCCCTCTTGAACCATAAAATGGCTCTTTTCCCAACTTAACACTAGATTAGTTTCTATGCAACGCTCTAAGACTCGTGTTAATTGGTTCAAACAAGACTCAAATGATGTACCAAAAATTGAAAAGTCGTCCATGAAAATTTCAAGTGAATCCCCGATCATATCAGAAAAAATAGCCATCATGCATCTTTGAAAAGTGGCCGGGGCATTACACAAACCGAATGGCATCCTTCGGAAAACAAAGGTGCCATAAGGACAAGTAAAAGTGGTCTTTTGTTGGTCATCGGGGTGAATGGCAATTTGATTGTACCCCGAATAACCGTCTAGAAAACAATAAAACTTTTGACCGGACAACTTCTCAATAATTTGGTCAATGAAAGGTAGAGGAAAATGGTCCTTGGAAGTTGCGGAATTCAACTTCCTATAATCAATGCAAATTCGCCACCCGGTTACCGGTCGGGTGGCAATTTCCTCACCTTTCTCGTTCCTAACAATTTGAATTCCCGCTTTCTTGGGAACGGTTTGAGTTGGACTTACCCATGTGCTATCGGAGATAGGATAAATGATACCTGCATCAAGCCATTTGAGTACCTCCTTCTTGACTACCTCACGCATGTTTGGGTTAAGCCTCCTTTGTGCATCTCTCGCGGGCTTTGCTCCTTCCTCGGTAATGATCTTGTGCATGACTATGGATGGACTAATTCCTTTCAAATCTGCAATGGTCCATCCAATAGCCGCCCGATGCTTCACTAACACCTTCATCAATTCCTCTTCTTGCTCTTTTGTTAAACCTGCAGAAACAATAACAGGAAGGGTGTTATTCTCACCAACAAAATTGTATTTCAAATGTTTAGGAAGTTCTTTAAGTTCAAGAGATGGTGGTGATTCTAGTGAAGGCTTCAATTGTGAGTCGATATGCTCCGGTAAGCTCTCCACTTGAACAGACCATGGTGGTCTTTGGTCTCTCAATGCCATCAACTCGTGGCTCTCATCCTCTGCTTCCATCTCCTTGACCATACCTGCATAACCCCTGCCAAACAAAGCAAATTCCTCGGGGGTCCCATCCTCCTCATTAATTTGAAAAAATGGAGGCATAAGACCATCAACAATTTCAGCCCGAAAGCATTCATCGTCGTCCCGAGGGTTAGTCACATTACCAAAAACACTTAACCGCATTTTGCGGTTCCCAAAAGTCATGTCAACGGTACCCGACCTACAATCAATTTGAGAATGACTAGTAGCTAGAAAAGGTCGACCCAAAATTACCGTTGGTTGAGCGGTTTTTTCAACTGACACATAATCAAGAACCAAGAAATCTACCGGATAGAAAAATTCATTAACTTTAACAATGACATCCGATAGAATTCCCCGGGGAAGCTTAGGGGTCAAATCGGCCAAAATCACCGTAGTGTCGGCCTTTTTCAGAGGTCCAAAATCGTACTGATCGTACAAGCTCCCCGGTAAGATACTAACACTCGCTCCAAGATCCAAAAGGGCGCGGGTCATCTGAAAGTCACCAACTTGAATTGAAATAATTGGTGCCCCCGGATCTTGGAGTTTCTTGGGCAAAATGCCTGAAATTATGGCACTCACATCTGCATTTGCATCAAGCTGTTTCGGAATCTTATAATTCCGCTTTTGAGTGCACATATCTTTCAAGTACTTTGCGTAAGCCGGAATTTGCCTAATTGCATCTAAAAGGGGAAGATTAATTTTTACTTGTTTAAAAATGTCCCACATCTCATCTTGTTGTGGGCCCAGTTTAGATGTTGTTTTCTTATTAGGATCAATTAAGGCTTTTGGAAAAGGGACCGTCTTTTTCTGTTCAACCACCTCATTATCTATTACCCTATTGTTTGATTCATTAAAAGTTACTTTCTTTATGTTCCTAGGGTTACTAGACTCAGTTTCAACAGATTTTGGAGTTGTTTGGTCAGTTTCCGGCTCACTTTCATTATCACTTACCCAATCCTCCACCACCCCATCAACTTGCGGTGGAGGTGTCCCCACCTTATTATCTACGGACTTACCTGATCTCAAGGTTGTGATCTTGTTGATTGGCACATGTCTCGTATTCTTCGAGCTGGAAGGTTGATTCTGTTGATGTTGTGGGTTAATGGTGGTGTCGCTGGGCAATTTTCCCGGATCCCGCTTTGATGACTCGGCCGCCAATTGGCCCAATTGTTTCTGAAAAGCTGCCATGGTTTTCTCATTGACCTCGAACCTCCGTTCAAACCCATTAACTTTATCCGCAATTGAATCCATTTTCGCCATCATGGCGGCAAACTGAGCTTGCATCCCATCATCTGGTGCCGGTTGAGCTTGTTGGTAGCTCCTTTGGGGCGGATTTCCACCTTGAGTGTAGGTGTTCCGTTGATAGCCCCCTTGGTTGTACCCTGATGGCCGGCTTTGATACTGCGTCTGAGCTCCACCCTGCACATTAGAACTTTGAAAGTTAGGATTTAATTGATTGTTAGCATTACCATACCTGAAATTTGGATGATTGCGAAGGTTAGGATGGTAGGTGTTGGAGTTCATGGCCCCTTGCACATAGTTGACATCCTCACTCTGCTGCATCCCACTCGAACAAGAACCAGCTGCATGTCCCAACTCGCCACAAATAGTGCACACCGGAATTTGTGCACTTACCTTCACCTCTTCGGGTATTCCCCCCAACTTCATACTCGCTACCTGCTTCTCCAAGAGGAGGTTCTGTTGACGTAGCTTCTCTATCCTTTCCTCCGCCTCATAGTCGACCGATTTGACCGAGGTGGATCTCGATCGTCTTCCATTTTGAGCTAGTCTTTTGGAGGTGGCACTAAGTCTTTCAATGTGCCCCCAATCTACCTCTTCTGTGTTGGTCAAAAAGGTGCCATTGCTGATGGAGTTCAAATCCCGAATATCCTCTGGGAGAAGCCCGTCATAAAATGCTTTGATGAGGTCCCATGTATCAATCCCATGATGTGGACATTTCCGCAACAACTCCTTGAACCTAGTGAAGGCCTCGTGAAATGGTTCTCCGCTATGTTGTTGGAAGGATCGGATCTCTTCCTTGACCTCACTTGTTTTGCTCATCGGATAGTACTCTTCAAGGAAAGCTTCTTGCAATTGCACCCAAGTATAGATGCTATTGGGTGTGAGACTCTCGAACCATCTTCGTGCTCGATCTTTGAGAGTATATGAGAAGAGCATTAGCTTTACATCGTACTGTGTGAACCCCGTGGCTCCAATCGGTATGCAAGCGGACTCAAAGCTATGAATGTGATGATATGGCTCTTCGGAACGTTTCCCGTAAAACTCCGGTAAATGGCTCAAATATTGCGGTCGGACCTCAAATGCTCTTCGATTGTCCCCAATTGGTGTGACGACTGGTGATGCACTGGGGACAACTATTGGCTTGAAATGACTAGCCACTCCCTGAACCGGTGGGTTTTCTACCAATCTTGGGACTCCTCCCTCCATTTGAAGACGAGCTCCCCCATTGTTGAATTGTGGAACTCCTCTGGGGGGGGGGGGGGAAGCTCTTCTTCCTTGTGGTGCAAAATTGGCCTGTGGAGCTCTTGCTCTGTTCCTGGGTGCCTCAACCGGTGGTTCCTCTCTATACCCATATCCATCTTCCTGTTCATTCGGGTCATACCACTCTTGATCCCACTGTGCCTCTTGCCTTCGCCAATCTTCTTCCTCATACAATGGGTTTTGTCGGTTTCGGGGTGGGTTGGCATTTCGGGGTTGTGGTGGAGCTTGGCGGAATATGGGTGGTTGTGGTTGGTAGGGTGGACTTGGTTGCCTCACCCGGTAGTGGTAATCTTCCTCCTCATGGTGTGAGGATTTAGGAGAAAGAGAAGGGATGGAATTGTGCCCGTGCACCCGAAATGGTGGAACTTGAGCTGGAGGGATGATGGGGTCTCCATCTTGTGGCATGGCAGGGTTCACTGGCTCATTTTGGGGTTGGTTTTGTGGGTGGTTTTGTGGTTGGTATTGATGTGGATTGGGGTTTGCATTTGGGTCGGGATTTTGGTTTTGTGGGAAGGGATTTTGGTTTTGGTTTTGGTTTTGGTTCGGGTGAAAGTTGAGATTTGGGTTGGGGTTGGGATTTTGGCCCTCCATAGCTTTTCTGTTTCTCTGTTCTGCTCGGTTCTGCCGAGCTGTTCTCTCAATCTCCGGATTTTAGATCAACGGTGATGTTTTGCGGGAATGCCGCGTATGCATGCACAATCACCTAAAACCTGCAAAAATGGTCACAAACAAGCAAACCAATTACGCAGCACTGCTCCAGGGGATGTAAATAAGGTAATAGAACAGAAAAAATCGAAACTTGGATGGTCAAAAATTTCAAAACTTTCTGTGAAAAACAGAGATAGGCGTACCGCCCCGGATTGTTGAATCCACGGCGTACCGCCCCGATTGAGATTTCGACAAAAATTAATTTTTTTTTTTTTTAGTTGCAGAAAATAATTACTGGAATAAAAACACTATTTTTGGATTTTTTTTGGTTTTTTTTTTGGATTTTTTGAAAAATTAAATAAAAATTGCAACAAAATCAACTAATCAAAAAGCGCACTAATTCCCCGGCAACGACGCCAATTTGATAACGGTTTGTCAGGCCGTTTCAAATCCCCAACTTAGAGATATTTTGTAGTAGTGAAGCAAGGGTTATCGAACCTAGGGAATATGTGGATCTTAACTAGTTGACTAACGAACTTAACTAAATTGACTAATTAACCTAAATTACCTAAATTGCCACTTAGCTGTTTTGAATTGGTTGATTGATTAAACTAACAAATTAACTAACTTTAACTAAAAACTAATTGAATTACCAAATTAGACAAATCTAACCACTTCTGGATCCTGGTTGGCTACCGATCTAAACAAACCTAATTAATTCCTAGCGACACATAGACATGCCCCCCAATTGCCTCCCTGACCTAATAACCTAAGTTCCTAATGGGCTGATTAGTCCTGCCGCAAGAAAGTGCTGGATCGATAAACAGGGGACCACTAAAACCCTAGATTACTAGTTAGGTTAAACAGTTTAGCATGCGGGTAACTAGTTTACTAATAGGTTAGTCATAGAACGAATCCACCAACCAATCACCAAAAGCGGTTAGTGGTGATTAGCCGGACATAACTACGTTAACAAACAAAGACATAATGAAAACAAGCATTAAAACAGTTACCGAATGATTGCAATGTGTCAAAAAACTCCAAAACAATGGTTGAAATTCGTGTTCCTACTGCTCTGGACGGAATAGGGTTGAAGGATTATGAAAATAAACTTAGCAAACAAGATTAAATACGAAACCCTAATTTTATCTTCTGTCGGCCGATTTGGGGCGTACCGCCCCAGGTTACACAATCCTGGGCGTACCGCCCGGATTCTCTAATACGGCTGCGCCCCTAATGTTTAGGGCGTACCGCCCTGGTGTCTTCAATTCTGGGCGTACCGCCCAGATCTGGATCTCAGGAACTTTCTTCTAATTTCTTCTAAGTCTTTTCCCGCTTCACACTCTTTCTCGAACTCTGCACCGATCAGCTTCCAGCTTCTCTCGTAACTACTCCAATTTAGCTCATTAAGCATTTGGTACCTCAGACACAAAAACCGTGTAAATGCAATGCAATCCAACCATTATTATAAATAAACATAACAACTTAAGCACAATAATGACAACATATTGGACTGACATCACTAATTATTAATTATTCCTCATCCGTTTTGATTTTGTCTCTGAATATGTTATGCATGCCTTATTGACATATAGACAGTTTTATTATAAATCAACGTTAAGGGCTTATTTTTGTGATTGATTCTGAATTTAAGTTGAATTTTAAATTTGGGGTTGTAGTATGATTAATGGGGGTCTTGAGTTGGATAATCAACTCTATGACTGTATTTTTCTGCTGCAATTTTGGTTTAAAATTGAAATGAGTATTAAATTATGATCAGACTTAGCTAATAGCTCATTATAAATGATTGCTCGGCCAAGTGGGAGAATGTTAGACTATATATTTACTATATATATATATATATATATATATATATATATATATATATATATATATAGGGTTCTGTTCAAATGAGAACTTTTTGTTTTGAGAACTTTTGAGAACTAAATCTCAACCACTAATTTCAGATGGGGACCACTATAATTCATGGGGGGGTTTTCCATATATATAAACTAGTGGCTAAGATTAGTTCTTTTTAGTTCTCAAACCCAATTGGTTCTCAAATGATCCTCTCCCTATATATATATGTGTATATATATATATATGATTTTCGTATATATATATATATTATGTGGCCTTAATCATTTATCTTAAATAAACCAGTTACCTAATTTAACCCTATCAGACATTTATTTGATGGACGTAATTGCCCTTAATGATAGATTAGAGTTTCCCCTTGGGTGTATATATGGGGCATCAACTAGTTAAATGCTAATCACCATATCAATTTCGGCCCCTCTCTATGCTCTCTCTCTTTCACGAAATCATAAACCCTTACGATTTCACCATCATTAGCATACACCCTAAACGGGAACCAAGGCTACTCACAGGATGGACAACATGACTGCTGCTACTGCTGATCTCAATCAGATAACTACAGGTAATCTTTATTATATTATCTATTTTACATTAACGATTCAGGACTCGTCAACAGAGAATTGATATATAGAAAATGAGAAATAAACCTTTAACAATCAACCCGTGAATAATGAAATAGAGAAGCTAGTTCTTTGGTTTTATGAATCTAAGGCCGGGCGGAACGGGCCTCGGCTAGTCGCTCGACAACACCGCCGCCGGTCTCGCAGCTTCGGCAAAAAACCATCCTCAACGGCTACAAGTAGTCGGAGTTAACAACGGTACAATTTTTTAAAATTTAATTTCTTTCACCTATATATACACACACAACAAACCACAAATCCTCACCACTCTTCCACCATTTCTATTAACTTTCACTCTAAACAATTCCACTTTAAAATGGCTTGGACTACCAACGAGGAGATCACGTTGGTTCACGCTTGGCTTCACGTGTCCAAGGACAAGGTTCTTCATCACTCGACGACGAATCAATTTTGGGCTACAGTGCTTGACCATTTCAACAAAGAACTTGGTGGTTCGAATAGAACCATACACCAAATGAACTCGAGATGGCAAAAAATAACTTCGAAGGTTAACAAGTTCGAAGGTGTCTACGTCGAAATTGAACGAAAAGCTACCATGGCGGATCTTGATTCGGGTTTGATGTTTAAGGCGTTGTGTGAGTACCGAAAAATACATGACAAGCAGGGTTTTTCAAACGTCGAGGTTTGGACCTTAATGAGGGACTATCTTCAGAGGGCATCAACTTCAAATAATAATATCTAAGTTTTTATTTATTTTATGTAAACGTTTTAATTTATTTATGTAATGTGGGGTTTTAAAAAAAAATGTTTTTAATTTATGTTATATGTGTTTTTCTTTTAAATAAAGAAATTATTAAAATGTATTAAAGTTTCTACCTACCAAATTCTACCACTCACTCTTAGAATTTCTTTAAAATTCTACTTCAATTCTACTTTTTTCTCTCTCCTGCGTGACACACTCCTATTGGTTACCATCAAAACTTTCAAAACTTTTATTCTACCACTCTCCCCACCCGAAGCTTCAGTGCTGCTTTTCCTGTGTCTCTATATTCGCTTCAACCTAAGTATTTTTACTAAAAAAGAAGCTAAACTTGGTTATTCTTTTTTCATCATAAAGGCTCTAAATTTTAAACAAAACATATAAATCCAAGAAATTAAGAAAACCATACCAAATCTTCGTGCAAAATAACGATCATCTAAATAAATCTCTTAGCATTAGATTATAAAAATGCCTAACAACTTTTTCCTAACAATTTGGAAACAAAAACACTTTGAACATTGATACAACAATAAGAAGAAAAAAAACCCTAACCTAGATACTTCACCTGAACATACAACATTTCTAGTTCCATTTATGATGTTGTGCTTTAACTACAACAGTGATGACCTCAGTGGCGGACCTAGACATAAGTTTACGGGTTCGCCCGACACCCATAAAATTTTCTGGCAGTGTATTATTTTTTGATTTTTTCTTAACCGAACCTCAAGAAATTTGGTGACCGAACCCCTTAATTTTTTACACCACCCTCAAACTGTTGATGTGAAGAAAGAACGATGTTTGTATTGTTAAACTTTTTATGTTTGAAGTTGGAGGTTTAATGGAAAGAAAGTTGGAGAAGAAAAAACAAAAAGTGAAAGAAAGTTATGATGGGTCCAAAGACCAAAGTTTTGTCCTTTTAGTATTTTGTTTGTATATACTGCAATTTGTACTTTAGTAATAAGGGTATAATGGATTAGGTTATACAGAAAACCAATATTTTGTAAAAAAAACCAAAAAATTAAAAAAGAAATTTATATTTTTAAACTTTTTTTATATGTTTCTTTCATTATTTTAAAAATACTGGAAAAAGTAAAAACTTTAAAAACATTTTTGAGTTTTTTTAAAAAATAAAAAATAAAATTCGGATTTTAGCTTTAAATTAATAATACACAATGCAACAATAATATAAAATTGGTTTATGAATGCCAATTCTTTATTTTTTATATTATTCGCATAAACTACGTCCATATTTAAGTTATGTTTCTTCTTTTTAAATAGTTTTAGTTATAATGTATGCAATACTATTAGTACTATTGCATGATGCATTAATAAAAAACCACTAAACTTTTTATTATTTTAAATTTTTTTTCCATAAATAAAGCTAATAAAATTATAGACTTTGTGGTGAAATTCTTTTTAAAAATTATTAATATATGAAGAAGTTATAGAGAAAAAAAGGTTGGTTTTTTGGTTTTTTAGATAATTGTTGGTTTTCTGTAGATCTTTTCCCATAATGCCTTTTTCGTTTCTATTTCAATACTTATTAAGTTTTTGATTTTTATTCTTTTAATTGTTACCATGTTTTATTTTCTCTTAATATATTTTAGTAAAATTATTAAATTTATACTCATTAAGTTCTTGTTTTTCTTTTCAATAAGTGAGAAAAAAGTTAATTCTATAATAAGTGAAAAAGAAGGTAGATCTATGAAAAGTTAACTTTCGGTGATGTAGTTTGCACGAACAAAATAACGATTATTTGATTATATACGAGAGTAATTAAGCTTTTTTGGGTAAAAGGTTACCCCAGTGATATATACTAACAACCAAATAAAGTACAAGTAGTAGAGAGAGTCTCTACTAATTCTCAAGCAGGGACAGGCCCCTGAAGAGTAACACAAACAAAAACAAGAAAATCACACCCACTAATAACCCCTAGCACAAACTAGACGCAAATCAACCCAGAATGGTCAGCAAATCAGCCACCATCATCTGAAATCTTAGCACCAGTAATATCCCAATCGGCAAGGGTTAGGGACACGTTCTCGCAATTCCGAAATCTGAGCACCATAAGTCTATATCGAATATCCTCGCACACATGTTGAAACACCGCCTCAGAAGATCTAGCATGCTGCTCATGATATCTCCCATTCCGTTCCTTCCAAATTTGATAAACAGTTGTCGCAACAGCAAGTTTGCTCACAACCACTTTGAGGCGTTTTGAGTTCGCCCCATCAGTTAGCATGCTGATAATACTGCTCCAGTTATTCGACAGATCAGTTCTAGCAATCTTGAGACACACCTTTCGCCAAATATCCAGAGAAAAAGAACATTCAAAAAATAAATGATTATGTGTTTCTGTCTCTGCATGGCATAGAAGACAACACATCATGATCATGTTCCCTTTTTTAATATTCCATTCCCTAAGCTTGTCTTGAGTACGCAATCTCTCCATAACAACCAGCCATAATAAAAATACATGCTTTGGAATACAAGCAGAGAACCATACAACATGCATCCATGGAACACCCGTCCTCGCGTTTCTAAACGAGTTCCGTGCAAGAGACGTCGAGAAATGTTTGTTGGTCCTACCAATACACCAAACCAGCTCATCACGTTTCGCATTAAGAGTTACAGTTTGAATATCACGAAGAGCAGGGTACGCATCAGGCCATTCAGGAGGCCAATTCCAAACCCCACTCGAAACTAAATCCGCCACCTTAGAGGAAATATTGTAACCAGCCATGTGAATATGTCTAGTAGAGATAATATACCCTAGCGGCCCAATAGAACTCCAATTATCAAACCAAGCTGACGTAGCTTGCCCATTACCAATAATCGTCCGTATGAAATAGCGAACCTTCAACCTGATTTGAAAGATTTTTCTCCAACTCCACGAGCTATTAGCCACCGGTTTACAATTCCATAAAGTTCGCCCTCTCAATCTATAAACATGAATCCACTGAACCCATAGAGACTGCCTATTAGTAACGATGCTCCAGATATGTCTAGCTAAAAGAGCGATGTTCATATCCCGAATGCGACGAATGCCCAGGCCCCCCTCATGTTTAGGAGCACACACCACTTTCCATGACACTTTAGCAGCTCCCCTACCTAGTTTACCTTGAGACCACAAGAAACCCCGCATCTTGGCCTCCAATTCCTTTGTCACAGATACAGGAAGAAGGAATACCGAGGCCCAATAAATGTGCATAGCAGACAATACCGATGTAATAAGTTGTAGGCGACAAGCAAACGAAAGGCATTTGTTTTTCCAACTTCCAATTCTATTGTCAGCCGCCTCCAATAAACTATGGCAGTCCCTATAACGGAGACGAGAAGAGATCAAAGGCACACCCAAGTATTTGACTGGCAAAACTCCTTTTTTAAACGGCATGCTATTCAGAATCGCCATTCTACTCTTACTCTTCTGCAATGGAGAGTAATTAAGCTAATAGTACTTGAATAGTCTCTTTGTGTAAATGTCTATATAAAAGAATTTATTATGTGACTGGACCCGACCCAACTCAAACGGATCCGAAAAAAGTTAATATTTAGAGATAGACGGGTTGACCTTAAAAATTTTCCGACCGCCCATGAAAATATATCTTGGGTTCGCCACTGGCTGACCTGTCACAAAAAAAAAAGTGTTATCAGGCCAACCCAAACCAAACCTGTCGGTCGATGTTCACCCGTCATAAAAAAGTATTGGAATTTTGAGAGAAAAACTAGTGAATATGTGTTTTCCAATAAGTGTGAAAATGAGTTTTTCACCAGCTTTGGACTAAAATTAAAAAAAGATAACATAGGTTGTTGCCTCTGTATTTTATGGGTTTGTGTAGTACGTTGTGAGGGCTTTCCAACGCACCAAACCACGTCCAAATCCGAGCTCGTATGAATGAGATATCGAGGCTCAAAGTTGAGGTTTCAAAGCTGTTAAAGCTGTGAAAATAAGAGATAAAATGCTAAGTAAAGCATGTGGACTCATCCCGTACTGGTTGGGGAATAAAATCAAAAGTGGTTTATAAGGTGGGAACCTTACAAACTATTGTTTCCTTTTGGACACATCCCTTGGACCCTCAGGGGTGCGAAGAACCACTAACTCGCACTCGCACACGCGCGCGCGTGGCGTGGGCGTATGGGCGCAATGTGGCGCTTTGATGGCGCACTTCACATTGCCGCGAGCCGGTTGAGAGCCGCCTTATTGTTTTTAAGTTCAACCGAAAGTTGGTCCGGTTGAAGTCCAGGCGGATAGGTTCAAGCGGAACCTGTTTAAGCGGAAGGTTGAACCTGTGTGGTTCAGCCGGATGGTTCGAGCAGTGCGCGAGTTCAGCCAGATGGTGTTCCGGTTGAACTGGTTCAAGCGGAATAGTTGAACCGGAAGGTTCAAGCGGACCTCTGTTCAGCCGGAAGTTGGAACGAAATTGAACCGGAAGATAAGTTCTTCCGGAAAATAGTTGTTACGCGGAGTTCTTCGGAATGACAGTTATAAACGCGTTTTGAGCTAATTAAGCTAATTTCACGTTAATTAGAAATCAATTAGCATTAAAGACGTTTAATGCAAAGTTTGACTACGAATTAACTTAGAGTGCTCTCCAAGACTCCCACCACTATAAATACAACCTCGTTGGTTGAGGCAAATACACACCGAATTCATAAGAATTTTTTCTCTCTTCTCATTCCCAAACTTTCTCTCATCTTCTTCATCGTTCTTGGTTTCTTCAAGCTTCGAAGGTATTTTCAGGCTTAGTGTTATCCCGGCCGTACAATACAATTTAGGCGATTGTACCCTGGGAAACAAAACGGGTTCTTCGGTAGACCCGAAATTTATTTTAAGGGACCCGGGTTTTGACCCGAAGCCTTAGCTAAGATTCCTTTAAATCTTCATCGTTTTCTTAAACTAATATCAAAAGAGTTTTCTCAAACCTTTTTCTTTGACTTTAAACTTGCTTTTTGTCATTTAAAATCTTTTCCATAACTTTCTGTCACTATTTCTCTTTCATCCAAACATTGTTATTTTCTTTATAAGCATTTGTCATGTTTTGTATCTTATTTGTAATTTCACTTCGTTTCATTTCCTTGTAATCTTTTATTCATTTCTTTGTATTGTACTTCATTTTCGTGTAACCTGTTGATATCTCCTTGTAATTGTAATAGGAGTAGATCAAGTTCTTTGAATTGTATTGTAATAGAATAGGTTTCTTTCTTTTGTTGTAATCGTACTTAAATAATTTTTTTTATTTTAAATTTACGAACGGTTTTTCTACAAAAAGGACGTGTTAGCCAACCCAACTGACCTGGCCATCTTGCCATCTCAAATATACACATGCTGAGTTTGGCGATAACCTTTCTTAAACTCGGTTATGATCTTCATGAAAGTGCTAGTGGTGAAATTAATTGAATAACAATACTAATGTGCACTTCTAGGAAGCTGAAGCGGCCTCAGGAGCAATGTTTTCACCACCGGACCGGACCGGCCGGTCCGACCGGTTTAGCCAGGAACCGGTGTCTTCGCCGGTCCGGTTTCGTGTCCTTGAACCGCTCACGTTTTACCCGGCTGGTTTTTGCGATTAAACGGTTGGACCGGTAACCCGGTTTAAAGGTTCGACCGGAATTTAACTTAGAAAGACAAGATTAAACTGAAAAATAGAACTAAGAAGAACACTCGATCTGGATCTTGAAAGAAGAAGCGGAACACTGGATCTAAAAAGAAAAGCGTCAATAACAGCTTCAAATAAGTGAGATCGACGAAGGACAACGATGATACATAACACCAATACTGTTGGCCGGATTTGTGAGCAGCGACCTCTCTGCTTGGGTAGAATAGAGAACCATTGTTGTTTTCTTGTTTAGAAGATGGAGATAATAGATGTCGGCTGCTCCTTTTTTCTTTCTATGTAGGGTTTTTAAAAGTTTTTATTACACCCTTCATATATATGATAGTTGTGTTTTTAACCCCTCCTTTTCTTTGTTTTACAAAATGGTCATATCTAGTCCATTATAATTGATTACATATAAATAATTTATTTAAAATGTCATCCGGTTCTTAAATCCGGTCCGACTGATCCGACCGGTCCGACCAGTGAACCGGTAAGACAACCGGTTCACTGTCTGGTCCGGTTTTAAAAACATTGCTTAGGAGCGTGTTTTAGGGTGACAATGTTGCTTCATTGTTCCTTATTGAAGAAATGGGTGTGGACCGTGGCTGAAGCAAATGTCTAAGAAGATTGAAACGAGACCAACTCACATTAGGATTCGTTTGACAGATAAAGGCCGTTAAAATCGCCAAATGGACACCCCAAAAGAACCCAAATGACTACAAAAAGGAAATTACATTTTAAAGCTATTAACAATTAAAGGAAATTATAAATGTGAAAGTAAACGGCTTGAAAGATGATCCTTACATTACCATACTGTTATGATTGAAAGGTTACCTCTCCATTCCATAATACATCAATATATATAGTTACATAGTTACATCGACAACCCTTAACTATCGACTAATATACAAACCGTAACTATACACAATATCGTCTAATATACCCCCTCAGTCTAAGGCGGAGTACGACAAAGACTTAGACTGTTCCGAAAATCAATAAAAAGATACCGAGGTAAGCCTTTCGTGAAAATATCCGCGAACTGATAACGGGACGGCACATGAAGCACCCTAATATTCCCCTGCCGAACCTGATCACGAACAAAGTGTATGTCGATCTCAATGTGCTTCGTTCGCTGATGATGAACCGGATTCTCTGACATGTATATCGCACTAACATTGTCGCAGTAGACAATAGATGTACGACGAGGTGGTGTGCCGAGTTCTAAAAGAAGATTGCGAAGCCATGAGATTTCGGCCACCACGTGAGCCACCCCTCTATATTCGGCCTCCGCACTGGACCGAGACACCACGGTTTGACGTTTGGATGACCAGGACACTAAAGTATCACCATAATAAACACAGTAACCGGATGTTGATCGCCTAGTGTCCGGGCACCCTGCCCAGTCTGCATCTGTATAAGCAACTAAAGAGGGGCTGTTTGAACCGGTCATATAAACACCCAAATCAAGCGTACCTTTGAGATACCTGAGAATCCGTTTTAAAGCCGAAAGATGAGATGATCGTGGGGCGTGCATATACATGCAAACCTGTTGAACTGCATATGATATATCAGGACGTGTAAAGGTAAGGTACTGGAGGGCACCAGCTAAACTCCTGTAAGTGGTGGGGTCATCAATCAAATCACCATCTGAAGCACTAAGTTTCCCATTTGTGTCAACGGGAGTGTGCACTGGATTACAATCACTCATATTCGCCCGAGCTAGAATATCAGTTGCATAAGTCTGTTGGGACAAAAACATACCACGAGAATCACGGCGTACGGAAATTCCGAGAAAATAAGATAGTGGACCGAGATCCTTCATTGCGAATTCTGAAGATAACTGAGAAAGAATACGTTGATGAAGAGATGCTGATGAAGCTGTAAAGATGATATCATCGACGTACAATAGTAGGTACGCGACGTCCCTGCCGTGGCGATAAATAAAGAGCGAGTGATCAGACGAGCTGTGGCGAAACCCCAAAGTAAAGACAAAGTCGGTAAATCGCTGGTACCAGGCCCGAGGGGCCTGCTTTAGCCCATATAGAGAACGCCTCAACCGACATACATGATTAGGGCAATTGGGGTCCCTAAAACCCGCTGGCTGATGCATGTAAACCGTTTCCTGTAAATTACCATGCAAGAAGGCGTTTTTAACGTCCAACTGATGAATCCCCCATCCGTTCGATAAGGCAAGACTGAGAACAACTCTGATGGTTGCCGGTTTGACCACCGGACTGAACGTCTCATGACAATCGATCCCCACCTGCTGTGACCTGCCATCACAAACTAAACGCGCCTTATAGCGTTCAAGAGTACCATCAGATTTCAATTTATGTTTAAAAATCCACATGCATCTAATTAAGTTCATGTCCGAGCGTCTAGGTACTAATTCCCAAGTATTATTATCAATAAGGGCATTAAACTCATCAGTCATCGCCTGGAGCCACACGGGTGAGTTTAAGGCTTCGGGCACATTTTTGGGGATCGGAGATAGGGTAGAATGGTTGAGGTTAAAAATTTTCTTGGGTTTGGTGGTGCCAACCATTCCTCGAGTTGTCATTGTTCGGGTTTGTGGTGGAGGAGGTGGGGGAGGGGGAGTGGGAGGATCGGGTGAAGAAGGTGAAAAAGTGGCGGAACCGGCGGGTTGGGTATTATCTGGAGCATCGGTGGGAGGGGTTACGGGAGTTGGGCCGAAGGTTGGTACTGGGCTGTGATTCGGTGAGGAAAAGGTAGTGGACGGGTTTGGGCTGGAAGGTGGGCTGATGGTTGGGCTCGGTGTGGGGCTAGGATGATCACCAGACGCAGACGGGTATCCAACAGAAGGCCATATCGCGGGGGAGGTGTCGGCCGAAGGCTGGGATGGAACTGGGGTATTTGAAGATCGATTTTTATATGGAAAAACACGTTCGTCGAAGACGACGTGTCGGGAAATGAACATCTTTTGAGTAGCGACCTCGAGGCATTTATACCCCCTATGATTAGAGGGATATCCCAAAAAAATACAAGCGGAGGAACGGGGTTGTAATTTATGGATGGTAGAAGACGGGAAAAGAGGATAGCATAAGCAACCGAAGGTGCGAAGATGGGAGTAGGAGGGGTGTTTGCCATAGAGTAAATAGGTAGGGGTGAGAAGTTGTTTGGTTTTGGTTGGGAGAATGTTTAGAAGGTAAGTGGACATTTGAAGAGAGTGATGCCAAAATGAGAGAGGGAGGGAAGCGGAGGTGAGAAGGGTACGGAGAATGTTATTGATGGACCGTATTTTTCTTTCAGATTTTCCGTTTTGGGGAGAAGTGTGAGGGCAAGAGAAACGGAAAAGCATGCCTGTTTTATTGCAAAAATCATGAAATTGGTTATTATTGAATTCAGTTCCATTGTCACATTGTAACGTTTTGATGTTGGCATTAAACTGTGTTTGAATCATTTTATGAAAATTACTAAACACCGAAAACACATGGGATTTGTGTGTAAGTGGGAACGTCCATAAATAATTTGTGTAGTCGTCTAAAAACAGGACGTAATACCTATGCCCCCCCCCCGTACTGGTAACGGGAGAGGTCCAGAGGTCGCTATGTATAATATCAAAAGGTGAAGAAGTATAAGTCACAGAATCTGTAAATGGCAGTTTAATATGTTTACCAAGCACACAAGGTTCACACAACGAATCAGAAAAAGAGCCAACATCAATAAGTTTACGAGAGTTCAAAACACGCAAAATAGATAAACCAGGATGGCCTAAACGAGAGTGCCAAAGGTCTTGGGATAAAGCTGCAAAGGTGGATGGACTGGTGAGACGGCTTGAAGGTGTAGATAGTGGATAAAGATCCCCCGAGCTGTCACATCTGAGGATAGGAATCTGCGTCTGGTAATCCTTCACAAGAAATCCAAAAGGGTCAAATTCAATTGAAATTTTATTATCCGTGGTTAGTTGTCTAACAGATAGAAGATTTTTAATTAGGTGAGGTGCAACAAGGATGTTGTTTATTTTTAGAGGGGGGAAGGGTGGTTTAAGGGTAGTGTTGCCGGTTCCGCTTACGGGTATGTGGCGACCATTACCGACAACTATATGGTTTTGATTACCATTATTGACATAATTTGAGAAAGTACCTGACGTGTTGGCCATGTGATGGGTAGCTCCGGTGTCAAGAATCCATTGTTGCTGATCCGGATTCAACGTCATGGTGGGGTTCATAGTTGGTGGAACATAAGTAGGCACATAATTCCCATCCATAGTGAATGCTTGTGGACCGGGACCAAGAATACCTGCAGAATTAGTGGGGCGAAACTGGGGAGGTGGTCGGGTAGGCATTTGTATAGTCGGGTAAGGGGCGGGTGGTGCTTGCCAAGATGCATTGTATGACCATGGTCCAAAACTCTGGGCGTTCCAGGGTGGTGTGTAATTAGTATTATTGTAACCACCCCGATTTGGCTTTGAACGACCACGGTTATGATAGTAATTGTTACCCCCACGACCCCGACCACCCCGGTAATTATTATTTCGCCCTCCCCCCCTGGAGAAAGAATCATAAAAGGGTCGACCTGAGTTGTAGCGGGCTGCAGTGGACTGATCCGCCACCTGCGGCTGTTGCTGGGCGGTTCCGGCAGCCGGCGGGTTGGCCGACGTTCCGGCAGAAGCGGCGAAGGAGGCAGCGGCGGGTGGAGGCTGATTTTTCTTGCGAGTCTCCTCCAAAAGGAGTCTTGAACGGGCAGTAAAGAAATCAGGAAGGGGAGTTGTCTGCTGTAACAACATAGCGACGCCATCATATCGCTCGTTTAATCCGGCAATCAACTGTAGAACGAGCATATGATCATTGACAGGCGCCCCGACGTCGCTCAGTTGATCGGAAAGGTTCTGCAAGGCTTGACAATAACTAGTAACATCAGGAAAATCATCGATGCGGGTATTGGCAAATTTGTTTTGCAGTTGAACCGCACGTTGGTTTTGGTTATCAAGGAAAATTTTCTTCAACAAAGCCCAAGCATCGGCAGCAGTCTTGGTTTTTCTGAGAATGATCTTCATAAGGTCTTTGTGGATGGTGCCATACATCCATTGGAGCACAACAGAATCTAGGCGCTTCCACAAAGCCTGTTCTTCTTTCGATTTTTCAGTAGAAGACTCGGTAGTTTCAGTAGGAACGAGATGATCAATAACGTCATATGCTTGGCAATGGATGCGAAAGAGATCTCTCCAATCATTGTATTCATCGTTGTTGAGTTCAAGAATTATGGGTATGAGTTGTCTGATGTTAGACACTGTCAGGGCCGGGTGGATGGGTTTAGAATCACCGGATGCAGGAGGGTTCTTAGGGTTGTCACCCATAATGACAGAAGTAAAAAAGAAAAAAAGAAAACGGAGAGAGGTGATGAAAAAGGAGGGAGTCCGGCAGGATTGTTGATGTCGAGAGGCAAAGGGAGGACAGCCAAGGCCTAGGGCCGGCTGTCGTGAAGAAGGGAGAAGGGGTAGGGATTTCGAAAAATTTGGAGAGGATTTGGTAATCACAGGCTCATGATACCATGTTATGATTGAAAGGTTACCTCTCCATTCCATAATACATCAATATATATAGTTACATAGTTACATCGACAACCCTTAACTATCGACTAATATACAAACCGTAACTATACACAATATCGTCTAATACATACAAAGAACCCAAATAGAATGAAGATTCTATTTAGTAGCTGCTGATCTCAAATAACCTGCTCATTTTTCTAGTACCAAGATGATACTTCAATCTCAAATAACCTGCTCATTTCTCTAGTACCAAGATGATACTTCAATCATGTACATGTATATAACAATTGAAAATTAAGTCAAATTTTAAATCTGACTTCTTCGATTAGAAGAAGTTTAACAAACTTGTTGAAGAGCAAATCAACTTACCGTCCTCATGTGCAGGGAACATGACAGGCAAATGAACTATACATACTAATCATTCTCGATCTCAATTAATTCCAAAAATTATAGATCAAAATCGAATCCATTATTGAAATCAAGAAAGAATCAAAAGCCAGACCTAAAACAACTTAAAATCAGCATGTAACTTGAATTCAAAATCCAATTTAGTCAACAAAGCATCACCAAAGGTCTGCACAAGATCCATTCAATCAGTTATAAGTATATGCACATTTCACTAAGAATTAGAAAATTCTATGTTAGCTTAATTAAATGGTTTACAGACATGAGATAGCAATCCTTAAATCCATGAGTTTAGATGAGCACGCCAACATAATAACAATAGCAGTAGCCGCTGTCATAAATTTTAAAATATAAAGCATGAGCTTCAGCCTATAACCTTGACAAAATATTTAATTTCAACTCGAGATGCACACCTAACTCTGCAGCTTTCATTGCAGCATCTATGTTGAGTCTTTCATAAAATCTTGCTTTGTATTTTCTTTACCAATAAACTCTTGACCTTGTTTTGAACTTGAATACTGAACTTTATATGCTACAGTCACAATCATGCTACTCATTGCTCAATGATACAAATTATTCAAAGATGTACATACAGAATCAGAATGTAACTAAAATCCAACTAATTCATATGATTATCTTTACGGTTTATCTACTCTCTAGTTCTTCGATATTCACCCAACATCATGTAACACCCATGTTCAATTTGATGTCAAACATAACCATTTATATCATTAATAGTCGGTCCCAGAAAATTTCTTTACAAAACACATGATTCATAAATCATGAAATGCCACGACTGTGGCTAAACCCTTTCAAATACAGTAACTAGTTTGACATCCATAATGGTTAACATCATTACATGTTTTGCAAAACCCCAAATACGACAGATTACTTGGTTTTCATGTGATCGGTTCTTCGTAGCCTTGATGAGCGTCCTTCAAGCTTTCGCCTTACCTGCACATACTCACTTTCAAATAATGAGTTTCTAGTGCATAACAAGTATAGTCTACAATTATAATTGAAGAAAAACCAATCAGAATTTGTATCCTAGGCGTATCGCCTAGAGGAAATAGGTCTCATAATATTCATATGAATACCCACATATGAATTACAACTAAGAACATCATGAAATCAATATGGTCATATAATATTCATATGAATACCCACAACATACGATTACAACTAAGAACATCATGAAATCAATATGGTCTCATAATATTCATATGAATACCCACAACATACGAATTACAACTAAGAACATCATAAAATCAATATGGTCTCATAATATTCATATGAATACCCACAACATATGAATTACAACTAAGACATCATGAAATCAATATGGTCTCATAATATTCATATGAATACCCACAATTAGCTATATGCTTTCATTGTGAGTCTAGCTTTACACGTTACCCATTACACTTAAGTTTTTAACCCAATTCAAATAATTTCATTCCATTCGGCATTGGTTCACCTAATCACCTTAGTGGATATCCAAATGACTCGTATTTCTTATTTGACCCGTTAAGACGGATCCTTGCCTTTGGTTTACCCCAAATACCTAATTTGACCACATGTAAGTCTTGGCATCTATGGTTCTACCACCATTTATGATTCCTTTTCTATTGTTACTTGGCATAGGTTATATAAGCCCATTTCCGCCCTTGTAACTTTCATCCATTATATGATTCATCCGAATATTTCTTGTGGTCAAGTTTTGTCATTTGAAGAACCTTTTGGCATTGGGCTTCACGGTTCCTAGAACCGTTCGTCACCCATTAACAAAATTCATAAATGTCCATTTGTATGTAATATCAACTGCACGTAACATATATAACGTTACCTCGTGAATTAGAGCCTCCAACTCCACTTGCACCGGAATTGCTTCCTTGATCACCTTGATTGCCTAATGGGTCACCAATTATGTTAGGACCTTAATCATAGTAGCACTTTTACCACATTCAATAATATGATTTCTATGCTACAGATACATATTTACCAATTCACATGGAAGGCAACCAAGCATTCATATCAAGTTTACATCTAGCCACATGAATTTATTAACATTAACATGACGACTAGAGGTATACATTAACCATGCTAGCTAATGCACATAATATCATCAAGTTGATTAAATTTTTATGAACATATAGTTCCCTACGAACATTCAATGTCAATACTAGCAAATTTGGTGCATTTATCACTTTTTGGCTCTTTTAGGCATTTTATCAAACACCTTGTGTGCACACATTGATGCACACAAATAACCCAATCCATGAACCTCCCAATTGACCATTTAACATAGGTTTGGTGAAATCCATCACCAACCCATCATCAATTCATCATCTTGCACCAATTTCACACAAGAATTCAAGCAAAGTAAGCAATTTCGCCACCTTCATCAATGGTCATTTAACAAGAAGGGTTTAAGCATAGGACATTGGTGACTACTTCACCAATTGCCAAACAAACTAGAAATTATGCAACATGTAAATTTCCTAAAGCCATAGGATTCACTATACATCAAGAATTTTGCAGATTTGTGGTCCTAAATTCGTGACCTACACATGCAACATAGAGGGGTTTTTACTTACTTGTTCCAAGTATGAGTTTAGGGCTAGAATTTACTCCTAATTCTTGATTTGATGCAACAAAAATCGCACCCAAAGCTTGCAATTGCAGGATTTCGATTTTTTTGAGGTGGAGGAGGGTTTGGGATGATCTCCAGGTCGTGGATTACGACCTCCACCCCCTTTCCACCTATTTTGTTTATTTTTAGTTTGACTTTTTGCACAATTGGCCCCTCCATTTAGTTCTTTGTTTAAATTTTAACCAGAACATGATTTACACCTTAAACCTCATAGTTTCACATAACAATTTAATTCCACTAACATAAGGGGTTGATTTAGCTACTAAAAAAAATTAAATTGGCTAGACGTTAACGGGAATTCTTATTTATTAAATTTTTTTGGGATGTTACAACTCCACCCCCCTTAAAGGGGGTTTCGTCCCCGAAACGATTTACGTACCGAATAAGTGAGGGTAGTAACGTTGCATTTCATCCTCGGCTTCCCACGTCAAGTCAGAGCCTTTTCTATGCTCCCATTGAACCAACAGTTGGTTCACTTCTTTGTTTCGTAGCTTCTTTACCTTGCGATCAAGAATCGCAATAGGTCTTTCCACGTAGTTAAGCTTCTTATCCACAACCAAATCATCTAAAGGCACGCAGGCACTTTCATCCGCCAAACACTTTCGTAGATGGGACACATGGAACGTGTTGTGGATTCCGCTCAATTCTTCCGGTAGTTCCAACTGGTAAGCATTATCACCCACTCGGGCCAAGACTTTGAAGGGTCCTATAAACCTAGGACTTAGCTTACCCCGTTTCCGGAAAAGGATCACACCCTTCCAAGGGGATACCTTTAACAACACCATATCCCCCTTTTTGAATTCTATAGGCCTTCACCTTTTATCCGCGTCGTGTAACAATTGTAAAATATCCGATTGAGAAATCCGACCCGTTTTGAACTTACGCGATTTACCGATTTGTAAATTACTGAAAACCGGAAGAATTTTCGGGTGTTTACACCCCAATTAATGAATCTAAATGATTATAATCGATTTTTGAAAATGAATACTTAATTTCAATCAATTGGAATCAAATTCGATGTCTCGAATTGACAGTAAAGCAATTTCAGGTTTTTGCGCGATTTCGGTACGCGATCTGTCGTTTACCGGGAATCTCGGATTTGGTCATCATATATCAAATTCATCATTTTTATGAGTCTACTAATCAATTATCATGTCTTGAGTTGATGTGCTCGGAACGTACCTAAAAATGCTATGAAAACCTAGACCTAAACTTAGACCTAGACACACCTAATTTTACCGAAAAACCTAAAACTAAACCGAACCCTAAGGCAAGTATACCTGTCGGATCGTAGTAAAGCTAAGGAAGACCGGGAATATCGAACCCTAAGGACACTCTAAAGACCAAGACTTAACCTAGACCTAGAAAATAGAAATACTGAGTAATTTGGATTTTTGATTGGAGATTTGAGATTTGATTAACTAAAATTAACTAAATACGCAACTAACAAACAAGCAGCAAACAACCTAAAAACAACCTTCAGAAACAGAGAGAGATACCACCTAGACTCAGAATCCTAATCACTAATGATAACTTCAATCGGTTATGACTAATCTGATGGTGGCTAGTTCACCTTTTAAGTTCTTCCTAGCTGACAATCCTAACGCTCGAACAGGAGTTCACCTTGTGGGTACATCCAACCTCAACTAAACCTAGCCACCCTCGAAACAATCTAAGGCACCCTAAGCTAGCAGGAGCTACCATGAATTACTATGACTAACAAGAATTAGCAAGTTACCTAATTTCCTAGGGCACCCCTCTTCCGATGGCGATGTGATCCTATTCCACTAAGCAACCCAACTAACCTACCTAACTATCACCTTCCGGATTGTCTAGTTAGGGCAGAAAATTGAAATCAGAAAGATAATTATTAACTAACACAATAGTTCAAGATGTCTCCTAAACCACTCTATCGCAACCAACCCTAAAGCTAACTACTTTAGACAAATTACCTAGACCGAAAGATATTCGAAGGCAAAAAGTGCATTAATCAACAACTATAAATCCAGTCACAATTCACATATGCATATAATCAAAACAACCATGGAATTTAATAGAAAAGCACATCAATCAATTAGTCAAAAACCGAATAAAATAGTCAAAAGATCAAATTCATCAATATGAGTCTAGGTGGCTCTAAGAGTTTAGCCAACAATCATGCTTATTACAGAATTCATAATAAAAATCAGAACTTTAAAACCAAACATGATGAAATCAACGAATACAATGAGAAAAGATGAACCCGTTATTAATTTGATGATGAAAAAGTGGTCCACCGTTGATTTCCCCTTGATTCCTAGCTCCCTCTGCTCTTGGAATCGCCTCTGGATCGCTCTCTGCCGTCTGGAAGTCGAGTTATGCGAATTGAAACCCTTAAAATCTTATTTAAGTCGACTAAGCAAAGTTTCCGGATATTTAGGCAGCAAGCGTATCGCTTGCTGCTTTCTTCTCTTCACGCGATACGCATGGAGCTTGCTCCGTGACAAATTAGTCGGTCAAACCGACTTAAGGCCTCTGTTGACTTTCCTTAGCAAGCGTATCGCTTGCTCCTCAGCACTCAGCAGGCGATACGCCTGCTGCTTATCTTTCAGCATTTCTTCCTCTTTTCTCCTTTTCTCTCAACTTCTCACTTAGTCTCGGGAATCCACACAAAAACCTGCAATACTTGTGAAACCTTAAATACCGACTCAAGGACTAAGACTTAACTAAAACAAGATAAAACAAGATAAAACAAGATAAAACTGACTCAATTAGACTAAAATACATGAAAAAAGACTAATGAAAACTGGATGTGTTTGCAACACATCAAACATCCCCACACTGACTCTTTTTGCGTCCTCGAAAAATACTGCAATGGAATCACAACCAGGAAATTAACTTCTAAAACATTTCACATTTAAAACTCAGCAGTCCACCAAACAATTCCACATTCCATAATGTACTAGCACACTAACTACGATTGCCGATATTTCTATCCGATTAAACCCAACCACCAACCTTTTCTTTCGCCCCCATGTGTTTATTAAATTACCAGATATAAGTTCAGCTGCCTATGGATCCCACTAAAGAAAGTTCTAGTTCAACCTACTACCGAATCTTATTCAGTCAAAGCAAAGGGTATAAAAGATTTAAATTTATTTTTCTCCAACCCCACTTTAAAAGAGATACTAAGATGTCCAAAGAATAACTATTTATTTATATGCAACTTCTGAGCATTTATTCACCACTTTAACATTTTTTCTCATTTTTTTTTCATTTTTCATTTTTTTTAATAACTATAATTGGTCAATTTTACCTAACTTACCAACGGACATCATCAGAGGTATTCTTTCACAAGGTCTTACCCCCGAAATCATACATGAGTACTCTGCCCGCGAGATCCAGAACATCATCAGAGGCACTCTGCTGCAGGATACTATCCTCAGTTCGTACATGAGTATTTTGCTCCTTCACTCTAAATGCATTAACCAAATTATTAACTACATGCTCATTGAAATTCTAAGGACATAAGAGTATCTAGCCTAAAGGGGTCTCTTCCTTCCTAATCATCAGATTCAGAATCCCTATCACTCCTAAAATGGGAACCCACTAGCAGACTGATTAACATATTTATACAACAAATAAACACATAGTCAATTTAAGCTACTCCTAGGTCAGCTGGGCCTACCAACACATCATAGACTAGAAAAGCTTTCCATTCAACCAAACTTATTCAATTTTCCCAAATTAATCATTATGATTTAATATTTTAGCACAAAATAGACAGTCACAACCCAGTTTTACCTATCATTTTCCATTTAAATTTGCAGCCAGAATCTCGGACATTTTAGAACAAATTTTCAATTTTTTCAATTTTTCAAAATTTTATGACTCAAAAACACACCAAAAATAAAAGACTCAAGACTCAATACGAAAGTATCCCATCCCCACACTTGAATTTCACATTGCCCTCAATGTGGAATGAAACAAAAATAAAACAGAATTAAAAACACGAAAAACAAAAATAACTACAAACTAAAAAAAATAACACAAGAAAATTTGAAACGTGTTCACCTGAAACTCCAGAGACTCAGCACAGCAGCCACCAACGATCCACCACTCCGGTAAACATAAATAAAATAAAAATTGAAATTTGAAATTTTTCTGACTTACCTCCCCAGGCGTATCGCCTACAGCCGTGAATTTCCCAGGCGATACGCCTGGAACTGCAACCAAACAGCCCGCCAACAGATGCAGGCGTATCGCCTCCTGCCTACCAACCTCCAGGCGATACGCCTTTAGCGCAATTTCCAGGCATCTCGAGAATTAAGACCCAAAAATTTTTCTATCTCTTTTTGCTCATACCAGCTCCCCTGGTCGAAAAACTCAGCCAAAACTACAGTTTTGACCTGCACAACTCACCTTTCCCATGCTCGAATCTCCAAAATAACCTGCAAACACAAAAACACAAAACCAAAAGACGCAACATGCACGGAAAACGAAAAATTGCAGAAATTAAAACACAACTACAGAAATATACATCTCCGGGCACGTCATCAATTAGCTCAAATCAACCATACAACCTCCCAAAACATCTGGAGGCTTGGATTTCACATCTTTCAACACAAAACTACCGGTTTCCACCCGGTTCCTATCAGCACAACTACCAATTAACCTCCTCAGCCATAAAGCAACCAACTTTAACAAATGAAACAGTGGTTTAACTCTCCAATGCTTAAACCTACCCGGAATAATCCGAAGTCTACCCAGAAAACCCAAAGACGGGTCACTCTCACTAACAACTCTAACTAGCTTCCCCACACTTGAACTCAACACAATCCTCTCATCAAACTCACCTATATCACCAAGTGTGGCTCTCCTACAACCATCATCAACCACCAACAACTCTCTAATCACTAACTCATCACCGGGTTCTACTAACGGGTCAACATGCTTATTTTTATCAACTTCCTCATCTAACCCCTCGGGATCCTCCCCACACTTATCTTCAACCATGGACTCACTCTCCAACCTATTCCCAACTACCAAATCCTCACCAGTGACATAACTGACACAACTATCCACCATAGACATGAAAGATCCAATAAAGTAAACGGACTCGTTGTTTTTGTCACTCGACCTACCAACCTTAAATTCAACCGACTCATTCTCTACCCTCAAAGTGATGGTACCCGCATAAACATCTACTAAGGCTTGGGCAGTCCTAAGGAAAGGTCTACCTAAAATCAACGGGCATCTCTCATCATAATCACTATCCAAAACCACAAAGTCAATAGGAAACAAGAATTTATCTATCTTAACCAACACATTCTCCACTATCCCTTTGGGTATAACCACCGACCTATCAGCTAAAGAAAGGGTCATCCTAGTCGGTGCTAACTCTCCTAATCCTAGGTGCATAAAAACAGAATAAGGCATCACATTAATACTAGCACCTAAATCAGCTAAAGCAAAGGTCACAGAAGAGCTACCAAAAATGCAAGGTATAGTAATGTAGGGATATGATCATGTAATAGTAAGCGTATGTCCGGAAAATATTTAAGCCTACGGGGTCACACGTCTCGACACTAATGTATTAGTATTAATTAATTAGTTAATTAATATTTATCACGAACATTTAACGAGGAATCGTTAAAAACTAACAGTTAATTGTTAACAGGGGTGTTAGTTGTAATTAGAGAGAGTTGTAATTAGATTACAATTGGGAAAAGGCTTAGGATAGGCCTTAGGGCCGAAAAATCGTGAAGCCCTATCCTAAACCCTAACTTGCTTATCAAGTTCCTCTAAACCTATATATAGATCCTCTAGGATTAAGGTTCAGTTGCTGCTTTTATCTGATAAAAGAAAAACCCTAATCCTCTCTCTCTTCTCTCTCGTTTACGGCAACAAGAAAAACCCAAGGGGTTTCGGTTCTTGTGTTGTTCGACCAAGGCCAAATCGAGTGAAGGTGTTCGTGATCAAGTACTAGCATACATAGCATCGGTGTGTCGTGTGTGCGAACGTAGAGGGATTTGCTTTAAATCCTCTAAGAAGATCAAGTCTTGCCGAGCTAAAAAGGTACACGTTTTTATCCGGTTAGTTAGATTAATTCATAGGATTAATTCCGCTGCGCACTCGTGTTTATGATAATTGTTATAAATCCCAACAGTGGTATCAGAGCCACCTATGTTTTAATTAATTACCGGGAATAAAAACTTGAATGGGGGTAATCTAGATTCTAGCTTTTCGATCCACTCAAAGCGTTTTTACAATTGGCCAAAATCTGATTTCGCAAATTGGTAAAAAAAAATCGCAAAACCCTAATCGATCTTTAATGTTCACGATCTGACCGGCTGTTTACGATCGGAAACACTGTGATTCCGATCGTAAACCGTTGATTACGACTCATTTGATGCAAAATCGTAAACAGGAGGTCGGTGGTAGTTTATGATCGGAAACCCTGTGATTCCGATCGTAAACCTGATTTACGACTCATATTGATGCAGAATCGTAAACCCTGAGATCGTAAACCATGTTTACGATATTTTGATGCTGAATCGTAAACCCTGAGATCGTAAACCTTGTTTACGACATTTTGATGCTAAATCGTAAACCCTAGTTCACGATCGGGAACTCAAATATCGATCGTAATCGTCTTAATGGATCGAAAACCTCTTGAAAAATCGTAAACCCTTATTTTAGATCTAAAAATTCGTTTCTTGTGGTCTAAAAATTATGAACCCAAGTTTTTATTAGTTGTTTAAACAACATGTTGTACCTTATTTTAAATGTTAAAAGGAAGTAGAAACCATGAAGTTTCATGCAAATCGTTCATGGTTATTACTTAGATAAAGAGAAGTAATAAAATTAAAATTATGTTAGATAATTAGAAACCCTAAGATTATGTGATTATTTGAGATAATTGTAACATAATGGAAAGGTTTTATTGCAAATTTGTTTTATGAAAATCGAAATTTGCTTAAATAACTATTGAAATATGATTTTGTTTATAAAATAAAATTTGTGTCCTAAAATTCAAAAGATACACCGGCTCACCCATTCGAACACACTCTAAGAGAGGTATAAGTCGGGTCGCCATGCTTCTCTAAAGTGGGTAGGTTTTTAATTGCAAAAGTTGCAAACCTCACCCCTACGCTTCTTTGTGTGTTGCGAATGGAGCTACCGAGCTCTTTTGTTTTGAAAGACAAAACTAAGAATTTTATAAACACATTATGTGGTGAAGATATGCATGAATCTTCACACATAACCTTTTTGATCACACATCAAAATTGTTTTGACCCAAACCAAACTTAAGTTTTTGCCACCCACCTTGAAAGGACACTTGAGGATGTCATCTTACTCATTGGTACACAATGGTAAAATGACATTCGCATGGCAAATTCCCACTCATTGGTACACAATGGTGGACAATTTGTGCGTTCTTAGTTGGACGACTTAAAGCGAGCCAGGCGGTGAGACCCTTGGCCCGTGGCAAAAGATGGGATGAAACATGACTACAAATCACTTGGTGCAAGTTGTAGGTCCCATAAAATCTAGGAATTGTATTTGGAATACAATTATTGATCGTCACTTACCTGTTGAATGCATCATTTCTAGCAGATCAACTGATGAAATGATGGCATGTCAATTGGATCCTAGCCTTAATAAGCTTAATTGTTTAAAAGTGTTTAAACATTGGGTAATTAAATTTATTAAGGAATTGATTATCGAAAATACTGATTTTTGAACTTAATCTGTTTTGTAGATGACAACAAATCCTCCTCAAAACAATGTTGGTCATGCTTTTCGTCAAATGTTTGAAAGAGAAAAGCTGAATGGATCTAACTTCAATGACTGGTACCGTCAACTGAGGATTGTCCTTAGAGTTGAACGGAGGACCGATGTCCTTGAACATCATTGGCCGACCGAGCCAGCTGCTACTGCTTCTGATGAAGAGAAAGCGTTCTATAATGCAGAGTATAGCAGATACGATGAAGTTGCTTGCATGATGATCTCGAGTATGACTCCCGATCTTCAGAAGCAATACGAATTTCATACACCTTGTGATATGATCAAAGAGCTAAAGAAGATGTATGAAAAACAAGCTGGTGTTGAATTGTTCGACCTAGTTGTGGAACTCCATGACTTGAAGCTTGAAACTGGTAAATCGGTCAGTAGTCATGTGCTCAAGATGAAGAGCTACTTTGACAAACTGGAATCGCTCAATTATGGGTATAATCAGGCTGTGGAAGTTGGCATGATCCTCAAATCTCTTACGAAGGATTTTGAGGGTTTTGTGCGCAACTACAACATGCATAGTATGACTAAGACTATACCTGAGCTTCATGCTATGCTTGTCGAGTATGAAAAGACGATTCCTAAAAAGGCCACTGAAACACCCCAAGTTCTTATGATCAAAGGGGGAAAGATCCAAAAGGCTAAACGACCGCAAAAGGCGAAGGGTAAGTATGATGGTAAGGGAAAAGGCAAGGCAGTTGCGCTTGTTCCCAAAACCAAGCAAACCCCTCCGACCGCAAAAGAGCATCCGGCTAAAGACCAGATCTGTCACCATTGTGGTGAAGTTGGACACTGGAAGAGGAACTGTCCTACCTATCTAGCTGAGTTGATGAAGAAGAAAAAGAATACTAGCGGGGCTAGTACATCAGGTATCTTCACAATTGAATTATTTTCCTTTTCTAAGTGTGATTCATGGGTGTATGACACCGGATGTGGAACTCACATCTGTAATTCGTTACAGGGTCTTAGAAAGAGGAGGAAACTGAAGCCTGGAGCTTTGAAGCTGTACGTGGGAAATGGTTTTCCAGCAGCAGTGGAAGCTATAGGAGAATTTCATTTAATTCTGCCTTCTGGGTTAATTATTGTGTTAGACAATTGTCATTATGCACCTTCTATCACTAGAGGTGTTATTTCAGTTTCTTTGTTGAAAAACCAAGGATTTATTAATGAATTTAATAATATCGGTATTTCAGTTTCTAAAAATAATGTTCATTATTTTGATGCTATTCCTTGTGATGGTATTTATGAAATTGATATGCGTGGTAGTGGCTCAAATAATTCAATGTTCACTGTTAGCAAACGAGCCAAAACTAGTTTGGACTCTACCTATCTTTGGCACTGTCGTCTTGCCCATGTTGGCAAAAATCGCATTGAAAGACTTCAACGTGAAGGGATCTTAAAATCAAATGATGAATCATTTGAAAAATGCGTTTCCTGTATCTCAGGAAAGATGACAAGAAAATCCTTTCCGAACAAGCCGCAAAGGGCTAAAGAACTACTTGGACTCATTCATACTGATGTTTGTGGTCCATTTAGACATGTGTCAAGAAAAGGTGCTAGCTACTTCGTAACTTTCACGGATGATTTCAGCCGTTATGGTTATGTTTACTTGCTTAAACATATACATGAGGTATTTGAAACATTCAAAGAGTTCAAGACCGAAGTAGAAAATCAACTCGGAAAGACCATCAAGATCCTTCGATCGGATCGTGGTGGAGAATACTTAAGCCAAGAGTTCAAGGATTATCTTAAAGCGTGTGGAATTGTCCAACAGCTTACTCCTCCTTACACACCTCAGCATAATGGAGTGTCTGAGAGGAGGAATCGAACCTTACTAGAAATGGTGAGGTCGATGATGAACCTTACAACTCTCCCAATGTCATTTTGGGATTTTGCTCTAGAAACCGCTGTACGCATTCTAAATATGGTTCCAACCAAGAAGGTTGAAAAGACACCATATCAATTATGGCATGGAGAAGTCCCTGTGTTGTCTTACTTAAGAGTCTGGGGATGTGAGGCACTTGTGAAGCGTGATACGCCTGACAAATTACAACCCAGGACTACTAAGTGCATCTTCGTAGGATACCCAAAGGAAACAATGGGTTACTACTTTTACAATCCTTCCGAAAATACTGTTCGTGTTGCTCGATATGCTGAATTCTTTGAAAAGAATTTTATAGCTCAAGAGAACAGTGGGAGAATTGTAGAACTTCTAGAAGATGTGTCACCTTCTGAAACAACTAGCAATCATCAACTTGGGGGTGGAAATGTTCAAAGTGATGAACCTCAAGTCGATGATGTTGCGATTCCACTTCGTAGATCCGAAAGGGTCGTACGTAATCCGGATAGATGGATTGGTCTAGTCGAATCCGAGGATAACGTATCAGGAGATCTCGATGAGCCTCCGAATTTCAAAGCTGCATTATCAGATCCGGAATCTGACAAATGGCTTGAAGCCGCGGACGTGGAAATGAAATCCATGCAAGATAACCACGTTTGGACCCTGGTTGATCTTCCTCCTAACGCAAGAACCGTTGTGAGTAAGTGGCTCTTCAAGAAGAAGACCGACATGGATGGAAATGTACACACCTATAAAGCTCGTCTCGTGGCGAAAGGTTATACTCAACGTTTTGGCGTTGACTATGATGAGACCTTTTCACCAGTGGCTGACATTACAGCTATTAGGATTCTCTTAGCCATAGCAGCGTACTATGATTTTGAGATATGGCAAATGGATGTTAAGACTGCCTTCTTAAATGGTTACTTAGATGAAGAAGTCTATATGGATCAACCTGAAGGGTTCATTGATCCAAAACATCCCAACCAAGTATGTAAGCTTCAAAGGTCCATTTATGGACTAAAGCAAGCATCGAGGAGTTGGAATAAACGGTTTGATGAAGAAATCAAAAGGTTTGGTTTCGTTCAGAATCCCGATGAGCCATGTGTATATCGCAAAGCTAGTGGGAGTAATGTTGCTTTCCTTGTCTTATATGTAGATGACATATTGATTATAGGAAAACACATTCCAACGTTGCAAGATGTAAAATCCCATCTTGGAAAGTGTTTTGCCATGAAAGACTTGGGAGAAGCAGCATTTATTCTTGGAATCAAGATCTATAGAGATAGAACAAAGCGGTTGATTGGACTAAGTCAAAGTGCTTATATTGATAAGATCTTGAAGCGATTCAAGATGGAGAATTCCAAGCATGGTATAGTACCTATGCAGGAAGGACTTGGTCTATCGGTCAAACAAGGTGCTTCTACACCTGATGAGGTGAAGCGTATGCAGAGAGTCCCTTATGCTTCGGCTGTAGGCTCTATAATGTATGCGGTGAGATGCACTAGACCTGATATAGCGTTTGCGCAGAATATCGTTAGCCGATTTCAACAGAATCCAGGTGAAAGTCACTGGACTGCTGTTAAGACCATTCTCAAGTACCTACGAGCTACTAGAGATTTGTTTTTGGTATATGGGGGAAATCCAGATCAAGAGCTCAAAGTGACTGGATACTGCGATGCTGGATTTCAGACTGATAGAGATGACACGAAGTCTCAGTCTGGGTACGTCTTCGTTCTGAATGGAGGCGTCGTGGATTGGAAAAGCAAGAAACAAACCACAGTTGCTATGTCTGCAACAGAGTCTGAGTACATTGCTGCTTCGGAAGCTGCAATGGAGGCTGTCTGGATAAGGAAGTATATTTGTGGGCTTGATGTGATCCCTACAAGTAACTTGCCTATCGACATGTACTGCGATAACTCGGGTGCATTAATTATCGCCAAAGAACCTGGAGTTCAGAAGGGCGCCAGACACTATGCCAGGAGATATCACTATGTTCGTGAACAGGTCGAACTAGGTGAAATCAGATTACTCAAAGTTCACACAGATGATAACTTAGCTGATCCTTTCACGAAAGCTTTGTCGAGGCCGAAGCTTGAAAGGCATGCCGAGGGCATGGGACTAAAATTAGCTAGTTAAATCATGTATGTCTGATGTTCGGTATTTGGATAAGGGATCTTAAACAATTTCTATTTATATAATGAAATAAAGTACTTGATATGTTTGATTTCATTTAATAGTAAATTGTGTCCTATATTTGCATGTTTAATCCTTGAGTACTTGTCAAGTATTCTAAATTGTCCATTGTCGATTAACTATATGGGAATATAGTTAAACTAAGACAAAATCTGAGTGATTGGTTAGGATGGTCCCACCAAACTCACATGGTATTCATTGGATGCATACTGGACTACCCCACTAGCGAATTGTCACTTTATGGATCGGCGTCATTAAGTGAAATTCGTAAATGGTTGCTTTACTTATCCTTAGACTTGAGATACAAGCAGGTCATGCATGTATGGATTGCACCTACTTGATATAGGTCTAACTATCCTGAATAAGGTAGTACAAAAGGGCTATTTTCAGTAGGTGTAGTGAAGTATGTGACTTGACACGTGTAGTCAAGAGGATTTGTTCCTTCAGCTTAAAGTTGAAGCAGATACCACTGGTCCCCTCATTGGACTAATTAAGATGATTGCATGGCCGTGCCCAAATGAAATCTAGAGATGTCTCGATTTGCAATTTGGTAATCTTAAGTTAGTTGAGAGAATGAGAAACAGATACGTTAAAGTATGGAATGACTTTGATCCGTATCCATATTTAACACGGTATCGGTAACAAAGGGATAGTAAATGACTGTACCATTTAAATACACTTTGAGAAACTGTACTTAAATACTTCTGGGAGCATTGGCGTGTTGCTAGACGCTAACCAATGTTATTACCTTTACTATTGCAAGCTCAAGTGGGAGCTGTAGGGATATGATCATGTAATAGTAAGCGTATGTCCGGAAGGTATTTAAGCCTACGGGGTCACACGTCTCGACACTAATGTATTAGTATTAATTAATTAGTTAATTAATATTTATCACGAACATTTAACGAGGAATCGTTAAAAACTAACAGTTAATTGTTAACAGGGGTGTTAGTTGTAATTAGAGAGAGTTGTAATTAGATTACAATTGGGAAAAGGCTTAGGATAGGCCTTAGGGCCGAAAAATCGTGAAGCCCTATCCTAAACCCTAACTTGCTTATCAAGTTCCTCTAAACCTATATATAGATCCTCTAGGATTAAGGTTCAGTTGTTGCTTTTATCTGATAAAAGAAAAACCCTAATCCTCTCTCTCTTCTCTCTCGTTTACGGCAACAAGAAAAACTCAAGGGGTTTCGGTTCTTGTGTTGTTCGACCAAGGCCAAATCGAGTGAAGGTGTTCGTGATCAAGTACTAGCATACATAACATCGGTGTGTCGTGTGTGCGAACGTAGAGGGTGCTTTAAATCCTCTAAGAAGATCAAGTCTTGCCGAGCTAAAGAGGTACACGTTTTTATCCGGTTAGTTAGATTAATTCATAGGATTAATCCGCTGCGCACTCGTGTTTATGATAATTGTTATAAATCCCAACAAGTAAAAGTACCAGGATCAGTTAATTTCTCAGGTAACCTATTCTGGACTACAGCAGAACAATTAGCATCAAGAGTAACATCAGATAAAGCTTCTAATTTCTTTTTATTACTCAACATGTCTTTCAAAAATTTAGCATACTTAGGCATTTGGCTCAAAACTTTAGTGAAAGGTAAACTAATCCTAAGCTGTCTAAGAATATCAAGAAATTGACCATACTCACGCGCATTCTATCGATCGTTCAGGATACGGCACATGTTTAAGGTCATCAGCAGTGATTGGTTTCGGCGCAAACCTCACTCTCTTTTTCTCCTTCACCGCTTCCCACTTAAGCGGCTTCTCGCTAACTACCTCTGCCTCGACGTTAGGTGCGGTACTTGCTGGCGTAACGCACTCGTGCACCCTCCCGCCAGGCGTCTCCAACTCAATCTCCTCATCGACCGGCTCCTCATCGACTACAACCGGCGATGGACTCTGGACCACTCTCCCGCTCCTAGTGGTGATGGCATTGACATTAGCATTGGGGTTCTTGTAAGTACTACCGGAAAACTGACCCCCACGGGAATTTAGCTCTTTCAGCTGCTTCACAATATCTCCAACCGACCTCTGCAAATCAAGAAACGACGCTTGCTGATTCCTCAGTAGTGTATCATGCTCAGCTAGCTTCTTCTGTGTGGCTTCATCTCTTGCGTTCATCTGCTGCAGAATTTGCGTTTGGTTCATGACCAGCTCTGTAAGCTCCTTCATAGTCGGCCCTTCAGTTCCTCCACCATTCTGATTATACCTCGGCTGAAAACCAGGTGGATTGCCTCCCTCTCGCCATCCTGAATTCTGGCCACTCCTCCACCCAGACTGAAACGAATTACCGAACTGGGTTTCGGTTACTAATATAATCCACCTGCTCAGCAGGAGCAAGCGGGCAGTCTCGGGTGTCGTGAGCGCCTCTACACAGCTCACATTTGGCTTTAATGTGGAGTTTGATTTCTTCTAAAGACTTGTAAATATTCTCTAACTCCCTAGATTTCATGGTCTCAGTGCCAATGCGATGGACACCCCGGGTAGAAGTAGAAGGAACAAGTGATCGAGTCGGGGCCAAGGTTGCTCTCCGATCTCCGGGGGTCTGCTGTTCAGCAAGTGCGAAGCTCTCAAACAATGATTTGCATTCGTCGACGGTGAGCTTCTCCATCATGTGTCCTCCAGCTGAAATATTAAACTCTTTCTGAACCGAATAAGGAAGTCCGTTATAGAACTTCTCGATGATAGCCCATTCCGTCAACCCGTGTTGCGGACATTTGCTCAGAAGAGTATTAAAGCGCTCGTACGCTACAGAATAAGGCTCGTCGGGATCCATGCGAAACGAGTGGATTTCCTCCCGAGTACGCGCAGCCTTTGCTGGAGGATGGTACTTCTTCAGGAATTTGGCAGTTAGATCGTCCCAGGTGGCGATCGAATTAGGCGGAAGCGTCTCAAGCCACTCGGCGGCTCGAGACGTAAGGGAGAATGGAAACAGACGCAAGTAGATGGTGTCGTTCGCGACTCCGGTGAGTCCGAACGTGTTGCAGATACGAGTGAAACGGGAGATATGCGTCGGTGCATCTTCGTCCTCACGTCCATGAAACTGGATGGAGTGTGTCAAAGCGTTGATGACGTGGGACGGAACTTGCCAATTCCCGGTGTTGGCAATGTCAGGCTGTGCAATAGCAAACCGGGCCTCGGTGACTCCGGCGCTAGCCTGCTCGTGGACGGTGCGACGTGCCGCCATGGATGTAAGATCGGGAAATGGAATGGGTTTGGTGTCGCGTGCGATTTGTGTGGAGGAAGAGGATGGTTTGGAATGGGTGGTGGTGGAAATGATGAAAGCCTCTAGCTCGGTGCGTAGAAGGCGAAACCGCTCACGAATATCCGCGTCGGGATCAGAAAGAGGTGTAAACTCAGGGGGACCTCGCGAACGGGTGTGTGGCATAAAACGTGACACGACTCAAGAAAAATTAAACGAAAAATAAAACCTAAAAATCTAGACTCGAAACGGAAATCCTAAGACTCTAGACACGGAAAAACCGAAAAGACTCAAATTTCCTTACGACGACCTAAGTTAATCTTGCCAATCGCCAAGTGTCCCCGGCAACGGCGCCAAAAACTTGATGTGCTCGGAACGTACCTAAAAATGCTATGAAAACCTAGACCTAAACTTAGACCTAGACACACCTAATTTTACCAAAAAAACCTAAAACTAAACCGAACCCTAAGGCAAGTATACCTGTCGGATCGTAGTAAAGCTAAGGAAGACCGGGAATATCGAACCCTAAGGACACTCTAAAGACCAAGACTTAACCTAGACCTAGAAAATAGAAATACTGAGTAATTTGGATTTTTGATTGGAGATTTGAGATTTGATTAACTAAAATTAACTAAATACGCAACTAACAAACAAGCAGCAAACAACCTAAAAACAACCTTCAGAAACAGAGAGAGATACCACCTAGACTCAGAATCCTAATCACTAATGACAACTTCAATCGGTTATGACTAATCTGATGGTGGCTAGTTCACCTTTTAAGTTCTTCCTAGCTGACAATCCTAACGCTCGAACAGGAGTTCACCTTGTGGGTACATCCAACCTCAACTAAACCTAGCCACCCTCGAAACAATCTAAGGCACCCTAAGCTAGCAGGAGCTACCATGAATTACTATGACCAACAAGAATTAGCAAGTTACCTAATTTCCTAGGGCACCCCTCTTCCGATGGCGATGTGATCCTATTCCACTAAGCAACCCAACTAATCTACCTAACTATCACCTTCCGGATTGTCTAGTTAGGGCAGCAAATTGAAATCAGAAAGATAATTATTAACTAACACAATAGTTCAAGATGTCTCCTAAACCACTCTATCGCAACCAACCCTAAAGCTAGCTACTTTAGACAAATTACCTAGACCGAAAGACATTCGAAGGCAAAAAGTGCATTAATCAACAACTATAAATCCAGTCACAATTCACATATGCATATAATCAAAACAACCATGGAATTTAATAGAAAAGCACATCAATCAATTAGTCAAAAACCGAATAAAATAGTCAAAAGATCAAATTCATCAATATGAGTCTAGGTGGCTCTAAGAGTTTAGCCAACAATCATGCTTATTACAGAATTCATAATAAAAATCAGAACTTTAAAACCAAACATGATGAAATCAACGAATACAATGAGAAAAGATGAACCCGTTATTGATTTGATGATGAAAAAGTGGTCCACCGTTGATTTCCCCTTGATTCCTAGCTCCCTCTGCTCTTGGAATCGCCTCTGGATCGCTCTCTGCCGTCTGGAAGTCGAGTTATGCGAATTGAAACCCTTAAAATCTTATTTAAGTCGACTAAGCAAAGTTTCCGGATATTTAGGCAGCAAGCGTATCGCTTGCTGCTTTCTTCTCTTCACGCGATACGCATGGAGCTTGCTCCGCGACAAATTAGTCGGTCAAACCGACTTAAGGCCTCTGTTGACTTTCCTTAGCAAGCGTATCGCTTGCTCCTCAGCACTCAGCAGGCGATACGCCTGCTGCTTATCTTTCAGCATTTCTTCCTCTTTTCTCCTTTTCTCTCAACTTCTCACTTAGTCTCGGGAATCCACACAAAAACCTGCAATACTTGTGAAACCTTAAATACCGACTCAAGGACTAAGACTTAACTAAAACAAGATAAAACAAGATAAAACTGACTCAATTAGACTAAAATACTAGACTCATGGAATTGAGCATCATTCTTGGATTTTATGCTATGTATGATATGCTATGACTAGATTCATGCCATTTATGATATGTTATGACTGGACCCATGCTAGGTATGATGCGTTATGACTAGAGTCATGCTATGTATGTTGTGCTATGACTAGATTCATGCCATTTATGATATGTTATGACTGGACCCATGCTAGGTATGACGCGTTATGACTAGAATCATGCTATGTATGTTGTGTTATGACTAGATGCTCACCTTGTGTGTCCGTCCGTGATTAAATTTACTAATTTCATGATAAGTTATGATAGAAATAGGATGCCATGGTAATGTTTGACTATGTTCGACTTATGTTAACCATGATGACCTATGTTTGACCATTTTGACTTATGTTAACCATGATGACCTATGTTTGACCAAATTGACTTATGTTAACCATGTTGACTTATGTTTGATCATGCTGACTTATGTTTGACTATGTTGACTTCTGTTTGACTATGTTGACTTCTGTTTGACCGTGTTTGACTTTCACATAAATAGTCAAATTAGGATTCTTTGACCTTACCTTTAGTTTAGGATTGGACCTATATCGTACGTATCACCTCAGCAAATCACCAACGAGTCATCGAGTCGGTCGGTCGTGAAGTTAATCTATTTAATTATTTAAATTATTTATTGATTTATTCTTCCTTTATCTCGCTAGTCGTCAAGATTATCATTGAGTCTATCCTTCCTCATTTCGTGGTGTCTTTTCTCTCAAATTGTGTCTCCATATCAGGTGAGTATTCATAGCCCCTCTTTCATTTCAATATTATGGGGTGCAACATGTATGAGTATTCTAAAACCCTAAACTCTTTATTATGCAAAATCTATGTGATTCTATGTGTTCTATGTGTGATATTCTATTGTGTGATACTTGTTGGATTCTATGTGTGGATATTCGCTAATCGCTAATCGCTAATCGCTAATCGCATGTGTACCATCAACCTTTGAGCCGTGGTAACAATGATAGATCTATTGGCTGATAACCCACCTGGCCTGCCTTGGCTTGGGCGCCGGGTGATTGCTCCCTTATTGTCTAGGTTTGGTGCACATCATTTATATGACTTGTTGATCATGATTGGATATTATCGCTTGACTCATTGAATCGTAATGTTTAATCTATGTAGTATTCTAAACCTATGTTTACTCACCAACTATTCGTAGTTGACCTTTATTTTATACATGGGACTTGCTGTTAGTTGATGACTTCTTGCTGATGACACTATAGGATCGCATGTGGACTTAGTGTGACCTAATTAATTAAGTTCATTTGATTCATTGTTGTCTATTTTATCATGTATTGTATTGATTACTTATGTTTAATGAAACAGGTTGATTAAGAATATCGCAACATTTAAATAGTGTTGTGTGCATCTGGACAATCATCGCGCCCGACATCTTCTGCCGTCGGTTGGGGTGTGACAGATTGGTATCAGAGCCACGGCTATAGGGATCTAGGTTATTAGAACTGGCTTGACCTAGACTTATGCCTTAGGTGTCCTGCATGAGTGCCTCATGCATAGCATGCCTATATGATTTATATGTCCTATAATTGCTTCTTAATCATGCCTGTTTAATATTGCCCTTATCGCTTAGCACGCACTCATACACAAATCACTTGAGGCTTCCGAGCCTCCTTCCTTAGAAATGGTGCCTTACGTACCATTTAGGATATTGATTTTCAATTTTATGATCTCGTCGGACACGGGGCCTTAGTGATTGACATGTAGTAACTGTAAGGGTGGAAGCACCGGTAGTTGGGGTCTCTAACTGGAAAAGCGTTACGTACAAATTTGAATTGACGGATCCGGACGCTTACCTGGGATGCCCTGACGAGAGTGTCGAAACCTATTAGGCCAAAGCATGTCAAACAGTAGGATCTTACTCCGATTAGTCACGGTTGTAGTTTCCCACTCGGGAAATGAGGGCCATTCCGTATGTTTTTCAAAATGTCATTCGATTTCGTGTTTTACGCGGTGTGTAAAAGTTTTAATAACATATGATAATCTGAGTTACACCATCTCACTAACACACACTTAACCTTTTACGTCCTAAATGGATTTCAATCTAATTTTCTGTTATTATGTTGGTGATTTTATGAATTTCTCTTATGATTCTTAGTATTCTATGATTTATCAAAAATCAGCTGTTTAATTTTAAACCGGTCACTCACCCTGATGTACCCATTGCCTCATGATTGATTCTTCCTCTTTTCTTTGCTTGGATCGCTGTATTCTCCGCCGCAACCGTCTTGTGGCTCGAGGGGTTGTACGTCAAATGACGGCTATTCTCCCTGATTTAATCTAACAAGCTCTCTATGCCAATGCTACTGCCTCGGAACCCGCCTATCCTTCCAAACGCTATAAGGCGTGCGATTCTTCTAAGTATAAGGACTCTGGAAACCCTACTGATCCAACGCAAGGAAGCTCGGGTGTTGGGTCCTCTTCTACCAGAGTCGGCAAAAAGAAGAGCAAGGCTAACTCATGTTGCTCCACTTGACGTTGCTATCCCCATACCTCTCGTTGTTCAAAGTGTCCTCTTTGCGCCGAAAGCTAAGAAGCCCTACTTGGGACTTCACCCTTTATGCAATCGGTGCAACCATCATCACCCCACCCACCTTCCAGGTTGGCAGTGCACAAATTGTGGCCTTCTTGGCCATCACGTGAGTATCTATCGCTGATCCAGCCATCTCGAGAGCACCAGTCACCAGCCAGCTCGAGCTCAACCTCAAATATTTCAACCTGTGGTATTCATGCCTGCTCAAGCCTTTGTTGTCCGCCAGACTGCCCTTGTCTTCACCTACGATTGCTATTGCTATGGTGCCCCTAATCGCACTCCTTTGGCCCATCCACTGTTAGCTACCGTTGACGCTGTCGTCAACATCAACGCTGTCCGTGGACCTATGCCGGACCTTCCCATTCGAATGTTGTTTGATGAGCCCTATGTTGAAGCTTTGTACGTACTCGTTGAAATCATTGACTTTCTATATCATAGTTTCCTTTATGTGATGTCAACTGAAACCTTGATGTTCTCTTTCTTTTATGCACTTATGTACTTGGATATGTGTTGTCTCGTTTGGATTTCTGAATCGTTTATCCCTTATATTATCATTATGGTTATGTGTACGTTGTGTAAATTCTCGTTGATGGGTTCGCAAGTTTACAGGTTGCGTGGTTACGGGATTACACGCATCATGCAGACAAGCGGGCACGTGAGCGAGTTATGAACCCACACGCATATGACTCCCCTGTGCTGTTAAAAATTTCAAATTAACCATTTTAAAATACCTCCGTTTGATATATCTCGTGCATTCCCTAGGTATGTGTGTCAGGGAGTCTACCCATTTGGAAATCTATGAGTTTACAAGTCCACATGTTTACGGGATTGCATGTGTATGAGTTTATGATTTTATGACCTTTCGAGTGGATGACCTTATACACGTACCGGTATCAAATCTATTCGTTCAATGTTTGGTCTTAACGACCATTTAGTTATGTCTGCCTTGCGACCTAACTCGTTGATGTTCGTTCTTCGTCCTTGTTCACCGTAGCACCTCTAGACCTTATTTTCCTTCGCTCATCTTTGTGTTCTCAGCTAGCATTATGAATCTGTATGCCTTAATAGAAATCATTTGTATCTTGCTCGGACGCTCAAGTCCCGGCAATCCTTGATGATAAACCAGTCTGTGGACTCATGTCCACAATTACTTGCGTATGGAGCTCATGCATTTGGGACCCAAAATTGTGGAGGTCCATCGTAATGATATGGGAATCGGAGACATCCGAAGATACATCGGGTGTTCCTCCCGTTCACCAAATCGACTTTCACATTGCCTTTATGCAAGTACGACTCCAGCTGCCAGTCACCTTATCGTCTCAAACCCTCAGGGAACCGTTCGCTACTGCGCGACCGTTTCTTCCTTATGGGTTTTGCTTTCTCCATTGTCTTAACCCTCCTCAGTTTGTGCCCTTCATGCATCTCAGCTTTTGTTTGTACCTGGTTCGCGATAGTATCTGGTTTTGAACTCCGTGTTTCAACCGTCACCTCGCATCCCTTTGCCAAATTCGTGATCGCCCTCATAGGCGAGGTATGAATTTGCTCATTTCTCATCCTTGATATCTACCGTGGGGAAACTCACTTGTTTTTTTTTCTGACTAGAATCTTCGGGGAGTTTCGACTTGTCAAGTTCGTGAATTCGGCTCTTGAGTTACTCAATAGTCGGTTCATGGGATCAATCCGTGTCGTTTCTGCCCCGATATTCCTGCCTTTGCTTTATCTTTGACTCATGAGTCTAATTTCAGACTCGATGTCCATCATTTCTCGGATTCGATCCTTCGACTCGACTCTCGTTTGTTTCATGACCTTGATGATTGTTTTGATTGTGGTTCAGTCTTTCTTCACGCTACCGTTATGTGATCGTTCATTTGTTCATTAATCTATTTTCATCGGGTATATCATCTACTCCTAAATCTTTGGCCTCATCTGAAGGGTAATATGGGTGGATGTGATCGGTAATCACTATTAATCAAGTTATTCTCATTTCAAGATATGTTTATTTTAACAGATTTCTCGCATTTCAAGTTATGTTATTCGATTTATGTTATCAGGATTCTCGCATTTTAAGTTATGTTTTCGGTGCGTGTTATTGAGTTCATGTATTTCGAGTCATGATAGACGATTTACGTTATCGAACCCATGTACTTCGAGTCATGCTATCCGATTCGTGTTATCGGGCTCATGTACTTCGAGCCATGCTATCCGATTCGTGTTATCGGGCTCATGTACTTCGAGCCATGCTATTCGATTCATGTTATCGAGCTCATGTATTTCGAGTCATGCTATTCGATTCATGTTAGCGGGCTCATGTACCTCGTGTCATGCTATCCGGTCTATAACACCGGGTACATGAATTTCGATTCATGATGTTCGTTTCATGTTATCAATGCATGTATTTCAAAGCATGTTGTTCGGTTCCAGTTATCGGTACATGTATTTCGAGTCATGTCGTTCGGTTCACGTTATCAATACATGCATTTCGGGACATGCTGTCCGATTTAGGTTATCAAGTTCATGCGCCTCGGATCATGTAATTCAATTTGTGTCACCGAATTCATACACCATGAACCATGCGGTTTATTCCAAGTCAACGGAGGCATGTTGTTCTGAAACGTACCGTTCGGATTACGCTAGTCGTGACACCCAGACGAGTACCATTCAGATCACGGCACCCAATGCGCGGTTATCCGATCAATTCGTGGTACTTGATTTCTGTTGGTATCATTGGTTTTAAGGCTTTTTGGTGCTCATCACTTGAATTTTTCGGTTGCATATCGTAAATTCGAGTGCTGGTCATTACTCTACTCTTCCTAAATCAGGGACTCATACGCACTGCTACCGACGATTGTGTTTGATGCTAGCTTAGCATACGATCGATATTGGTTGTGGGGTATAGGTCTTAGGTTCTAGCGAGGGATGATTCGGATTCTGTCCAGATATCGTGTCTCGTAAGGTAAACCGGATGTGGGTCGCTACCCATCTAGTTCACCAGAACTTGACGCTTTGTTGGGATAAGAAGTCTGAAGCTCCAAATCTTTGTTTATCATTATTCTCGATTTTGGTGTTGGTTTAATCTATATGATCAATGTGAATCTCTGTGAATCTACGTGGAATCTATGTGTTTGAGTTGGGATACTTTGAAGAAATTCATGTTGCACCTATTACTCACTTGAGTCTCCTAAACCCCCCCCCCCCCAGTCTCGTCCCTAAAGTAGGGGAGACTGTAGTCCATTATCTTCGGTTAGTCTCTTGGTTGAGTCTAGACTGGTCATAGTGTATTCCTCCGACCTATTTCAGTCTCTTTTGGTCACTCTATGTTGTTGTATCATGCTCAGTTGTTGGATATTGGTGATGTAGAATAGGATGTTCTCCAAAGACAAACAGTAGTCACTAAGGGTATTAAAGATGTGGTGGGTTAGCTGCGGTACACCCTATATATAAGCATCGGTAATTCCTTTAGGGTGCATTGGGAGTCAGACCGAGAATTGTGTGTGTATGTGTGGGTTATGTCTCTGATCATCGGTTATATCACAATCTATACTCCTCAGTCACCATTCTAAACCTAACCCTTGCAGTCGGGTAATGATTTTTGGTGCCGATATAATTGATTCAGTAATGAAGAATATATTTCTATTTTCGGTAAAATCTCTTATGTCGACCCTATGGTTGGTTTCAAATTTCAAATGTGTGCGTTGGTAAAACTCTTTTAACTTTCTCAAAAATTTTAAATTCACTTCTAATTTCGGGACGAAATTCCCTAAAGTAGGGGAGACTGTAACATTTGTAAAATATCCGATTAAGAAATCCGACCCGTTTTGAACTTACGCGATTTACCGATTTGTAAATTACTGAAAAACCGGAAGAATTTTCGGGTGTTTACACCCCAATTAATGAATCTAAATGATTTATAATCGATTTTCGAAACCGAATACTTAATTTCAATCAATTGGAATCAAATTGGATGTCTCGAATTGAAAGTAAAGCAATTTCAGGTTTTTGCGCGATTTCGGTACGCGATCTATCGTTTACCGGGAATCTCGGATTTGGTCATCATATATCAAATTCATCATTTTTATGAGTCTACTAATCAATTATCATGTCTTGAGTCATCACGCACTTTATTGAGTCGCGAATCGTTGGTGAATCGCCCAAAATCAATACGTACGCCAAAACCGACCAAAATTTGCATGTTTTGACCTAATTTGTGCATAGGATTGTGTTACGTGACATATTTGTTATCATTTTGAGTGGATTTAATGTGATGAACATGATGGGACCATTATTTGGGTGATTTGGGAGAAAACGGGACTCGAAAACATCAAAAAACGGCAAAACTAGAGCGCGAAGCGTGGCGAAAAGCCAAGGGGCCGCCCAGGAGGCTCTAGGCGTATCGCCTGGACCTCCAGGGACCCCTAGGCGATACGCCTGCAGATGATTTTTCAGCTGAACGAGATTTTCTGCTATTTAAGCATCTCAAACTTCATTTCAACACATTTTCTCAAACCCTAAACCCCCAAAACGGCTGTAAAGATCTGGAATTCGTCTCTCTTCATCAAAATCATGATTTGAAGCTAAAAACATTGAAGATTCAAGTCCCTTTCTTCATCCATCATCATCCATTTCACCATTCTTTATGCTTGTAAGTACTCTTCTTCTTGTTCTAGGGTCAAGATCAGATTTTTATGGTAGATCTAGACTTTTTATAGTCATAACTTGTAGATCTAGTGATTTTCCCTATAAAGATGAAATATTTTGATGATTTTGAGTTGGATCTATGTTATACTTGTGAAATCATGCTAGATCTAGGAATTTCTTGATGAAAGTTGTGACCTTATGATATTAGGGTTTAGATCTTCACGATGCATGTTGGTAATCATTGAACCTTTGAATTTTATGATCAAGATGGTGACTTTATGTGGAATTAGGGTTAGACTTCCATGCTTCATGATTGATAATCTCTAGATCTATAGATTCATGGTTAGAATTTGGGACTTTATGATGAATTAGGCTAAAGCTATGTTCTTGCATGATGATATGTTATAGATCTAGGGTTTTAACTATCAAGATGATGTTTTATGCTTGGAAATGGTTAGATCCCTATCATATGTGTCAACTAGGGTTAGATTTGTGAAGTTTACTATCCAAATATGAATCTTATGCTATGAGTTGTTGAGATCTTCATCATGTACGCTACCTAGGGTTAGATCCATGTGTATTGAACATCATGATTTGACTTTCATGGTTCAAAATGACTCAACCTATGATACGAATGTTATTTAGAACTAGACTCATGGAATTGAGCATCATTCTTGGATTTTATGCTATGTATGAATTATGATATGCTATGACTAGATTCATGCCATTTATGATATGTTATGACTGGACCCATGCTAGGTATGATGCGTTATGACTAGAATCATGCTATGTATGTTGTGCTATGACTAGATTCATGCCATTTATGATATGTTATGACTGGACCCATGCTAGGTATGACGCGTTATGACTAGAATCATGCTATGTATGCTGTGTTATGACTAGATGCTCACCTTGTGTGTCCGTCCGTGATTAAATTTACTAATTTCATGATAAGTTATGATAGAACTAGGATGCCATGGTAATGTTTGACTATGTTCGACTTATGTTAACCATGATGACCTATGTTTGACCATTTTGACTTATGTTAACCATGATGACCTATTTTTGATCATTTTGACTTATGTTAACCATGTTGACTTATATTTGATCATGCTGACTTATGTTTGACTATGTTGACTTCTGTTTGACTATGTTGACTTCTGTTTGACCGTGTTTGACTTTCACATAAATAGTCAAATTAGGATTCTTTGACCTTACCTTTAGTTTAGGATTGGACCTATATCGTACGTATCACCTCACCAAATCACCAACGAGTCATCGAGTCGGTCGGTCGTGAAGTTAATCTATTTAATTATTTAAATTATTTATTGATTTATTCTTCCTTTATCTCGCTAGTCGTCAAGATTATCATTGAGTCTATCCTTCCTCATTTCGTGGTGTCTTTTCTCTCAAATTGTGTCTCCATATCAGGTGAGTATTCATAGCCCCTCTTTCATTTCAATATTTTGGGGTGCAACATGTATCAGTATTCAAAAACCCTAAACTCTTTATTATGTAAAATCTATGCGATTCTATGTGTTCTATGTGTGACATTATATTGTGTGATACTTGTTGGATTCTATGTGTGGATATTCGCTAATCGCTAATCGCTAATCGCTAATCGCATGTGTACCATCAACCTTTGAGCCTTGGTAACAATGATAGATCTATTGGCTGACAACCCACCTGACCTGCCTTGGCTTGGGCGCCGGGTGATTGCTCCCTTATTGTCTAGGTTTGGTGCACATCATTTATATGACTTGTTGATCATGATTGGATATTATCGCTTGACTCATTGAATCGCAATGTTTAATCTATGTAGTATTCTAAACCTATGTTTACTCACCAACTATTCGTAGTTGACCTTTATTTTATACATGTTGCAGGACTTGCTGTTAGTTGATGACTTCTTGCTGATGACACTATAGGATCGCATGTGGACTTAGTGTGACCTAATTAATTAAGTTCATTTGATTCATTGTTGTCTATTTTATCATGTATTGTATTGATTACTTATGTTTAATGAAACGGGTTGATTAAGAATATCGCAACATTTAAATAGTGTTGTGTGCATCTGGACAATCATCGCGCCCCGACATCTTCCGCCGTCGGTTGGGGTGTGACACGTAGGACTTTTGTCTTGGGCCGCTTTCAACCGAGCCCTTATCATGTCAAGCTTTTCTGATGCTAGTTTGGCCACCTTCTTACTAGCTAGCTCGCGTTGCCCTACTTCACCCCAACACACGGGTGTTCGGCATTTCCTACCATATAGCATCTCGTAGGGCGGCATCCCAATGCTCGAATGGTAACTATTATTGTAAGAAAATTCGACGAGAGGAAGGTAATGGTCCCAACTCCCGCCAAAGTCAATGGCACATGCCCGTAGCATGTGTTCCAGTGTTTGGATGGTTCTTTCACTTTGTCCATCCGTTTGTGGGTGGTAGGCGGTACTAAGTAGAAGTTTTGTACCCAACCACTCCTGAAATTCCCTCCAAAACTGATAGGTGAACCGGGTATCCCGGTCGGACACAATCGAGACGGGTACTCCATGGCGCGATATAATCTCATTGATGTACACATCCGCCATTCTTTCGGAAGAAAAAGTCTCCCGGATCGGTATAGAATGAGCACTTTTGGTCAATCTATCAACCACCACCCATATAGCATCATAACCCTTAGGTGTTTTGGGTAGTTTGGTCAATAGATCCATAGTTAGGTGCTCCCATTTCCACATTGGAATTTCTAATGGTTGGAACTTTCCATAAGGCTTTTGGTGCTCCGCTTTGACTTGTGAGCAAGTCAAGCATTTCCCCAAGTACTTGACTATGTCCCGTTTCATACCGGGCCACCAATAGTCACGTTTTAAGTCGTGGTACATTTTTGTCGCCCCCGGATGGATCGTGTACCGCGACTTATGGGCTTCATCTAGCAACAATTTCTTCACTTCACAAGTGTTTGGAACCCAAGTTCTCCCGAATCGGGTTTTAAGCCCACTTTCTTCTTCCACCAAGTTTTTCACTTGGCCCACAATACGCTCTTTCTTTTGGTTCTCAGTTTTCATAGCCTCTACTTGAGCTTCTTTGATCTTGGTGATTAAATCGGACTTTACCACCAACTTCATTGACCGCACCTTTATAGGAGCATAATCCCCCTTACGACTAAGGGCATCCGCTACCACATTGGCCTGGCCCGGGTGATAGTGGATTTCGCAATCATAATCCTTGATGGTCTCGAGACGTCTTCTTTGCCTCATGTTTAACTCTTTTTGCTCAAAGTAATATTTGAGGCTTTTATGGTCGGTGAAAATGGTGCATTTCACCCCATAAAGATAGTGTCGCCATATTTTCAAGGCGAACACCACCGCCGCCAACTCCAAATCATGAGTCGGGTAGTTTTGTTCATGAATTTTCAATTGCCTTGAAGCATAGGCAATCACTTTACCTCGTTGCATAAAAACGCAACCAAGGCCTAATTTTGACGCATCAGAGTAAACCACCATATCTTCTGTTCCTCCGGAAGGGTTAAAACCGGTGCTTGCGTCAATTTCTGTTTAAGGCTTTGAAAAGCCTTCTCTTGCTCGACACCCCACACAAACTTGGTGTCTTTTCGGGTTAGTTTAGTCATTGGTAGGGCTATCTTTGAGAAGTCTTGTATAAATCTCCGATAGTAGCCCGCTAACCCTAGAAAACTCCGCACCTCCGTCGGATTCTTTGGGGGTTCCCATTTGGTGACGGCTTCAATCTTTTTCGGATCCACCATAACCCCTTCTGTGCCAATTACATGGCCTAGATATTGCACCTCCTTTAGCCAGAAAGCACATTTGGAGAATTTTGCGTATAGCTTTTCCTCCCTTAACCTTTCTAGTACCTCCCTTAAGTGTTTAGCGTGTTCCACTTCGTCACGGGAGTATACCAGAATGTCATCGATGAACACAATCACCGACTTATCTAACATAGGCTTACACACCCGGTTCATAAGATCCATGAAGGTCGCGGGTGCATTAGTGAGCCCGAATGACATCACTAAGAATTCATAATGCCCGTATCTTGTTATGAAGGCTGTTTTGGGAACATCTTCCTCTTTCACCTTCAGTTGATGGTACCCCGAGCGTAGGTCTATCTTTGAGAACCATTTCGCCCCTTGAAGCTGATCAAATAAGTCATCAATTTTGGGCAACGGGTATCTATTCTTTACTGTGAGCTTATTCTACTCCAGGTAGTCTATACACATCCGCATGCTACCGTCCTTCTTTTTCACGAATAACACCGGTGCTCCCCACGGAGAGACACTCGGACGAATGAACCCTTTATCCAACAACTCCTGGATTTGGGTCATCAATTCTTGTAGTTCCGTCGGTGCCAACCTATATGGCGCTTTAGCCACCGGCTTAGCATTTGGCACTCTCCACCTCTCGATCGGGTGGTAACCCCGGTAAATCATCCGGAAATACATCTTTGAATTCTTGCACCACGGGTAAGTCATCTATTGCAGGACTTTGCATTCTCGTGTCTGCCACCATAGCCAAGTAGGCCTGGCACCCGTGTGTCATGAGCTTTCTAGCTTCCATCATCGTGCATAGAATTGGAACATTTTGTTTTTCACCATAGATGGTAACCTTACTCCCCTTTGGCGAAGATATCTCTATCGCCTTCCGGTCACAAATGACCTTTGCGTGGTTGCGGGATAGCCAATCCATCCCCACCACCACCTTGAATTCTCTCATCGCCATTGGAATGAGATCTATCAAGTATTCTTTGTTATCGATGGAGATTTTGCATTCCCGACATACATCAAAAACAAGAATACTTTTGTCATTAGCTATTTCTACCTCTAAGGGTACATGCAATTTTTCAATTATAAACGAAAGATGCTTAATAAAATCATATGAAACAAATGATCTATTAGCTCCCGTATCAAATAATACTTGAGCAGGTATTGAATTAACAAGAAATGTACCTGCCACTACGTTGGGGTCTGATTTGGCTTCTTCGGCCGTGAGTTGGAATGCCCGGCCCGTAGCTTTCGGCACTTCCGCTTTTACCCCACTTCTTGCCCCCTCCTTTTTGATTTTTGGGCATTCAGATTTCCTATGCCCCGTCTGGTAACAGTTGAAGCATCGTGGCTCTGTATACGGGCAATTGGAAATGACGTGGCCCTTTTTGCCACAGTTTAGGCAAGGGCGATCTTTAAATATGCACTCTCCTGAGTGCCCTTTGCCACAAACTTTGCATCTTGATCCGCCCCCTCTTGTGTCCTTTTTCTTGGACGAGTCACCCATTTTTTGCTTCTTGGGAGGATTTGGATTCGCACCAGTGGGTTTTCTTGCCTCTTGGGCTTCTTCCCGGATTACATCCATTTCTCGCGCCCGAGAAGCGTTAATCATTTGTTCCACCGTGGTGAACCGGTCTAGAGGCATGAAATTTTTTATCTTCGCCTTCAACATGTTCCGGTAAAAGAACATTCGTGCCCCTTCAGTGGGTAGCACATCTGAGCAAAATTTTACCCTATCAAGGTAAATACCGGTGATCTCATCAACAGTTTGAGTCTCCCCTTGTTCTAACTTGAGGAACTCTTGCTTCAGTTCATTAACCGCAGAGGATGGGCAGTGATGTTCAAGAAACAGTTCTTTAAATTCCGCCCAAGTTAGAGCATCTGCCACTGCCTGCCCCTTTTCTAGGACTTTTGCGTCCCACCAATCCTTTGCCCGATCTACTAGTAGACCCGTAGCAAAGATAACTTGATCTGCAGCCTCACAATGGCTTCTTTTGATTACCCCCTCCACATTGGTCACCCATCGGTGACTCGCTATTGGGTCAGGATCACCCGTGTATTGCGGGGGTTTACACGCCAAAAAGTCTTTGAAGGAACTCCCCTTCTTCTTTGGTGCACTTGCCCCCCCCCCCCCCTTTATTCAGGAGGGAATTCTTTAACTCCTCGAACTTTTCGTTCAAGGTGTTCGATAGATCCTCCTGTATCTTTTGTACGTACTCGGGGATAGCCGCCTGAATGGCGCTTCCCACTTCTTCAGAGATTTGGGCGCTCAAGGCCCGCCTTCTCTGTTCCTCTGCAAGATCACCGCCCTCTTGGCCCGTCATTGATCTGCAGAAATTAAGTTTTCATTAGCTCAACAACTTTTATTTACCTTTGCCTGCAGCAAGGTTTTATATATCATATTGGTCATGGCCAATATTTCCCCACAGGTTTATACGAGGTTTCTAGCCGTAGCATTACCCCGTTTCTACCTGGGACACCTCACCTACGCACTTCCCGGTTCAGGTGTAAAAACACCTCCCCGTGCGTTTCCCCGATTGATAGCTAGAAATTCTGCCTTTACCAACATATAGGAACTATTATTCCTATTAAACACAATACGAACAATTCAATTTATGGTTATGTACCTTATCCGGACGCTTCATCAAGCTCGAACCAATCACTTTTCCCGTTCCCCTGAGCTCAAGGTTTGAGTTCAAGTACTCCCCGAATACTAAAGTCTCTCAAACCATGGCTCTGATACCAAATTGTAACACCCATGTTCAATTTGATGTCAAACATAACCATTTATATCATTAATAGCTGGTCCCAGAAAATTTCTTTACAAAACACATGATTCATAAATCATGAAATGCTACGAACTGTGGCTAAACCCTTTCAAAATACAGTAACTAGTTTGACATCCATAATGGTTAACATCATTACATGTTTTGCAAAACCCCAAATACGACAGATTACTCGGTTTTCATGTGATCGGTTCTTCGTAGCCTTGATGAGCGTCCTTCAAGCTTTCGCCTTACCCGCACATACTCACTTTCAAATAATGAGTTTTTAGTGCATAACAAGTATAGTCTACAATTGACAATGAAGAAAAACCAATCAGAATTTGTATCCTAGGCGTATCGTAGAGAAAATGGGTCTCATAATATTCATATGAATACCCACAACATATGAATTACAACTAAGAACATAATGAAATCAATATGGTCTCATAATATTCATATGAATACCCAAACACATACGAATTACAACTAAGAACATCATGAAATCAATATGGTCTCATAATATTCATATGAATACCCACAACATACGAATTACAACTAAGAACATCATAAAATCAATATGGTCTCATAATATTCATATGAATACCCACAACATATGAATTACAACTAAGACATCATGAAATCAATATGGTCTCATAATATTCATATGAATACCCACAATTAGCTATATGCTTTCATTGTGAGTCTAGCTTTACACGTTACCCATTACACTTAAGTTTTTGACCCAATTCAAATAATTTCATTCCATTCGGCATTGATTCACCTAATCACCTTAGTGGATATCCAAATGACTCGTGTTTCTTATTTGACCCGTTAAGATGGATCCTTGCCTTTGGTTTACCCCAAATACCTAATCTGACCACATGTAAGTCTTGGCATCTATGGTTCTACCACCATTTATGATTCCTTTTCTATTGTTACTTGGCATAGGTTATATAAGCCCATTTCCGCCCTTGTAACTTTCATTCATTATATGATTCATCCGAATCTTTCTTGTGGTCAAGTTTGGTCATTTTGAGAACCTTTTGGCATTGGGCTTCACGGTTCCTAGAACCGTTCGTCACCCATTAACAAAATTCATAAATGTCCATTTGTATGTAATTACACGTTTACATATCAACTGCACGTAACATAAATAACGTTACCTCGTGAATTAGAGCCTCCAACTCCACTTGCACCAGAATTGCTTCCTTGATCACCTTGATTGCCTAATGGGTCACCAACTATGTTAGGACCTTAATCATAGTAGCACTTTTACCACATTCAATAATATGATTTCTATGCTACACATACATATTTACCAATTCACATGGAAGGCAACCAAGCATTCATATCAAGTTTACATCTAGCCACATGAATTTATTAACATTAACATGACGACTAGAGGTATACATTAACCATGCTAGCTAATGCACATAATATCATTAAGTTGATTAAATTTTATGAACTTATAGTTCCCTACGAACATTCAATGTCAATACTAGCAAATTTGGTGCATTTATCACTTTTTGACTCTTTTAGGCATTTTATCAAACACCTTGTGTGCACACATTGATGCACAAAATAACCCAATCCATGAACCTCCCAATTGACCATTTAACATAGGTTTGGTGAAATCCATCACCAACCCATCATCAATTCATTATCTAGCACCAATTTCACACAAGAATTCAAGCAAAGTAAGCAATTTCGCCACCTTCATCAATGGTCATTTAACAAGAAGGGTTCAAGCATAGGAAATTGGTGACTACTTCACCAATTGCCAAACAAACTAGAAATTATGCAACATATAAAGTTCCTAAAGCCATAGGATTCACTATACATCAAGAATTTTGCAGATTTGTGGTCCTAAATTCGTGACCTACACATGAAACATAGAGGGGTTTTTACTTACTTGTTCCAAGTATGAGTTTAGGGCTAGAATTTACTCCTAATTCTTGATTTGATGCAACAAAAATCGCAGCCTAAGCTTGCAATTGCGGGATTTCAATTTTTTTGAGGTGGAGGAAGGTTTGGGTGATCTCCAGGTTGTGGATTACGACCTCCACCCCTTTCCACCTATTTTGTTTATTTTTAGTTTGACTATTTGCACAATTGGCCCCTCCATTTAGTTCTTTGTTTAAATTTTAACCAGAACATGATTTACACCTTAAACCTCATAGTTTCACATAACAATTTGTCCACTAACATAAGGGGTTGATTTAGCTACTAAAAAAATTTAAATTGGCTAGACGTTAACGGGAATTCTTATTTATTAATTTTTTTTTGGGATGTTACACATCAACAATCAAGATCACAAAAAAGTCAAATCAGTAATGCTCATAAAACTTCTGCAATTGAATAAAAAACGAAAATCAGCAAGCAAAGATATTTTGCCTTGAGAATCATATGCCAAGAACAGAAGATTTAGCCATAACTAATACAACTTATGGGTGATTAATTAGTTAAACTATAAATGAAACTCGGTTAATAATTATATCGTCTTCTTTTCAATTGCTTAAATCTCAGAACAAAAAAAGAACAAACAGAGAGATTACAACATAAACTTACTCCATTCTTCCCACTTAACAGTCCTCTTCCTTGATCTGCAATTCCACCAAAAAAATTATTGACTCTTGATCACACACTTTACCTTTCTCATCACTCTCATCCATTACGCAATCATTACAATCCCCCAAACTCAGTCCAGTGGGCATGTTTATGAGAAATACTATGACTATATTATATGCTTTATGATTAAAATCAACTAATAATCTCATGGAGGATACACACAGAATGACTACCATCAATGCTATATAAGCACAAAGTCCACAAATCTGATATGAATCACCATGAATCTACAAAACCTAATTCTAAAAAGCTGATTAATACACTTGAAATTGATATATCTATAGTCGTTTAATCCAATTATTTCAAGCGTTGAGTTCCAAGTTTAAGAACTTAGATTTATTCATATCGTTTCTCAAATCAAATCAGAACATGTGAACCGTGTATTCCTAAAATGTATATATTCAGAGTTTTACAAATGCGAAAGCGTAAATACAATAAAAGTACTTGAGTAAAAACATTGTCAGCCAAGGTGACATGACTTGCCCAAAGACACTAAAAGTGTTTTAAAGACTCATGCATGCGTACTTGTTATACTCGAACATCTGCAACCTGATAAATAACATGCTAAAAAGTGTCAACACAAAGGTTGGTGAGTTCACAAATTTATGAGTTAAAAAGCAGTTCAAGTTGAAAGTAGTGCAACTGTTCAAAAACAGTTCAAGTTGAAAGTTTTGCAACTGTTCAAAAAATAGTGCACGTTGAGTGAGCATAATCACTAATATATATCAAGTAGCTAGCTAGGCTATATACATGAAACTTCGTACGTTCATGGTCACCGAAGATAACAGTTGTTTATAGTTTGCGCAGTTTGCCTTGTTGTGTTTAGGACGTATATAACACATGTTCGATGTTCGATCGTGTCAGCGCGACTGACCCGGGTGGGGTTTTTCAGACCCAGTAGTACTACAATATCTTCCCGATGTCTTCATTAAACTAACGGTACCATAGGAAGGACTTTGTTGTATCAGTGTGCTTCAAGTACTTTAAGTGATATATAAAAGTCTAATCATCTCAGTTGTATAGTTCATGCATGTTAATCTCACCCAACATGATTTAAACAGTAAAATGGAGCCGTGAAACTCACCTTAGGGTGCACAACAAATCCAGACAAATAACACAACACGTAGCAAATAACGGGCCTTGTATATCCTACCAAGCACCTAACGAGCAAATAACGGACCTTTACGAAGGCACTTTTGAGCTTTGAGATACGAAATAATTCCGGTGACCGTTCCACCCTTTTCACCTTGAACAGTTAACACTTCTCCTCCTTCGAGTGGAATACGGACCACTTTCTCTTGACACAGAATTTCGGCTCGATTTTCAGATAACCAATCCATTCCTACTATCACGTCAAAACTACCAATCGGGAAAGGCATAAGGTTGATTCCTAAGGTATGGCCCGCTAGTTCTATCTTACAGTCCTTAATTATCTGAGTTGTATCATGAAGTTTACCATTCGCTAATTCTACCACATACTTAGCATCTAAGTCAATTGGTTTAGCCTTAATTAGTCTAGCAAACTTATTGGAAATAAAGCTCTTTTCAGCACCAGAATCAAATAAAACAGTAGCAAAGAAACCATTCAATATAAATTTACCGTTGATCACGTTGGCATCATTGCGGGCTTCACCTTGACCCATGACGAAAGCACGACCTCTACCATTTCCACCATTTCCATTTCCATTCCCACCGTTGCCATTTCCGTTGCCATTACCGTTCCCAGCATTGTTACCCTGGTTGCCATTCCCTTGTCTGCGCAATCGCGGGCAATCTTTCTTCATGTGGCCTTGAGCACCACATTCATAGCAGCCACGGGCTCCACCATTGTTGTTCTGATTGTTCCCTTGCCCGATGCGATTGTTTCCATAGTTGTTGTTTTGCCTTGGGCGGTTTTGTTGCTCGGGAAGAATTGCCCAACAATCTTTTGCTTCATGGCTTCTCTTGCCACACCTTTCACAGTTCAAACTCCTCCTACAAACACCAGTGTGGTGCTTCCCGCACTTGATGCACATGGGCAGGTTACCCTTGTAGTTACTTTGGCCGTTTCCGCCCTGACGGTTGTTCACACTGTTGTTTCCAGATCGCTTGCTTTGACCCTGGGAGTTAAAGGACCTCCCAGTGTTGTTCCCCACACTTTGATTGTTCATTGAATTCTCAGGAGCTTCATCATCAGCTTTTCTCTTGCCACTCAGGGCAGTCTTTTCAGATATTCTGGCAGGAAGTGTACCTCTTTCTACCTCCTGGTCAGTCAATTTGTGAGCCAAACGGATGGCTTGCTGTACAGTTACTGGGTTGCTAGCAGTTACCAGACCCTTGATTTGGGGTACGAGACCCTCCAGATAACGCTCTATGCGCTTGAACTCAGCGTCGACCATAGACGGACACAGTGCGGTGTACTCGTGGTATCGGGCAGTGTATGCTTCGACCTCAGACCCAATCATCTTGGAGTTCAGAAATTCCCCTTCGAGCTTCTTGACTTGGTCTCGTGGACAGTATTCCTCCATTATCAGTTCCTTGAAGGCTCCCCATTCCATGTTATCAGCCGCATCGATCCCAATCATTTGAATCTCAGCGTTCCACCAAGACAGAGCTGCCCCCTCGAAGGTACCAGTAGCAAACTTCACTTTGTTTTCAGCCGGGCAGTTACACATGGAGAAGACTTTTTCTGACTTCTCAATCCATCTGAGGAGACCCACCGCTCCTTCTTCGCCGGAGAATGTCATCGGCTTGCAATCCATGAAGGTCTTAAAGGTACAGTGATGGACGTTTCCTGATGCAATTAATATTTTGGGTCTCAAATTTAAACAGTTCAAATTTATATATACCGCCTTGTGCCTTAACCGGCGAAATCAATTACCATGGGCGGCAATTGTAGCTTGCACGGCAGCCACGGCGGCTTGCACATGCTCGTTGATCATCGCTTGCAATTGTGCAGGCGTCAAGCTGATGTTGTTTCTTCCCGCTCTTCCAGACATTTTCTGGACAGTTAAAGTAATCATTGTTCAGTCACAGTTATATTCTATACGTATCCCATGATATGTATATTAGCCATTTCCCGTTATCCCACTATTAGTCCAGAAAATTTTGTGCACAATCGAGGCGTCGTCGAAGAACGTCGTAAATCGTAAGCGCTATCGTCGAAAGTCGGCTTCCCCATAAAAGTCACTGTCGGCGTAGTCGTCGCAGTAGAAATCAGGACGTAGCGTGTAGCATCGTTTCGTTGTCGCTTTCCCCAGAAGTAGTGCGCGTATTATCGTTCGCGTTTCGTGTTCGTGTGTAAACATCCTAAGGTCTTTCCGTTAAACTACTTAGACACGGTCCATATATATCTATATATAGGTATACATATATGAAGTATTTACTTACATAGCAGAGCGAGTATCCCAGGTTGGCACGTGAAATTTTTTTTTTGTTTTGGGAATTTGTTTGTTCGTTTGTAACTAAGGTTTCAAGTTGCAGTTTCCAAATCGTTTTCAAAAATGATTCCAGTTCTCTGCAACCTATGGCTTTGATACCAATCTGTCACACCCCCAAATAACCACTAACGGAGTTTATACCGTTAAGGGGTGCGACCAGACCAGGACCACAACCATTAGTTACAAATACTAAACGAATCAGAGTAAAGTCCAAGCATTAATATTGATAAACAATTTCAAAAGTACGCAGCGGAATAGAACATCAGTATTTTAGCACTAACCACGTGCTTTACAAATCACTGTTTCAAAATTTAAATTCCCAATTAGTTTAATGAAAGTTAATGTCTTCTGTGCCATGTCAACCTGCTCCGGATACTCCTCAACGATCTGCAAAAGTGAAAACCACACAAGTGTCAACCTAACGGTTGGTGAGTTCACAGTGGGCTTGTCATGCATTGGCCCGGTCTCATAATCGTATTTGTGTCATCATATACATATGTAGTATTCATTTGTGAAAAGCAATGCTAAGATATCATCGTTTCATAAACATATCGTTTTGGTAAAAGTAATGTCTGTAACATAGTTATCAGGTATGTACTAGTCTTGTATAATTAAAGTGCTCAACCGATATCGCGGGTAGCTAATCCGTTGTTTCCATGCACTAAGGAAGTCGTACTAGGGCTGAAAGCTGACGTAACAGTGTTCGGCATTTGCCGGTGGTTTGTGCCTCCAGTTGTGTCCCATTTGGGATGCCCACAACTAAGAACAGGCTGATATTGCACTCCGTTCGGCCCCCGGCCGGTTGGTCACACATTTGTGTACCGCGGAGCAGGGTTTGTCAAACCCTCAGTAGATCTACCCAACATCCCCTCGCTTTCCAGATCATCAGTACTAGGTTGAGGTCTTTAAGTTTTAAAGCATCCTTAGAAATCATGTGATATCATTTGGTTTAGACTTTAACCTACACTAGTCATATTAAAACGTTTATACTGGATTTCATCCGAAATCAAAAAGAGTTTAAGTGTCACAATAGTTGTTTCTGGATTTCATTTGAAACCCCGAGGATGGACAGTTGCAAGTGTTCCCCATAAAACACTCCAACTTCCATAACAGGTATTCCATTAGGCAATACCTCAAATTGTCAGCATTGTTTTCCGTTTAGCATGTTCGTTGTGACCCAAACGGGCTCACAATTAAAGGGTTTGTGAAACTCACCTTAGGTTGCTCAGCTACACTTGCTAATCCAATTTATGTTTGCTAACGAAGACCTAATAATCACATTAAGGTCTTAGGTGTTAGGTTGTGTCTAAACTTTAACTTAACGTCACTATGGCCCATAACATAGCACGTTGCAACTAAGACTCGACATACCGACACACAATACCGATGGTTGATCATAATTAAGGGTTCACATATTACAGAAATTAAACATGTATCATCATGGCATAATTATGTAAGTCGTGGCATCGCATATAACACTTAGCATGGTGCAACACTTAGCAAATTCTATACAAACAGGCAGCAGTTTCGCTAGGCACATAATAGTTTCGCTAAGCTAGTTTCGCCCGGAACTAGTGAGGCTCGGACTAGCACAGTTTCGCTAACTAGTTTCTCCGAAACTGATGGCTCAGTTTCGCTAGTTAGTTTCGCTGGTAAACCGGCATAGTGTCGCTAGCTAGTTTCTCTCGAAACTGGCATAGTTTCGCTAGCTAGTTTCTCTCGAAACTGATTTGAACTTTCGTTCAGGGACGTTGGTCAAGGTCTAGTTTCGCAAGCAATTTCGCAAGTAAATCATGCACAAAATTTCACGGCGACACTACTAGTTTCGCTAGTAGTTTCGCCGCATACGATTTCAAATGGTTTACACAGTTTCGCTGGTTGAAGATTGCCTTAGTTTCGCTAGATGATCATGCAGTTTCGCTAGTCGCGAAAAACATACGGATTTGTCTAAAAATCAACCTAACAGCTTCCATAATACATGCAATTCATTATCTAGCATTCATAGGCATTTACCAACATAAATCAAGCAGCTTTAACACCTTTAACATGCTGTTTCATCATCAAATCACCAAAATATGTTCAAAACCCTAAAATGACCTAAATGGCATAAATCTCTAACATGGTTGGATTTTAAACGTAAAGTTGCTAACTTTATGATAGATCTAGCATCCCTATGCACTATCTCAGAAGCATACAAGATTTCATGAAGGTTTGAGCATACTTTATAAAGAAAACACATAGAAGAAGCAAGAAACATAGTTTTGGGACTCACGGTTGGATTTTGGATCGATAGATGAGATGAGGTGATGGTCTTGAGGCTGAGGTCTCGGTTTCTTGATGATTTTCTCGGCTGACCAGATTCCAGAGAATAGTGTGTGTATGTTTGTTGTGTGGTTTGAGCAAATGAGGCTATTAGGGTTTATCAAGATTATTTATATCAGAGGCTAGTTTCGCTGGCAGTTTCGCTGGCCAGGCGAAACTAGCTCTGGTCACATGCTGATCGAGTAGTTCAGCTGGCTACCGGGCGACACTACAGTTTCGCCCGGTAGTTTCGCTGGCGACCAAAAAGACAAGTTTTCCACATAAACAAGTATTTACAATTTGTCATGCAATTCTCAATACTAAGTCATGTATTTAGATCACATTGCACATAAGGACAATAAATAGGCACATAACACATATGGGCGGGTTCGGTGATCAACCAAGGGTCGTGGACGTATTCGGCCTAGTTATGCATTAGTTACTTAAGTTAACACTTATAACGTAACTAACGGATATTGTCTAACGGAAGTTAACCTTGAATTTCCCGGATGTCACATCCTTCCCTTGTAATTGGAATTTTCGTCCCGAAAATTATTCTTGTGTCGTAGCGTTCGCAGCCTCTGCTGTCGTCATTGCTATCGTCGCTGGGGAAAGAAAGCAAAGTTTTAGGGTCGCCACATCCTCCTCCTGTTAAAGGAATTTTGGTCCCCAAAATTAAATTGTACCTTGAGTTTCTGTGGACGTTTGCTCGAACAAGTGAGGATACTTTTTCTTCATCTGGTCCTCTCGTTCCCAAGTGTATTCAGGTCCACGCTTTGAGTTCCATCGTACTTTGACGATCGAAATCTTGCTACGTTTGAGGGTCTTTTCCTCGCGTCCCATGATTTCCACCGGTTGCTCGATGAATCTCAGATGTTCATCGATTTCCAATTCCTCCAAAGGAATTATTTCGGTGTCTTCAGCCAGACATTTCTTCAAGTTTGAGACGTGAAATACGTTGTGAACTCCATCGAGTTCGGCAGGGAGTTTCAGTCGGTAGGCTACCGGGCCTACTTCTCCAATAATTTCAAACGGACCGATGTAGCGAGGATTCAGCTTCCCACGCTTTCCGAAGCGTATCACTCCTTTCCAAGGAGATACCTTTAATAATACTTTGTCGCCTACCTCGAACTTCAGAGGTTTACGGCGTTTGTCGGCATAGCTTTTCTGTCTATCGCGTGCTGCGGCTATCCGCTTTCTGATTTGAATAATGCGTTCAGTTGTATCGTGGATGATTTCCGGTCCAGTGAGTCCGTTCTCACCTGTTTCAGCCCAACACACGGGCGATCTGCATTTTCTGCCATAGAGTGCTTCAAAAGGTGCTGCACCGATGCTTGAATGATAGCTGTTATTGTAGGAGAACTCCACCAACGGAAGGTGAGCTTCCCAGTCCTTTCCGAAATCGAGAACACAAGCTCGGAGCATATCTTCTAATGTTTGAATGGTTCTTTCTGTCTGACCATCGGTCTGCGGGTGATAGGCTGTGCTCATATCAAGTCTGGTCCCCAATGCTTCATGCATAGACTGCCATAATCGTGAAGTAAATCGTGGATCTCGATCGGAGATAATAGTCTTAGGCACTCCATGACGTGCCACAATTCGGTCGATGTATAGCTTCGTTAGCCTATCCATGTTGTCATTTTCCTTCATCGGGATAAAATGTGCAGATTTGGTTAGGCGATCAATGATAACCCAAATCGCATCTGGCCGATTTGATCGATGGGGTAATCCCGTAACAAAGTCCATGGAGATATCCTCCCATTTCCATTCTGGGATCTTTGGTTGTTGTAGTAGTCCCGAAGGCTTTTGGTACTCAATCTTTACTCTTGAACAGGTCAAACATTTAGCCACATATCGCGCGATGTCGGCTTTCATGTTTGGCCACCAATACAAATTTTTCAAGTCTTGGTACATCTTGTCCGATCCAGGATGTACCGAATACCTTGACTTGTGAGCCTCGTCCATCACGAGCTCACGGAGATTTCCGAGTAGAGGAACCCAAATTCTGTTGTTGTAATACCGGAGTCCATCGGACTTAACTTCAGAATTTCCATCTACCCCTCGCAGTGCTTCAGCTGCGAAGTTTTCTTCTTTCAGAGCTTCTCCTTGAGCATCGCGGATTCGATCCGGCAGTCCCGAATGAATGGTAAGTTGTAGCGCTCGTACCCTTCGAGGCTTTTCGTATTCTTTTCTGCTTAGGGCATCCGCCACGACATTGGCTTTCCCGGGATGATACTTAATTGCCAAATCATAATCGTTCAGTAACTCGACCCACCTTCGTTGTCGCATGTTAAGATCCTTCTGATCGAAGATGTGCTGTAAGCTTTTGTGGTCGGTAAAAATTGTGCACTTTGTTCCATAGAGGTAATGTCTCCAAATCTTGAGTGCATGAACAACGGCTCCCAATTCCAAATCGTGCGTTGTATAATTCTTTTCATTATCTTTCAGTTGCCTCGACCCATAGGCAATCACTTTGTCTCGTTGCATTAACACGCAACCGAGTCCTTGAATAGACGCATCGCAATAAACCACAAAGTCGTCAACCCCATCAGGTAACGAGAGAATTGGAGCAGAACATAACATGTCTTTGAGAGTTTGAAAGGCGCGTTCTTCCTTTTCACCCCATCTGTATTGCACCCCTTTGTGCGTTAAAGCGGTTAAGGGTTGAGCCAGTTGAGAGAAACCCTTAATAAACCTTCGGTAGTATCCGGCAAGTCCCAAAAATTGTCGGATTTCAGTCGGCGCTCTGGGTGTAGACCAATTCTTGATAGCTTCTACTTTCGATGGATCGACATGGATTCCTTCTTCATTAACAATGTGTCCAAGGAATTGGACTTCTCGAATCCAAAAATCACACTTTGAGAACTTGGCGTAGAGCTGTTCCTTGCGGAGCAATTCCAAAATAAGTCGCAGGTGATTCTCATGCTCCTCCTTTGTCTTGGAGTAGATCAGAATGTCGTCGATGAAAACTATTACAAACTTATCGAGGTACGGCTTACACACTCGATTCATCAAATCCATGAATACAGCAGGTGCATTGGTTAGCCTAAACGGCATAACCAGGAACTCGTAGTGACCGTACCGAGTTCTGAATGCAGTCTTAGAAATATCTTCGTCGCGAACACGAAGCTGATGATACCCAGACCGTAGGTCGATCTTTGAATAGTAACTTGAACCTTGAAGCTGATCGAAGAGATCGTCGATTCTAGGAAGTGGATACCGATTCTTGATCGTAACTTTGTTAAGCTCTCGGTAGTCGATACACATTCGGAATGTTCCATCCTTCTTCTTTACAAACAATACCGGAGCTCCCCATGGAGACGAACTTGGACGGATAAACCCCTTGTCAAGTAGCTCTTGAAGTTGTGCAGATAGTTCGTTGAGTTCCCTCACAGCCAAACGATACGGAGCGCGTGCAATCGGAGCGGCTCCAGGAGTTAGATCGATTCCAAACTCAACTTGTCGAAATGGAGGCAAACCAGGCAGATCTTCAGGAAAGACATCTTGGAAGTCGCGAACAATCGGATAGTCGTTGATTCTGCGCTCGGGAAGTGACGAATCGGTGACGTTGGCAAGAATCGCGAAGTGACCTTTACGAAGGCACTTTTGAGCTTTGAGATACGAAATAATTCCGGTGACCGTTCCACCCTTTTCACCTTGAACAGTTAACACTTCTCCTCCTTCGAGTGGAATACGGACCACTTTCTCTTGACACAGAATTTCGGCTCGATTTTCAGATAACCAATCCATTCCTACTATCACGTCAAAACTACCAATCGGGAAAGGCATAAGGTTGATTCCTAAGGTATGGCCCGCTAGTTCTAGCTTACAGTCCTTAATTATCTGAGTTGTATCATGAAGTTTACCATTCGCTAATTCTACCACATACTTAGCATCTAAGTCAATTGGTTTAGCCTTAATTAGTCTAGCAAACTTATTGGAAATAAAGCTCTTTTCAGCACCAGAATCAAATAAAACAGTAGCAAAGAAACCATTCAATATAAATTTACCGTTGATCACGTTGGCATCATTGCGGGCTTCACCTTGACCCATGACGAAAGCACGACCTCTACCATTTCCACCATTTCCATTTCCATTCCCACCGTTGCCATTTCCGTTGCCATTACCGTTCCCAGCATTGTTACCCTGGTTGCCATTCCCTTGTCTGCGCAATCGCGGGCAATCTTTCTTCATGTGGCCTTGAGCACCACATTCATAGCAGCCACGGGCTCCACCATTGTTGTTCTGATTGTTCCCTTGCCCGATGCGATTGTTTCCATAGTTGTTGTTTTGCCTTGGGCGGTTTTGTTGCTCGGGAAGAATTGCCCAACAATCTTTTGCTTCATGGCTTCTCTTGCCACACCTTTCACAGTTCAAACTCCTCCTACAAACACCAGTGTGGTGCTTCCCGCACTTGATGCACATGGGCAGGTTACCCTTGTAGTTACTTTGGCCGTTTCCGCCCTGACGGTTGTTCACACTGTTGTTTCCAGATCGCTTGCTTTGACCCTGGGAGTTAAAGGACCTCCCAGTGTTGTTCCCCACACTTTGATTGTTCATTGAATTCTCAGGAGCTTCATCATCAGCTTTTCTCTTGCCACTCAGGGCAGTCTTTTCAGATATTCTGGCAGGAAGTGTACCTCTTTCTACCTCCTGGTCAGTCAATTTGTGAGCCAAACGGATGGCTTGCTGTACAGTTACTGGGTTGCTAGCAGTTACCAGACCCTTGATTTGGGGTACGAGACCCTCCAGATAACGCTCTATGCGCTTGAACTCAGCGTCGACCATAGACGGACACAGTGCGGTGTACTCGTGGTATCGGGCAGTGTATGCTTCGACCTCAGACCCAATCATCTTGGAGTTCAGAAATTCCCCTTCGAGCTTCTTGACTTGGTCTCGTGGACAGTATTCCTCCATTATCAGTTCCTTGAAGGCTCCCCATTCCATGTTATCAGCCGCATCGATCCCAATCATTTGAATCTCAGCGTTCCACCAAGACAGAGCTGCCCCCTCGAAGGTACCAGTAGCAAACTTCACTTTGTTTTCAGCCGGGCAGTTACACATGGAGAAGACTTTTTCTGACTTCTCAATCCATCTGAGGAGACCCACCGCTCCTTCTTCGCCGGAGAATGTCATCGGCTTGCAATCCATGAAGGTCTTAAAGGTACAGTGATGGACGTTTCCTGATGCAATTAATATTTTGGGTCTCAAATTTAAACAGTTCAAATTTATATATACCGCCTTGTGCCTTAACCGGCGAAATCAATTACCATGGGCGGCAATTGTAGCTTGCACGGCAGCCACGGCGGCTTGCACATGCTCGTTGATCATCGCTTGCAATTGTGCAGGCGTCAAGCTGATGTTGTTTCTTCCCGCTCTTCCAGACATTTTCTGGACAGTTAAAGTAATCATTGTTCAGTCACAGTTATATTCTATACGTATCCCATGATATGTATATTAGCCATTTCCCGTTATCCCACTATTAGTCCAGAAAATTTTGTGCACAATCGAGGCGTCGTCGAAGAACGTCGTAAATCGTAAGCGCTATCGTCGAAAGTCGGCTTCCCCATAAAAGTCACTGTCGGCGTAGTCGTCGCAGTAGAAATCAGGACGTAGCGTGTAGCATCGTTTCGTTGTCGCTTTCCCCAGAAGTAGTGCGCGTATTATCGTTCGCGTTTCGTGTTCGTGTGTAAACATCCTAAGGTCTTTCCGTTAAACTACTTAGACACGGTCCATATATATCTATATATAGGTATACATATATGAAGTATTTACTTACACAGCAGAGCGAGTATCCCAGGTTGGCACGTGAAATTTTTTTTTTGTTTTGGGAATTTGTTTGTTCGTTTGTAACTAAGGTTTCAAGTTGCAGTTTCCAAATCGTTTTCAAAAATGATTCCAGTTCTCTGCAACCTATGGCTTTGATACCAATCTGTCACACCCCCAAATAACCACTAACGGAGTTTATACCGTTAAGGGGTGCGACCAGACCAGGACCACAACCATTAGTTACAAATACTAAACGAATCAGAGTAAAGTCCAAGCATTAATATTGATAAACAATTTCAAAAGTACGCAGCGGAATAGAACATCAGTATTTTAGCACTAACCACGTGCTTTACAAATCACTGTTTCAAAATTTAAATTCCCAATTAGTTTAATGAAAGTTAATGTCTTCTGTGCCATGTCAACCTGCTCCGGATACTCCTCAACGATCTGCAAAAGTGAAAACCACACAAGTGTCAACCTAACGGTTGGTGAGTTCACAGTGGGCTTGTCATGCATTGGCCCGGTCTCATAATCGTATTTGTGTCATCATATACATATGTAGTATTCATTTGTGAAAAGCAATGCTAAGATATCATCGTTTCATAAACATATCGTTTTGGTAAAAGTAATGTCTGTAACATAGTTATCAGGTATGTACTAGTCTTGTATAATTAAAGTGCTCAACCGATATCGCGGGTAGCTAATCCGTTGTTTCCATGCACTAAGGAAGTCGTACTAGGGCTGAAAGCTGACGTAACAGTGTTCGGCATTTGCCGGTGGTTTGTGCCTCCAGTTGTGTCCCATTTGGGATGCCCATAACTAAGAACAGGCTGATATTGCACTCCGTTCGGCCCCCGGCCGGTTGGTCACACATTTGTGTACCGCGGAGCAGGGTTTGTCAAACCCTCAGTAGATCTACCCAACATCCCCTCGCTTTCCAGATCATCAGTACTAGGTTGAGGTCTTTAAGTTTTAAAGCATCCTTAGAAATCATGTGATATCATTTGGTTTAGACTTTAACCTACACTAGTCATATTAAAACGTTTATACTGGATTTCATCCGAAATCAAAAAGAGTTTAAGTGTCACAATAGTTGTTTCTGGATTTCATTTGAAACCCCGAGGATGGACAGTTGCAAGTGTTCCCCATAAAACACTCCAACTTCCATAACAGGTATTCCATTAGGCAATACCTCAAATTGTCAGCATTGTTTTCCGTTTAGCATGTTCGTTGTGACCCAAACGGGCTCACAATTAAAGGGTTTGTGAAACTCACCTTAGGTTGCTCAGCTACACTTGCTAATCCAATTTATGTTTGCTAACGAAGACCTAATAATCACATTAAGGTCTTAGGTGTTAGGTTGTGTCTAAACTTTAACTTAACGTCACTATGGCCCATAACATAGCACGTTGCAACTAAGACTCGACATACCGACACACAATACCGATGGTTGATCATAATTAAGGGTTCACATATTACAGAAATTAAACATGTATCATCATGGCATAATTATGTAAGTCGTGGCATCGCATATAACACTTAGCATGGTGCAACACTTAGCAAATTCTATACAAACAGGCAGCAGTTTCGCTAGGCACATAATAGTTTCGCTAAGCTAGTTTCGCCCGGAACTAGTGAGGCTCGGACTAGCACAGTTTCGCTAACTAGTTTCTCCGAAACTGATGGCTCAGTTTCGCTAGTTAGTTTCGCTGGTAAACCGGCATAGTGTCGCTAGCTAGTTTCTCTCGAAACTGGCATAGTTTCGCTAGCTAGTTTCTCTCGAAACTGATTTGAACTTTCGTTCAGGGACGTTGGTCAAGGTCTAGTTTCGCAAGCAATTTCGCAAGTAAATCATGCACAAAATTTCACGGCGACACTACTAGTTTCGCTAGTAGTTTCGCCGCATACGATTTCAAATGGTTTACACAGTTTCGCTGGTTGAAGATTGCCTTAGTTTCGCTAGATGATCATGCAGTTTCGCTAGTCGCGAAAAACATACGGATTTGTCTAAAAATCAACCTAACAGCTTCCATAATACATGCAATTCATTATCTAGCATTCATAGGCATTTACCAACATAAATCAAGCAGCTTTAACACCTTTAACATGCTGTTTCATCATCAAATCACCAAAATATGTTCAAAACCCTAAAATGACCTAAATGGCATAAATCTCTAACATGGTTGGATTTTAAACGTAAAGTTGCTAACTTTATGATAGATCTAGCATCCCTATGCACTATCTCAGAAGCATACAAGATTTCATGAAGGTTTGAGCATACTTTATAAAGAAAACACATAGAAGAAGCAAGAAACATAGTTTTGGGACTCACGGTTGGATTTTGGATCGATAGATGAGATGAGGTGATGGTCTTGAGGCTGAGGTCTCGGTTTCTTGATGATTTTCTCGGCTGACCAGATTCCAGAGAATAGTGTGTGTGTGTTTGTTGTGTGGTTTGAGCAAATGAGGCTATTAGGGTTTATCAAGATTATTTATATCAGAGGCTAGTTTCGCTGGCAGTTTCGCTGGCCAGGCGAAACTAGCTCTGGTCACATGCTGATCGAGTAGTTCAGCTGGCTACCGGGCGACACTACAGTTTCGCCCGGTAGTTTCGCTGGCGACCAAAAAGACAAGTTTTCCACATAAACAAGTATTTACAATTTGTCATGCAATTCTCAATACTAAGTCATGTATTTAGATCACATTGCACATAAGGACAATAAATAGGCACATAACACATATGGGCGGGTTCGGTGATCAACCAAGGGTCGTGGACGTATTCGGCCTAGTTATGCATTAGTTACTTAAGTTAACACTTATAACGTAACTAACGGATATTGTCTAACGGAAGTTAACCTTGAATTTCCCGGATGTCACATCATGCATTAACAATCAACTAGTAATCTGCTCATAACACACACATGCATCAACCATGGCAATCAATGGAATTTAATAAAAGTGCAACATCAATCAACTAGTCAAAACCGAATAGAAATCATCAAAAGATCAAAGTCATCATATTGAGTCTAGGTAGTACTAAAAACCTAGCCAACAATCATGGTCAAGTCTGAAAGTATAATAAAGATGGAGTCTTTGACAGTAACCATAATGAAAACTAAAGTTTTAAACAAGAACAAAGAAAATCGGTAGAACCGGAAGTGATCTCGATGATGAATATATGATTCCTTGATGCTTCCTTGCGATCCCAGCTCTCCTCTGTCTCCAACTTTCGTCCAAAAATCGCCTTGAATCGTCTGGAAGTCGTGAATCCTCGAATGAAACCCTTAAACTTGAATTTATACCGATTAAGCAAAGTTCCCGGAAAAACACCCTCCAAGCGTATCGCTTGGAGGTCTAAAAGTGGCAGGCGATACGCCTGGAGCCTGAATACGCCAAAATAGTCGGGTCAAACCGACTTAAACCTTCGTTGACTTTTCTACCTGCAAGCGTATCGCTTGCTCCTCAAACATCAGCAGGTCACTTTTACCTAAAATTACCAACGGACATCATCAGAGGCATTCTTTTCGAGATACCATCCCTAAAATTATACGTGAGTATTTTGCCCGCGAGATCCAGAACATCATCAGAGGCACTTACCACGGGATACCATCCTTAGTTCGTACATGAGTATTTTGTTCCTTCACTCTAATTCATTTACCAATTTATTAACTAACTATGCTCATTGGAAATTCTAAGGACATAGGAGTATCTAGCCTAAAACGGTCTCTTTCCTCCTAATCATCAGATTCAGTATTCCTATCACTCCTAAAATGGGAACCCACTAGCAGACTGATTAGCATATTTGTACAACAATAAACACACATGCTATTTAAGCTACTCCTAGGTCAGCTGGGCCTACCGACACATCATAGATTAGCAATGTTTTCCATTCATACCATACTTTACCACTTTTTCCAATTTATTCATTATTTAACAATTATACACAAAATTAGAAAATCAATTCCCAGTTTTACCTATCATTTTCCATTTAATTACGGCCAAAATCTCGGACATTTTTGAACAATATTTTCAATTTTTTTTCAATTTTTTCAAATTTTTCAAAGACTCACTTCAACACACTAAAAATAACAATAAAAGACTCAAGACGCAAGTATCCCATTCCCACACTTGAATTACACAATGCCCTCAATGTGGAATGGAATAAAAATAACGCAGAATTAAAAATAAACACACTAAATTAAAAATAAAATAAGACAAGTTGAAACGTGTTCACCTGAAACTCCAGAGACTCAGCACATCGACCGCACATGAACCACCACAAATTTGGTAAACAGAAATAATAAAAATAAATGAAAATTTGAAAAATTTCTGAAATACCTCCTCCAGGCGTATCGCCTACATCCATGCATCTCTCAGGTGATACGCCTGGGACTACAAACAACTGGCCCCGCCTCAAGATGCAAGCGTATCGCCTATAACCAACCTACCTCCAGGCGATACGCTTTGAGCGTGATTTCCAGGGATCTTATGATTTAAGACCTCAAAAACTTTCTATCTCTTTTTATTCACTCCAGCTCCTTTGGCCGAAAATCCCAGCCAAAACCTGCACCCTCTGGCCTGCACAACTCACTTATGCCAATTCTTGAATCTCTAAAATAACCTGCAAACATTGAAAAACACAAAACCGAAAAGACGCAAAATGCACGAAAAACTAAAAATTGCAGAAATTAAAACACAAATACAAAAATATACAACCCGGGCACTTATCATTCAGCACAAAACAGAAACACTACCTCCCGAACCATCCGGAGGCTTCGATTTCACGACCACAAAACTACCGGATTGCACCCGGTTTCTATCCTCACAACCACCTACCAACTTCCTATCCCAGAAAGCAACCAACTTTAGCAACTCCAACATCATCTTAACCTTCCAATGCTTGTATCTCCCCGGAATAAACCGAATTTTGCCTAAAAATCCCAAAGACGGGTCATTTTCACTAACAACTACATGCAACCTCCCCACACTTGGTCTAAACTCTACCTCATCATGCAAAACACCTAAATCACCAAGTGTGGCATTTCTAACTACCTCTTCAACCTCCAATTCACTCTCCACACTTACCAACTCCCCGGGTTCTCCTAACGGGTCACTCAACACCTCATCAACTACCATATCAACCACTTCTACACTCTCTACCTCACCGGGTTGTACTAACGGGTCAAACTTCTCAGTCTCATCAACTACTTCAACTAACCCCCCGGTGTTCTCCCCACACTCATCCTCTTCAATCTCATCATCCTCTAACCGATTTCCTACAACCACAAGATCTATGAAGGACATAAAAGTACCTATCAAGCACACCGATTTAGTCTCACTATCTTCTTGTCTACCCACCTTAAACATCACACTCTCATTCTCAACCCTCATAGTAATAGTCCCCTCAAAAACATCCACTAAAGCACGGGCAGTCCTAAGAAAGGGTCTACCTAGAATCAAAGGGCAACTAGGGTCATAATCACTATCAACCACCACAAAATCTATAGGGAAGAAAAATTTATCAACTTTAACAAGAACATTTTCCACTATACCCTTGGGTCTCACCACAGATTTGTCAGCTAAAGATATATTCATGCAAGTGGGGGCTAACTCTCCTAATCCTAAGTGCTCGAAAACAGATAAAGGCATAACATTAATAGAAGCACCCAAATCAGCTAAAGCATATGTAACAGAAGAACTACCAAAAATGCAAGGAATTGTAAAAATCCCCGGATCATTAAGTTTCTTAGGTAATTTATTCTGAAAAACAGCAGAACAGTTAGCATCAAGTGTAACATCAGACAAAGCTTCAAGTTTCTTTTTACTACTTAACATGTCCTTCAAAAATCTAGCATACTTAGGCATTTGACTCAAAACTTCTGTGAAAGGTAAAGTAATCCTAAGCTGCTTAAGAATGTCAAGAAACTGACTATACTCACACGCATTCTTCTGTTGGATTAGACGTTCATGATAAGGCACATGCTTCAGGTCATCCGCTGTAATCGCTTGAGGCACAAATCGAACTCTTTTCTTCTCTCTCACCGCCTCCCACTTCAGCGGCTTCTCTACCACTGGTGGCTTTGTCACTCTCTCAGCCTCGACGTTTGGTGCGGTACTTGCTGGCGTCACGCTCTCATGCACCCTCCCGTCAGGCGTCTCTAACACTATCTCTTCATCAACCGGCTCCTCCTCAACTACCGCCGGTGATGGACTCTGAACAACTCTCCCGCTCCTAGTAGTAATGGCACTTACACTGGAATTGGGGTTTTTGTAAGTACTACCAGAAAATTGACCCCCACGGGAATTGAGCTCCTTCAGCTGCTTTGCGATATCACCGACCGAACGCTGCAAATCCAAGAACGAAGCTTGTTGATTTCTCAGTAACGTGTCATGCTCCGCCAGCTTCTTCTGTGTCCCCTCATCTCTTGCTACAATCTGCTGCAGGATCTAGGTCTGGTTAGCAATAAGCTCCCTGATCTCCTTAAAGCCAGGCCCATCATCTCCTCCACCATAGTTATTCCTCGGTGGAAAACCAGGTGAGTTGCCTCCCTCTCGCCATCCTGAATTCTGGCCACTCCTCCACCCGGACTGAAAAGAATTACCGAACTGGTTTCGGTTTCCAATGTAATCCACCTGCTCAGCGGGAGCAAGCGGGCAGTCTCGGGTGTCATGAGTGCCTCTACACAGCTCACATTTGGCTTTGATATGGAGTTTGATTTCTTCTAAAGCTTTATAAATGTTTTCTAACTCCCTAGGCTTCATGGTCTCTGAGCCAATGTGATGGACCCCCCGGGTAGATGTAGAAGGTACGAGTGATCTAGTCGGGGCCAAGGTGGCTCTCCGATCTCCGGGTGTCTGCTGTTTTGCAAGTGCAAAGCTCTCAAAAAGTGATTTACATTCATCCACTGTGAGCTTCTCCATCATGTGACCTCCAGCCGAAATGTTGAACTCCTTCTCAACAGATTAAGGAAGTCCATTGTAGAACTTCTCAATGATAGCCCATTCCGTCAACCCGTGTTGCGGACATTTGCTCAAAAGAGTATTAAATCGTTCATAAGCGACCGAGTAAGGCTCATCGGGGTCCATCCGAAAGGAGTGGATTTCCTCCCGAGTACGTGCAGCCTTGGCTGGAGGATGATATTTCTTCAGGAATTTAGCAGTCAGATCGTCCCAGGTGGCGATCGAATTCGGCGGAAGCGTCTCAAGCCACTCGGCGGCTCGATACGTAAGGGAAAACGGGAACAAACACAGATAAATGGTGTCGTTCGCGACTCCCGTGAGTCCGAACGTGTTGCAGATTCGTGTAAAGCGCGAGATATGCGTCGATGCATCTTCGTCCTCACGTCCATGAAACTGAATGGAATGTGTCAAAGCAATGATGACGTGAGACGGAACTTGCCAATTCCCGGTGTTGGCAATGTCGGGTTGAGCGATGGAAAACCGAGCCTCGGTGACTCCGGCGCTAGCCTGCTCGTGGACGGTGCGACGTGCCGCCATGGATGAAAGATCGGGGAATGGAATGGGTTTGGTGTTGCGTGTGATTTGTGTGGAAGAAGATGGTTTAGAATGAGTGGTGGAAACGATGAATGCCTCTAGCTCCGTGCGAAGAAGGCGAAACCGCTCACGAATATCCGCGTCGGGATCAGAAAATGGTGAAAGCTCAGGGGGCCTCGTGAACGGGTGTGTGGCATAAAACGGAAAAAGACTCAAATAAACGAAAAGACAAATCCAACCTAAAAATCTAGACTCGAAACGAAAATCCTAAGACTCTAGAAACGGAAAAACCGAAAAGACTCAAATTTCCTAACGACGACCTAAGTTAATCTTGCTATTGCCAAGTGTCCCCGGCAACGGCGCCAAAAACTTGATGTGCTCGGAACGACACTAAAAACACTAATAAAATAGACCTAAACCTAGACCTAAGACACACCTAATTTTACCGAAATAACCTAAACCGAACCGAACCCTAAGGCAGTGAACCTGTCGGATTATAGCAAAGCAAAGGCAAGACCGGAATATCGAATCCTAGGACACTCTAATGACAAGACTTAACCTAGACCTAGAAATGGAAATACTGAGAAATTTGGGTTTATTGATTTGGAATTGATTTAATTGACTAACTTAACTAGCAGCGCAACCACAAACGAGAAACAGGAAACCTAAGGACAACTTTCAGAACAAGAGAGAGATACCACCTAGACTCGGAATCCTAATCACTAATGACAACTTCAATCGGTTATGACTAATCTGATGGTGGCTAGTTCACCTTTTAAGTTCTTCCTAGCTACACTTCTAACGCTCGAACAGGAGTTCACCTTTTAAGTACTTCCTACCTCAACTAAACCTAACCACCTCTGAACCTAATCTCGGGCACCTTAGACCTAGCAGGAGCTACCAATAACTACCATGACCGACACGAAATACCAAGCTAATCAAAACCCTAGGACACTTCCTTTTGAGACAATGCAACCCTAGAACTTTAACCAACCCAACTACCCGACAATCCTTTAACTTTTGAGTCTCACAAGAGGCAGCACATTACAAACAAATCATCAACTAACTATCAATGCAATAGTCAAGGAAACCCTAAACTATTCTATCGCAATTAACCCTAAAGTCAACTACTTTAGAAAATCTACCTAAATCGAAAGACATTCGCGGGTAAATCATGCATTAACAATCAACTAGTAATCTGCTCATAACACACACATGCATCAACCATGGCAATCAATGGAATTTAATAAAAGTGCAACATCAATCAACTAGTCAAAACCGAATAGAAATCATCAAAAGATCAAAGTCATCATATTGAGTCTAGGTAGTACTAAAAACCTAGCCAACAATCATGGTCAAGTCTGAAAGTATAATAAAGATGGAGTCTTTGACAGTAACCATAATGAAAACTAAAGTTTTAAACAAGAACAAAGAAAATCGGTAGAACCGGAAGTGATCTCGATGATGAATATATGATTCCTTGATGCTTCCTTGCGATCCCAGCTCTCCTCTGTCTCCAACTTTCGTCCAAAAAATCGCCTTGACTCGTCTGGAAGTCGTGAATCCTCGAATGAAACCCTTAAACTTGAATTTATACCGATTAAGCAAAGTTCCCGGAAAAACACCCTCCAAGCGTATCGCTTGGAGGTCTGAAAGTGGCAGGCGATACGCCTGGAGCCTGAATACGCCAAAATAGTCGGGTCAAACCGACTTAAACCTTCGTTGACTTTTCTACCTGCAAGCGTATCGCTTGCTCCTCAAACATCAGCAGGCGATACGCCTTCTGCTCTCTTTTCAGCACATCTTGTATTTTCTCCTCAATTCATGTCATCTTCACACTTAGCCTCGGGACTTCACAAATCTGCTGCAAGACTTACAAAACACAGATAACAGACTCAAAGACACAACTTGAACTAAAAACAACTAAAACTAAAGCATACTGACTCAAATTGACTCAAATAACAAACCAAAAGACACCGGAAATGGGATGTGTTTGCAACACATCAAACATCCCCACACTGACTCTTTTTACGTCCTCGAAAAATACTGTAATGGAATCATAACCAGGAAATTGACTTCTAAACATTTAACATTTAAATTTAACATCCACCATACAATTCCACTTTCCATAACGTACCAACACACTAACTACAATTGCCGATATTTCGATCCGACTAAACCCAACCACCAACCTTTTCTTTCGCCCCATGTGTTTATGAAATTACGAGATAAAAGTTCAGTCGCCTATGGATCCCACTAAAGAAAGGTCAAGTTCAACATACTACCGAATCATATTCAGTCAAAGCAAAGGGTAATAATGATTTAAATTTTATATTTTTTTCCAACCCCCCCTTAAACCAGATACTAAGATGTCCAAAGAATAACTAATTATTGGAATGCAACTTTCAGAGCATTTATTCTCTAATTTATCATTTTTTTCATTTTTTTTTAAATAAAATTGTACTTGGTCACTTTTACCTAAAATTACCAACGGACATCATCAGAGGCATTCTTTTCGAGATACCATCCCTAAAATCATACGTGAGTATTTTGCCCGCGAGATCCAGAACATCATCAGAGGCACTTACCACGGGATACCATCCTTAGTTCGTACATGAGTATTTTGTCCCTTCACTCTAATTCATTTACCAATTTATTAACTAACTATGCTCATTGGAAATTCTAAGGACATAGGAGTATCTAGCCTAAAGCGGTCTCTTTCCTCCTAATCATCAGATTCAGTATTCCTATCACTCCTAAAATGGGAACCCACTAGCAGACTGATTAGCATATTTGTACAACAATAAACACACAGGCTATTTAAGCTACTCCTAGGTCAGCTGGGCCTACCGACACATCTTAGATTAGAAATGTTTTCCATTCATACCATACTTTACCACTTTTTCCAATTTATTCATTATTTAACAATTAAACACAAAATTGGAAAATCAATTCCCAGTTTTACCTATCATTTTCCATTTAATTGCGGCCAAAATCTCGGACATTTTTGAACAATTTTTCAATTTTTTTTCAATTTTTCAAATTTTTTAAAGACTCACTTAAACACACTAAAAATAACAATAAAAGACTCAAGACGCAAGTATCCCATTCCCACACCTGAATTACACATTGCCCTCAATGTGGAATGGAATAAAAATAACGCAGAATTAAAAATAAACACACTAAATTAAAAATAAAATAAGACAAGTTGAAACGTGTTCACCTGAAACTCCAGAGACTCAGCACATCGACCGCACACGAACCACGACAAATTTGGTAAACAGAAATAATAAAAATAAATGAAAATTTGAAAAATTTCTGAAATACCTCCTCCAGGCGTATCGCCTACATCCATGCATCTCTCAGGTGATTCGCCTGGGACTACAAACAACTGGCCCCGCCTCAAGATGCAAGCGTATCGCCTATAACCAACCTACCTCCAGGCGATACGCTTTGAGCGTGATTTCCAGGGATCTTATGATTTAAGACCTCAAAAACTTTCTATCTCTTTTTATTCACTCCAACTCCTTTGGCCGAAAATCCCAGCCAAAACCTGCACCTCTGGCCTGCACAACTCACTTATGCCAATTCTTGAATCTCTAAAATAACCTGCAAACACTGAAAAACACAAAACCGAAAAGACGCAAAATGCACGAAAAACTAAAAATTGCAGAAATTAAAACACAAATACAAAAATATACAACCCGGGCACTTATCATTCAGCACAAAACAGAAACACTACCTCCCGAACCATCCGGAGGCTTCGATTTCACATCCTTTACCACAAAACTACCGGATTGCACCCGGTTTCTATCCTCACAACCACCTACCAACTTCCTATCCCAGAAAGAAACCAACTTTAGCAACTCCAACATCATCTTAACCTTCCAATGCTTGTATCTCCCCGGAATAAACCGAATTTTGCCTAAAAATCCCAAAGACGGGTCATTTTCACTAACAACTACATGCAACCTCCACACACTTGGTCTAAACTCTACCTCATCATGCAAAACACCTAAATCACCAAGTGTGGCATTTCTAACTACCTCTTCAACCTCCAATTCACTCTCCACACTTACCAACTCCCCGGGTTCTCCTAACGGGTCACTCAACACCTCATCAACTACCATATCAACCACTTCTACACTCTCTACCTCACCGGGTTGTACTAACGGGTCAAACTTCTCAGTCTCATCAACTACTTCAACTAACCCCCCGGTGTTCTCCCCACACTCATCCTCTTCAATCTCATCATCCTCTAACCGATTTCCTACAACCACAAGATCTATGAAGGACATAAAAGTACATATCAAGCACACCGATTTAGTCTCACTATCTTCTTGTCTACCCACCTTAAACATCACACTCTCATTCTCAACCCTCATAGTAATAGTCCCCTCAAAAACATCCACTAAAGCACGGGCAGTCCTAAGAAAGGGTCTACCTAGAATCAAAGGGCAACTAGGGTCATAATCACTATCAACCACCACAAAATCTATAGGGAAGAAAAATTTATCAACTTTAACAAGAACATTTTCCACTATACCCTTGGGTCTCACCACAGATTTGTCATGCTAAAGATATATTCATGCAAGTGGGGGCTAACTCTCCTAATCCTAAGTGCTCAAAAACAGATAAAGGCATAACATTAATAGAAGCACCCAAATCAGCTAAAGCATATGTAACAGAAGAACTACCAAAAATGCAAGGAATTGTAAAAATCCCCGGATCATTAAGTTTCTTAGGTAATTTATTCTGAAAAACAGCAGAACAGTTAGCATCAAGTGTAACATCAGACAAAGCTTCAAGTTTCTTTTTACTACTTAACATGTCCTTCAAAAATCTAGCATACTTAGGCATTTGACTCAAAACTTCTGTGAAAGGTAAAGTAATCCTAAGCTGCTTAAGAATGTCAAGAAACTGACTATACTCACACGCATTCTTCTGTTGGATTAGACGTTCATGATAAGGCACATGCTTCAGGTCATCCGCTGTAATCGCTTGAGGCGCAAATCGAACTCTTTTCTTCTCTCTCACCGCCTCCCACTTCAGCGGCTTCTCTCCCACTGGTGGCTTTGTCACTCTCTCAGCCTCGACGTTTGGTGCGGTACTTGCTGGCGTCACGCTCTCATGCACCCTCCCGTCAGGCGTCTCTAACACTATCTCTTCATCAACCGGCTCCTCCTCAACTACCGCCGGTGATGGACTCTGAACAACTCTCCCACTCCTAGTAGTAATGGCACTTACACTGGCATTGGGGTTTTTGTAAGTACTACCAGAAAATTGACCCCCACGGGAATTTAGATCCTTCAGCTCCTTTGCGATATCACCGACCGAACGCTGCAAATCCAGGAACGAAGCTTGTTGATTTCTCCGTAACGTGTCATGCTCCGCCAGCTTCTTCTGTGTCCCCTCATCTCTTGCTACAATCTGCTGCAGGATCTGGGTCTGGTTAGCAATAAGCTCCCTGATCTCCTTAAAGCCAGGCCCATCATCTCCTCCACCATAGTTATTCCTCGGTGAAAAACCAGGTGGGTTGCCTTCCTCTCGCCATCCTGAATTCTGGCCACTCCTCCACCCGGACTGAAAAGAATTACCGAAATGGTTTCGGTTTCCAATGTAATCCACCTGCTCAGCGGGAAGTCCCGGGTGTCATGAGTGCCTCTACACAGCTCACATTTGGCTTTGATATGGAGTTTGATTTCTTCTAAAGCTTTATAAATGTTTTCTAACTCCCTAGGCTTCATGGTCTCTGAGCCAATGTGATGGACACCCCGGGTAGATGTAGAAGGTACGAGTGATCTAGTCGGGGCCAAGGTGGCTCTGCGATCTCCGGGCGTCTGCTGTTTTGCAAGTGCAAAGCTCTCGAAAAGTGATTTACATTCATCCACTGTGAGCTTCTCCATCATGTGACCTCCAGCCGAAATGTTGAACTCCTTCTGAACAGAATAAGGAAGTCCATTGTAGAACTTCTCAATGATAGCCCATTCCGTCAACCCGTGTTGCGGACATTTGCTCAAAAGAGTATTAAATCGTTCGTAAGCGACCGAGTAAGGCTCATCGGGGTTCATCCGAAAGGAGTGGATTTCCTCCCGAGTACGTGCAGCCTTGGCTGGAGGATGATATTTCTTCAGGAATTTAGCAGTCAGATCGTCCCAGGTGGCGATCGAATTCGGCGGAAGCGTCTCAAGCCACTCGGCGGCTCGAGACGTAAGGGAAAACGGGAACAAACGCAGATAAATGGTGTCGTTCGCGACTCCTGTGAGTCCGAACGTGTTGCAGATTCGTGTAAAGCGTGAGATATGCGTCGGTGCATCTTCGTCCTCACGTCCATGAAACTGAATGGAATGTGTCAAAGCATTGATGACGTGAGACGGAACTTGCCAATTCGCGGTGTTGGCAATGTCAGGTTGAGCGATGGCAAACCGAGCCTCGGTGACTCCGGCGCTAGCCTGCTCGTGGACGGTGCGACCTGCCGCCATGGATGAAAGATCGGGGAATGGAATGGGTTTGGTGTCGCGTGTGATTTGTGTGGAAGAAGATGGTTTAGAATGAGTGGTGGAAACGATGAATGCCTCTAGCTCCGTGCGAAGAAGGCGAAACCGCTCACGAATATCCGCGTCGGGATCAGAAAATGGTGAAAGCTCAGGGGGGCCTCGTGAACGGGTGTGTGGCATAAAACGGAAAAAGACTCAAATAAACGAAAAGACAAATCCAACCAAAAATCTAGACTCGAAACGGAAATCCTAAGACTCTAGACACGGAAAAATCGAAAAGACTCAAATTTCCTAACGACGACCTAAGTTAATCTTGCTATTGCCAAGTCTCCCCGGCAACGGCGCCAAAAACTAGATGTGCTCGGAACGACACTAAAAACACTAATAAAATAGACCTAAACCTAGACCTAAGACACACCTAATTTTACCGAAATAACCTAAACCGAACCGAACCCTAAGGCAGTGAACCTGTCGGATTATAGCAAAGCAAAGGCAAGACCGGAATATCGCATCCTAGGACACTCTAATGACAAGACTTAACCTAGACCTAGAAATGGAAATACTGAGAAATTTGGGTTTATTGATTTGGAATTGATTTAATTGACTAACTTAACTAGCAGCGCAACCACAAATGAGAAACAGGAAACCTAAGGACAACTTTCAGAAACAAAGAGAGATACCACCTAGACTCGGAATCCTAATCACTAATGACAACTTCAATCGGTTATGACTAATCTGATGGTGGCTAGTTCACCTTTTAAGTTCTTCCTAGCTACACTACTAACGCTCGAACAGGAGTTCACCTTTTAAGTATTTCCTACCTCAACTAAACCTAACCACCTCTGAACCTAATCTCGGGCACCTTAGACCTAGCAGGAGCTACCAATAACTACCATGACCGACACGGAATACCAAGCTAATCAAAACCCTAGGACACTTCCTTTTGAGACAATGCAACCCTAGAACTTTAACCAACCCAACTACCCGACCATCCTTTACCTTTTGAGTCTCAGAAGAGGCAGCACATTACAAACAAATCATCAACTAACTATCAATGCAATAGTCAAGGAAACCCTAAACTATTCTATCGCAATTAACCCTAAAGTCAACTACTTTAGATAATCTACCTAAACCGAAAGACATTCGCGGGTAAATCATGCATTAACAAGTAACTAGTAATCTGCTCATAACACACACATGCATCAACCATGGCAATCAATGGAATTTAATAAAAGTGCAACATCAATTAACTAGTCAAAACCGAATAGAAATCATCAAAAGATCAAAGTCATCATATTGAGTCTAGGTAGTACTAAAAACCTAGCCAACAATCATGGTCAAGTCTGAAAGTATTATAAAGATGGAGTCTTTGACAGTAACCATAATGAAAACTAAAGTTTTAAACAAGAACAAAGAAAATCGGTAGAACCTGAAGTGATCTCGATGATGAATATATGATTCCTTGATGCTTCCTTGCGATCCCAACTCTCCTCTGTCTCCAACTTTCGTCCAAAAATCGCCTTGAATCGTCTGGAAGTCGTGAATCCTCGAATGAAACCCTTAAACTTGAATTTATACCGATTAAGCAAAGTTCCCAGAAAAACACCCTCCAAGCGTATCGCTTGGAGGTCTGAAAGTGGCAGGCGATACGCCTGGAGCCTGAATACGCCAAAATAGTCGGGTCAAACCGACTTAAACCTTCGTTGACTTTTCTACCTGCAAGCGTATCGCTTGCTCCTCAAACATCAGCAGGCGATACGCCTTCTGCTCTCTTTTCAGCACATCTTGTATTTTCTCCTCAATTCATGTCATCTGTGTTTTTTTTTAAAACGACAGAAATTTCTTGATGCGCGATTCTGAAGTGTCCTCTGTGTTTTTTTTAATTATGACAGAAATTTATGACGCATAAACATGCGCGTCATCTAGCCTTGGGATATTTCAATTCTTGACAGTTTTTATGACATGCTTTTATGCGCGTCAAGAAAGGACCTGTGTGTCATCGTTCGTGCGTCAAGGAAGCCCTGTTTCTAGTAGTGATACGAAGTTTCCGAGGAGGCGACATCAGAAAACGAAACCAGTGAGGGTGAGTTGGAAAGAACAGAAGTTGAAGGCGGTGCCGGCGATAAAGATGATAGTGAGTGTGACGTTCAACAAGACGACGGGTCGTCGGATGCAGGGGCGCAGCTTTTAAGGGGCGGGGAGGGGTGCCCGACCCCCCGAAATTTTTTTTGCGATGTAAGGGGTATATGATTTTCGTGTAGAAAATTTCGATATACTTCGGTTTCGACCCCCCATTTTAGTTGTGAAAAAAAAAATTAGACCCTGACCCCCACTTGATATTTTCAAGCTTCGCCACTGGTCGGATGCCGACAACAGCGATAGCAGTCGCAACGACCAGTATGAAGACAAAGCATAAGCACTGAAATATCATCATTTTGATTTGCAAAATATAGCCAAATACACAACCATCAATATAATATCAAGCCTCAATTACAACCAAACTCAAATGAGTATAATACAGCCTCAATTGTCTTTGTGTGTTATAATGCCAACATATTAGAATGCTTAAGATTTGAACTCGTACCCGTAAAAAGAATTAAGACCAAGTATTAAATAAGGATACAAATTAAACAATTCGAAAATGAAAAACCAAATTCAAATTTATAAAAAATACTTACGTAAAATAGATTAAAAAAATATAGATAATAAATAGAAAAGGTGATGAATATGTGAAAAATAAATTATTCTTACAACAATTCTTAATATTGGAAATAAAAAATAACATAAATGGAAATATAAGTCTTTTTTCTTTTAACAGTAAATGCATGAATCTCAGGATTCTAGAGAGAAATAGCGGGAAAAGGGTAAAAAACCAGACATAATAGCTTCGAACTCGAGCAACAGGAATGTAGAACGAAGAACGAGAAATAGGAGAGCAACAGGAATTTAGAACGAAGAACTTTACCAACCAAGCTATTAGACAAGCTTGTTATGTTGTCTAACACACTTTTTTAATACATACACATTCTCCAACAGATTCTCGGGCCCTAACATTTTGGGGGCCTCAAGCCCTTGTTTGGGCTATTGCACTGTTGGGCCGGCCCTGACCTGAAGGAACAACTTGAGACATTTAGTGTAGACCTGGCAAAATGTGCGGGTCGGGTCGGGTTGTGTTGCGGGTCAGAATGGAGTGCGGGTCAAAATGGATGCGGGTTAGAACGGGTCAAAATTGATGCGGGTCAAGACGGGTGCGGATCAGGACGGGTCGATTAAAAAATTTACCTAAATTATCCATTTGTAGACAAAATGTAAAAAAACCCATAAAATATAAAGTTTTCCAATATATATATATATATATATATATATATATATATATATATATATATATATATATAGGGTGAGGTTCAATGTAGACACCCCCATAAGTGTAGACAGGTAGACACCCTATTTCACATGTGAAATTACTTTATTTCACATGTGTTTTCACATGTGAAATTTTCTGAACAATGAGAAAAAGAAAATAAAAGAAAAAAGAAATTAATCATAACCATTAGATCAAGCGATCTAATGGTGAAAAAAGGTGTCTACCTGTCTACACTTATGAATGTGTCTACAATGAACTTTTCACTATATATATATATATATATATATATATATATATATATATATATATATATATAGGGTAGAGTTATAATACAAAGTACTTTTTGCGTGAGAAGTGTGAGAAGTGGATGATGTGTTAGATTTTAATGCATTGTGTTATCTTTTAGTTATGTTTTTGGTAAATATATAACACTATACATTGTTTTTTCCATATTAGAATGTCATATGTTTATCAAAATTAGAGTTAAAGGATAACACAATGTAAACATAGTGTAATAATATCCTAACACAATGCCCTTTTAATAATTCTTAATAAATGATGTTTGGTAGTGTTTGGAATCCAATGGATGATGTATTTATTTTAGGATTGTCATATATTTACCAAAAATATAATAAAAAGACAATATCATGCATTAAAAATTAACACATCAATCACTTCTCACACTTCTCACATAAAAAGTACTTTGTATTATAACCTAACTCTATATATATATATATATATATATATATATATATATGTATGTGTGTGTGTGGATTGTGGAGTGTCGACCCGCATGACCCGCAGAATTTGATATGAAGTTTTAAAATGACCCAATCTGACCCTCAACTAATATTAAACAACCCATTCTGACCCTCAACCAATATTAAACAATCCATTCTGACCCTCAACCAATATTAAATGACCCAATCTGACCTAAAATTTTATTGGCGGGTTGAGATTGCCAACCCTAATTTAGTGTCAACCTCAAGTTTAATAATGATGAAGAACCCGATCAAGAAAAGATATTAGAACATGGAAACACACAAGTTGCTCAGACACAGCAAACTGAAAATCATGAACAAGACTTACGTCGGTCGACACGAGAACGAAGAAAAAATCCACGGTATGCAAATGTGGCAGTAGTAGAGGAGGAAATCAGAGAACCAAATTCGTATCAGGAAGCTTGTGACAAAACAGTTTGGGTAGAAGCCATGAATAATGAACTGCAGGCTCTAATCCAGAACCCAACTTGGGAAATAGTCCCGAAACCGGAAGACGTCAAACCTGTATCGTGTAAGTGGGTATACAAGGTTAAGAAGCGAGCCGATGGTTCAGTAGAACGGTTCAAAGCCCGGTTGGTTGTAAGGGGGTTCTCTCAAGATTATGGTTTATACTACGACGAGACGTTTAGTCCAGTTGCGAAGATGACCACGATACGGGTACTCATAGCTCTAGCAGCCAATAGAGGTCAGGCGTTATGGCAAATGGATGTAAACAACGGTTTCCTCTACGGTGATTTAGATCGAGCTATATACATGCATGGATGTGTGATAACAAGTCGGCTATCCAACTAGCCGAGAACCCAACATTCCATGCTCGAACTAAACACATCGAGGTACACTACCATTTCATACGGGAAAAAGTGTTGAAAGGTGAGATTGAGATGGTTTATATCAATAACGAAGAACAAGAAGCAGACATGTTAACGAAGGGCATGACTAAGGTGAAGTTAGACCAGATGTGTTCAATTATCGGGATGAATCGAGTCGGTATTGAGAGGGAGTGTGAAATTATCAGTACCGCTTTAAACAACGGATGAAGCGGATATACATAAGGGTGGTACGGTAATCTTTAAAGGGGCGGTTGGAGGAGATTAAGGAACAAATAATTAATAATTAGTTTATTAATTAATGAGTCAATTGTATAATAGTTTTATTTTGAGTCGGTTGTTTCAAAATTTCTTGGTGTGCAAGTAGTAGTATATTATAAATAAATGTTTAGGTTGAGTCATTTGTTTGTGTATCTCTAAAGAAAGTGTCAAAGTTCTTTGGTTTAATAAAAGAAGTGTCGCATAAGGTTTATGCATATTGCTGCTGTTGAAGTTTTGTTATTCACAAGGGTAGCAGGTTCCAACCCAGTTTAACAATATGCAAGTACTATAAGGAGAGACTAATCTGCCATGTTATCTAACTTAAGCTACAGTTTGCTCCAAGAAGAAGTTTTCGAACCCATTTTTCATGTAATCTCAATGAGCAGTAGCAATAATCATACACCCATTTTTCGTTTAATCTCAAGCAACTCAACAAGCTCAACAAAAGAATGTGCCACCAATTATTAAAACCTTGAAATGTGAAAGGCACAGGCAGACATGTTATTGGCTAACCTTAAAAGTGATAGTTTTAATCTTGACTATTAATATTTATAAATTTAGAGTATATTTATGTTAGAGATAACTATTAAATTTAGTAAAATATTTAGTCTCCTTGTTAGTGTAAGTAGGAGTCTTATTAGCAAGCTAGAGTTTTATTATAAATAGAGGTGTAGGTTATTGCTTCAGTGTGGAGTTTCATATTAATAAAACTATCAACTTTTGTCAATTGTTATTTGTGTTTTATTGATTCAATTTCCCAACAAAAAGGAGTGAACTTGCGATGAGTTGAATCGGTATGCAACTTGCTATCTTAGCTTCCGTTTGACTTCGTAAACTAAACTATATGTTTAGCGGGCGATTCAAACAGTTAACCGGTATCAACGAGTTCGACGATTATTTATGTATGTGTTTATTATACGGTTAATCGGTCTCAACGAGTTGGACGATTATTTATGTATGTGTTTATTATATACAAAAATTGTTTTATAATACCTTCTGTTGGACGGTTAATCTGCGATTAACATGGGCTTTTCCATCACAACCTAAATTTAACTAAAGCCCAGTTATATTATACAACTGAACAAGCCCAATGTTTTACCAAACCGTTAGTCGACCGCACAAGTCACAACCCTAAATTCTCAAATCACTCTATAAATAGCACCCACCATCTTTCCCAAATTCCATGCCTACAAAACCCTAATTTACACTGATTCTGTAATCGAATTTCTTTCCCAATCAATTTCAATTTTTTTGTCTCTCCTCAAAAAACACCTCAAAAAACAGGGCAATCGAACACGATTTTCTGATTCATCTTCGAATTGTGTCCCCGGAATTTTTATGGTGGTTGCATGAAACCTGCAAAAATAAAAATGTTAGGTAGAGAAGACGATGTGAAAAGCAACATATAATTTTAATATATTTTTTATTGTTTGGAAAAGGTGAGTCTTCAAAGACTCTGACTAACAATAGTGATATGGTCTAAGGTACCTACGATTTACCACTCAGTTCTAATTTTTTTTTAACTTTTATGTATTTTTTTTACCCCTGGATATATACACACATGATTTTCATCACACACGATCCAAACGATCAGATCGTTTGGGTCTAAATTTTTTTCACTTTATTTAATAATTTTTTATTTTATCTATTGTTTTTTAAATTTATTTAGAATGTCCAGTAATAAAATTGATATCATAATAACACTAACATTAAATTTGAACTTTTATTAAATATCAAAAATTTTAAATTTAGTATTAAATTTACTACATGTTTTCTTTCAATTTTTACTTGGGGTTTTTTTTGGAACGGCATCGATCAGGCGACCTTGGTCTCACGTGTAAACCTACCCTTGCGGGGCTATGTCCAAGGTCGATTACTCGGACCTCCGTGAGAACCAAAACACCCCCTCCTGAAGCTTTTTCCTGACAGAAACTCCCTCCTGGGATCACATGGGGTAAAACTGTAGTATCAACTTTAAAATTTCAAATTTAGGTTGATTTTATAAAAATAGAATTTTCGGTATTGTAAATAAATTCAAAAATATCCCTAAAAATAAATTAAAAAATTACTAAACAAAGTAAAATAAATAAATTAATAAAATGGGCCAAAAGATCATTTGGTGTCAAACGACCATTTGAACCCACACGATTAAAAGAAATTTATTTTGGGTCATTTAGGCCCAAACGATCATTTGAATTGTGTGTGAATACTAAAACCAAATGTGTGTATATAATCTTTCCTTGTTGTTCCGTATATTTTAAAGTAATTTATTTAATTAGTTATGTTGTATTTGATTTCATTTATAGGTTTTATAATTTTATTGATATTTTAAATAATTGAGAACTATTTTATTTATATATAAAAATTATTTGTAAAGATGTTTTGAATAAAACGTATAGCACTATTAATCAATTTTTTTAGTATATGTTAAAATAATAATGAAAGAGAAAGAGAATGAACAAATACATACTTTTGAATTCAATACAAATTTCTATATTAAGTATTGACGTTTTGGTTATAAATTTATAGGCCCGTCATTGAACACAACGAGACCCAACTTGTTTGGACTTGTATTCAAAATTTAACCTTTTGAATCTTTATACAACCCGCTAGAAAGATGGAGCCAATTTTGAAGATTTGACATAATTTATCTACATACTTGCACAATGAAGAGAAGGGAGTCAAGGCCATCCAATGTTCAAGCGCGTACAGGAACTCAATCACGGATAACAATGTTAGGGCAGCTACCATACCTAACCACAGGTTAGAATACTAATATCAATGTTTTATAATCATAATTGAAGACTTATTAATTATTAAAAGCTCAGAAAAAAAAATGGAAGCAGAAGATAAAACCTGACAAATGGGCAGAACACCAGCAATAGTAACCTGAATACCTTGTTCTCGCGCAGTTGTAGAATAAGAAAACATCCATTCAGGTGTTCGATGTGCTGATACTATTCTAACTTGCATGATACTTTTAGGGCTTAAAACCTTATAATTCATTTAATAATAATAAAAGATAAAAAAATTTAATAACACAAGCTTTAAAAGAACAGGTCAAACTCACAAAATAAAAAAAGAAAATCGTTTAAAAGAAAATGGGTCAAAATTCACCAAAAGTTCGCTTTTATACATAAAACCTTCTAAATCATTCTCTTCAAGGTATTCTCTTACTACAACAATCATGTAAGTTTTGTAATCATATTCGGCATGCTAATTATTTTATAAGGAAATCAACTAGAGTCAACCTGAATTGACCCATGTTGTAAGAAAACACTCGTTTTGACCCGTTACATTACCCGCCCATTTTGCATGGCTTTACCCGAAAAGGTTAAAAGACAACCTCAGCAGACACAATAAACTCATATAAAACCTTGGCAGCTTCCTTCACCACTGAAAGATCTGAATCAGAACCCATTATGATTCCAACACGCGGAGAAACTGTATAAAAAAATGACGGTATAACGATTATATTATGAGTTTAAACAAAAATGACAAAAAACAATTTTTAGAGAACAAACCTGGAGTCTCCTGTGAACTTTCTTCTTTAAGAAATGATTTAACCCGTGTTTCCATCACGCCCATTGAATGTCAACAACAGTAATGTGGCCCATTTTTCGTTGCTTTCTCATATCTTGCAGTTTCATGAAATATATGTTTTTAGTATTTGAATGATGGTATCAAAGTAGAACAATAATATGTCTTAGCAGTGTGTGTGAATATACACATACAAATAAACATACTTCTAAATAAATACCAGGCTTATCATACCAATGAATGGGGGCCCCTGGGGACCACAATGCTCTTTTAATAATCTGATTTGCCAGAACAAAACCTGATTCTCCCTACACAAACAACCCTCATCCTGTTGCTTATAATGACAACACACACTAATAACAAATGATAAAACAGAAAAAAAGCTACTTCATTATTTGTAAAATAAAGTAGGATAAATTACACACTAAAACCAAATAATGATGTATAAATGTATTAAATACTAGGATAGAACCCGTGTATTACGCAGATTTAATTATTAAAAACTTAATACATAATTCACGTTAAAGTTTCACATAAAAATATTTTAATAGATGTTACTGTAAATAATAATCATCCACTACGAGGAGCACAAAGTGATTGGTGCACAAGTTCTTTAAACTCCTCAGTTGATTGCAATTTTATACCCGAGGAAGCAAAATTATCCGATTTTTTCAAATTGTTATGGACAAAAAGTAGAAATATATGTTATGGGTATAGACAATATGTATCATTCAATAAAATATTGTCACAATAAATAAATCCAACAATTCACATGTTTGTTAAAAAAATATATGATTTGGTGCACATCTAAACAACATGTCATTTACATATTTGATCAAACATACTATTCAAGTAATATATAACATGAAAAGTAGTAAAATTGGTCAATTGTATGAAAAGAAATTAAATTTTATTGTTAGGTTTGGTATATAGACAAAACAACAAAGGAGATGGAATGACACAAAATAATACTTTTGACAAGAAATAACACACAAATTGCAAAAACACATAAAAGAAAAAAGAAGAAACTAATAAATTCAAAATATTTTAAGAAAATAAAAATCTTACTCTAAATAACATTAGTATTAAACTTCCATGTTATATATATGTTTTATAAGATTATTATTTTAAAAAAGAATTACTTTTTCCCAATGTCGACAATATGAGAAAGTATTCTTTTTAACCTTTATTACTTTATGTAAGTTTATATACTTTTTATTTTTTTTTTATTAAATTTGTAGATATAGAATTCCAAACTTTGTATATGTTTGATTCCTTTTTATATATTAGTTTCTATATCCATTATTTACCTTCAATCATAACAATTAATTAAAAACAGTTTTCTACTAGAAAGATAATCGTCTTTCCTGTATAAAACAAACAGAAAAAAACGAAGTCCTCAAATAAAAATCATGAGACTTGGACTAAAAATCTAATGAGCAAAAAAGCCTCATACTATGATGAATTGGTAACTATTGTTTCCATGGTTTTATGCAACACTTGGTCAGTTGATGAAAACTGTGAAAGACTTAGAACTATTATTATTCTCGTGAATTCAAATAATCTTCTCAGCCGACTTTTTGTAGCATCTCTGTCTTCTCCAATACTGTATATCTCGTGTCTTCTTAAAATTGCACCATTCTGTATACACATGTACATAAACAAGTCGAATTTTATTTGTGTAGAATACAAAAACAAAATATTAGCTAAAAGAAAAACAGGTCAAATGTCTGAAAGTTGACCCATAATTAAAGACCTGTTGTAGGTAAAGAATAATTTCTTAGATTTTTTTTTTTGAAAAATGGATAAAAGAAATTACATGTCAACCCAAGCCGACCCATACTAAAAAAATGACGGGTTACACAAGTACATAAACAAGTCGAATTTTATTTGTGTAGAATACAAAACCAAAATATTAGCTAAAAGAAAAACAGGTCAAATGTGTGAAAGTTGACCCATAATTAAAGACCTGTTGTAGGTAAAGAATACATTCTTAGATTTTTTTTTTTCGAAAAAGGGATAAAAGAAATTACATGTCAACCCAAGCCGGCCCATACTAAAAAAATGACGGGTTACACAGCCTGCCCGCCCACCCATCTTGCCACTAATAGTTTATATATTTACATATAGAGTGAGAGTGAACCTTGCTTGGAGGGCAGTATCAGCTACCCCTAACATTCTGATTGCCAACAAGCTTGTGTTAGTGGCATTGTTTATCGCAACCGTTGCAACATGAACACCTCTTGGCATCTACTTGACACCACAAAATGTTTTAAATCTGATAAAGAAAAATTTATATTACAAACAACTGCAAGATTGCTATCTTGTGATTTTAATTTACTTGAAAAGTTGGAAGCAAACAATGTGATATTGTTTTGAAAATGAGGCAATTTGGAGAAACAAACCCCCCATCATGTCGCATATCATAATTACAACATACACTAATAACAGATGATAAAGATAGAAAAAAGCTACTTTATTATTTATAGAATAAAGTAGGATAGATTCATAAACTACCTACTAAAATCAAAGTTCATGTTGCTACTTTTACTTATAGTCATAATGTCATATGATGTATAAATGTATTAAATATACTTAAAAAACATTTCATTATTAGGATAATAATAATAATAATAATAATAATAATAATAATAATAATAATAATAATAATAATAATAATAATAGTTTACCTCGTCTTCACCAAGAATGTTGTACATCATAGCAGCTGGAACCTTCATTGATGGGTCACCAAGAGGAAGACCAACTATGGCCCGCAAATGCTGCTCATATTGTGAAGTATAGCATGCTTCATTAGTGTGGTGCCCACTGTTATGAGGTCTAGGAGCAACTTCATTTAATAAAATCTGTATTTTTAAACAAACAAATATATATTAACATTCACATAAAGCAGTAGATATATTAACTTGATAAAAGTGATACCCCAAAAAAACTATTAGTAACCTGGCCATCTTCTGTCAAAAACAATTCAACTGCAAACACACCAGCACCTTCTAATGAAGCAACAACTCGGGTAGCGATATCAGTTGTAAGTTTCAGAATCTTCCATGATTCATTAGCAGGTGCCTTAACAATGTGACAGATGTTTTCCCTGGAAAAGGTAAAAGAAATAAAATAAAAAAATTGTTTATAGATGGTTAAAAAAAACACAAGTAAAACATAGATAGCCACATTAGCATATCATCTTGCCTGTGTATAGTCTCGACAGCAGGATAGCACAATATAGAATTGTCTCTTCCTCTTGCAACAATAACCGCTAGCTCCTAAAAAATATTAAGAAAAAAAAAGCTCAAGTCATGAGCTCCATATAATACATTGAAGGAGAAAATCAATGAGAACATATACAAATCAAACTCTAAGTAACTATGTGTGTGTTAAACACTAACCTTAACAAAAAGGGCCCATTGTTCAACATATAAACCATGTGCAAATCCTCCCAGGACTGACAATAAGGAAAAAAATTTAATCTTCAAATCCCAAACACTTGTATAAATTCATAAGTCGTAACACCAGAAACTAATCTTGTGAGTCTTGACACTGAAAATGATTAATAAATTAAATACCGTTGATCGCAGAAGTGAGTTCCTTCTCAGTTTTAGCTACACCATTACCACGACCATCATAAGCCAGTCTTCTACTCTTTATCATAAGAGGATAGCCAAACTCTTGACCAGCACTTTTAGCATTTTCATGGTCATTTATCTGTCCCGAAAAGAAATAAAAAATTTTATTCTTTAGGTAAAGGAAATGCGCATAACATGTTCCTTAATAATCCAAACATGCATAAACTTGGGAAGCGGGATGTTGTTTCGAGAAAAATGGACTTTCTGAAGAAATTTATCCTGTGAAAACAAAATTAGAAAAGTTAGTAACACAATTATTTGAAGAAAAAAAAGCCACTTTGACAAAAAAAAAATAGAGGAAATCAAGCTATACAATAAACCATTAATAATCTTTTCAAATTTCATACCATGAAACCAAATAACAAAACCATATATAATCTTTTTAACTTACAACGAACAAATAACGGTGTATTATACCTGGATAATGCGAATGGTAGAAGCTTTAGGCTGACAATCTACCCCTTGTTTTTCAAGTTTCTCCAAAGTGTCAGCATCAACATGCTCAATTTCAACTGTCAATATTCCACAACTCTTGGCAAATTCTTCAACTTTTGTGCTATCATTATAACTTCCCACCATATGACGATGAGATATGAAACTAGCAGGGCAGTTCTCCATAGGAACCAAAATATTGACTTTAATCGACATTTGGGAAGCAGCTTGACAAAGCATTCGCCCTAAACTGTCCTCCACCTAAAACGCCCACAATCGTTTCCGAAAGTCCATGAGTTGGTGTTATATCATCCTCCCTACATTGATTCAAGGTCACATGTTAGTATATCTAACTCTCGAGATACATAAAGGGTTGTATGAATTATGATATGACCACCTTTGTAAGAAGTCACTTTTCACGGTGGTGTGGCAAGCCATGGTGCAAGCACTATGTTTCTTGTTCGTTGAACATGAATAAGTGAACCGCTTATTGCTCAAGTTCCGGGATGTTCCAAACCCAAGCAGAGAACTTCGGTTGGAACAAAAGGTTGATGTTGAACCAAGTTGATGGTTTGGGCTCAGCATCCTATTATTAATGTGACTGAAATATGAACTTTGTATTTCTTGAGGAGGGCAACAAGAAACAATGTAAACAAAACTTACAAATACATGAATAGTCTCTTTAGTCTTTGCTAATGGAATTTAGTTAAATGACCTGCAACAAATCAATAATGTCACAATAGAGTTTATACTAATCCATAATCCCATCTTGATTTATAAAGTAATGGCAATAGTGACTTAGCCTAATCCCTAAGCTAGACATTATAAAAATCAACATACTTTCTATCCAAAACAGAATCTGCCAGATAGTTTATAGATTATTACCAACTAAAACATGATTAATTATTCATATGCAAACATATATTAAACATAAATTAGATGAATCTTGTTCCAAGCTAGATTTAACCTATTATAAATTCAAACTATGATTTCTGATTTTCGTTCAAGAATGCTCAGTGTTGTAGAAAGTTGCTTCTGACCTCGTAAAAACAGCACAACATATATGAACTGAGATACAAAAATTTTGTGGCTTGTATTCTCAATGCTAATAAAAAACTCATCAATTAAGAACTTTAATAACCCTAAAAATTTGTTACCTGTGAGAAACAGAGACGGAGAGACTGTTCGGCCTCGGCGTCGGTGTTGGAGTAGGGAGGCAGGAGGATAGCGTGGCCGGAAGAGAGGAGGAGAGCCGCCGCCTTCGCCGGAGCAGGTGCGGTGGCCGGACAGGAGAGCGGCTGCGGGATTGAGGATGTCGTCAGTGGTCAGAGAGAGGGTCGTGAGGAGTGTTCTTAAAATTTAAACCTAAAAAAAACCTCTAAAATTCCAATGAAAAAAATAGGCCAAACCTTCCAACTGATTCCGGTTAAACGAGAAGGTCCCAAGGTCCCAAGCCGGTAATACCTTAAGGTGGCGTTATAAGGTGTTGGATCGATACATCGGAGGATCCTGTACTAGGTATTTTTTTTATACTTTGTAACTTTATATTTATTATAGTTTTTTTTTTTGCTTTTGTTAGAGTTTTTAAATTTTTTAAACTTTGTAACTTTTTTTCTAACTTATTATTTTTATGAAACTCGCAAACCAAACTTCGTTTTTATAAGTACGAATTTTTGGCATCCACATCAGCGAGAATCAAGTTGACCTTATGGCTTCGGTTTTGAGATGCAAAGTTAGCTCTTTTCCCTTCAAATATTTGGGCGTACCCATAGGTGCAAACATGCACCTCAGGAAAAATTGGTTGCCCATTATCAACAAAGTTCGAATCTAGACTTTCTCATTGGAAATCAAATGTCTTATCTTTAGGAGTGTTGTATATCCGGTGACGGAAACGATAAAGAACGGGAAATAAAACAAAAAGATAGGCAACGACCGAATTGGGATACAGATTCACCACCCGATTCAAACTGAGGAGCTTCCTAAACCGAATGTCGGATACAGAATTCACCACCGAGACTCGAGTAAAGGTTCCAAAAATCATCACCCAAATTGCTACCTTGGATTAGCAATGAAACTATACGAACCCTCACAAACTAGAGAACACACACAAAGATTATTATATTATACAATAAAATTTCAAAGATGAATAGTAGACTTTTGATTTTTTAAACTTTGTCCATGTGACTTTGATGCTTTGACACTTTTCACCCCTAAACTTTTACGATTTGTATTGTTTCTTTTTAACGTAATAGTAACTTTTAGTTTTCATAGTTTGGCCACATTATTTCATACTCTTACGTTTTGTACCGTTTAACCTTAAAAAAAATTTATTTTAAGTTTTGTTGTCTTCTATTTTGGTCACGAAACTTTTAGATTTTCTACTTTTATTTTTTAAATATATTTATAGTTTTATACTTTCAGTACAAGACTGTTAGATTTTTACGTTTTATACCCCTTAACTTTTTTACCCTCTAACTTTTAAACTTTTTTTTTGTTTTAAGTTTTTGTTGTCTTCTACCTTAAAAAAAATATTTTAAGTTTTGTTGTCTTCTATTTTGGTCACGAAACTTTTAGATTTTCTACTTTCGTTTTTTAATAGGAAAATTGGCCTGTAATAATACAAGTTTTCACTCTTTGGCCAATAATAATATGAGTTTTTGAGTTGGTCTGTAATAATACCAGTTTTCGAACTATTGGACTGTAATAGTATGCCGTTAGTTTTTACTTAACGGGGTCAAATCCCTGCCTACGTGGCTGTCCACGTGGCTTCATTAATCATACGTGGCATTTTTAAGTGGGGGTTTTAAAAAGGAAAATTGGCCTGTAATAATACAAGTTTTCACTCTTTGGCCAATAATAATATGAGTTTTTGAGTTGGTCTGTAATAATACCAGTTTTCGAACTATTGGACTGTAATAGTATGTCGTTAGTTCTTACTTAACGGGGTTAAATCCCTGCCTATGTGGCTGCCCACGTGGCTTCAATGTATTTCTTTTAACAAAAGACTATAGTGGGGGCTGTTACATTAGCTCTGCCTATGTGGATTCCGATTTCTTCTTCAAACCTAGATCTGAACTTTTCCCCTTTTCTCCCTCTTTGCGGGGGCTGTTACATTAGCTCCGCCGATGGCGGCCGGTGGCGATGGCGGCGGAGGGGTCGATTGCGGCCGGTGGCGATGGCGGCGGACGGGTGGGTGGCGGCAGGTGCGATGGCGACGGAGGGTGGTTGCGGCTGTTTGTTCTTCCTGTTTTCCTTTTCCTTTTTTTTTCTTTATATCAAAAAAACTAGTCCTTATACTATAGTCTTTTGTTAAAAGAAATACATTGAAGCCACGTGGGCAGCCACATAGGCAGGGATTTAACCCCGTTAAGTAAGAACTAACGGCATACTATTACAGTCCAATAGTTCGAAAACTGGTATTATTACAGACCAACTCAAAAACTCATATTATTATTGGCCAAAGAGTGAAAACTTGTATTATTACAGGCCAATTTTCCTTTTTAAAACCCCCACCTAAAAATGCCACGTATGATTAATGAAGCCACGTGGACAGCCACGTAGGCAGGGATTTAACCCCGTTAAGTAAAAACTAACGGCATACTATTACAGTCCAATAGTTCGAAAACTGGTATTATTACAGACCAACTCAAAAACTCATATTATTATTGGCCAAAGAGTGAAAACTTGTATTATTACAGGCCAATTTTCCTTTTTAATATATTTATAGTTTTATACTTTCAGTACAAGACTGTTAGACTTTTACGTTTTATACCCCTTAACTTTTTACCCTCTAACTTTTAAACTTTTTTTTTGTTTTAAGTTTTGTTGTCTTCTACTTTGGCCACAAAATTTTAACTTTTATACTTTCGTTTTTAGTATACTTTTATCGTTTTATACTTTCACCACAAGAGTTTTAGACTTTTACGTTTTATACTCCTCAATTTTTAATCCTCTAATTTCTAAAGTTTTTTTTTGTTTTAAGTTTTTTTGTCTTCTACTTTGGTCATGAAACTTTTAACTTTTTTACTTTCGCTTTTAATATACTTATACAGTTTTATACTTTTATCACGAGACTTTTAAACTTTTACGTTTTATACCACTTAATTTTTTTTTAATTTCGTTCAGTATACAAATTCAACCACGCAGCAACGCGCGGAGTGGATAAACATCTCGTTTTTTTAAACACAAATTCACTGCCTTTTTCCTTTCATTCGAATAGTACATAAAGTGTTAAACTAGAGACATCCCACGTAGCTAAATTCTAGGAAATCAAACTGTTCTAAACTGCCTAAAATATATTTTAAATAAACTAAAGAAATTAACCTTAAGAAGTATAAATAACAACTAGGAAACAACGTGGGAGGTTAAGTATGCATGCATATTCATATTCATGGCTTTTGTTTTTGTTTATTTTTTATTTATTTATTTATTTATTTTTTTTCTAATTAAACTTCCGGATCACTAAATGAGTCAAGTTGGACCATGTTTGACCCGTATCTTGTAACCCAACTCCTCTCCTACCGTGTCTTTCTTTCTTTTTGAAATTTTGATGAGTAAAATACAAAAAGATGGTTTACAAGTTGAAGATGGTTTCTAAATTTCTATGGAGTGAAGTGGGTCGATTAGTAATGAGTTTCATGAACGAAAATGTCTGGTCGAACCATGCAACCGGAAGAAACTTTTTAGTTCTGGAAAATGTTTTCTAGTTTTCCATCTCTAATTTTTTAAAAAATGGAAGGGGTTTTTTATTTCCTATAAAGCACGTGATTTTTTTTGAAAACTTGTTTAAAATTGAAAGATGAAATTTCCATTTTTCATATTATAAAACTATAAAACATGTTCAAATCTACTTGTTGTTTGAAAACCCGATCCCCTGGACTCTACCCGACTACTAGACCGCACCGGCCGGTTCAACTCTACTTCTTGTTTGAAAACCCGGCCGCCGGACTCTACCCGACTGACATGCCACACCGATCGGACCCCTCGCCCGGACCCGACCCCCGGTCAATCAGGTTTGGGAGTCAAGTTCGGTCGGTCTGGTCCGGGTGTCGGGTCGGGTCCAGGAGTCGGGTCGGTCCGGTCCGGTCCATGGGACGGGTCCGGTCGGTCCGGTTCGGGGTTGGGTCCGGTCGCTTCTATCCGGAGGTCGGGTTCGAATGATGAACGAATGAAGATCGAAGTATATATATATAGTGGAAAACGGAAAACAGAAAACTAGAAAACTAGAAAACTAGAAAACTAGAAAACAATAAAATGTAGTTTTCTAATTTCATTTTAAGAAGTAGAAAACAGTGTTTTCCATTTTCTTATAAAACGTTTCTAAAAAATTGTAATTTGAACACGTTTTTTGTTTTCCATGTTTTCTTGTAAAACATTTTTGGAAAACAAGAGGTGTTCTTGTAGAGGCTAGATTATAAGGCTTGTAATATTAAACAAGTTGGGCTGGGCTTAGAGGGTTTCATTAGAATCATAAGCTAGTTTGCTATTGTATTTAGGCTAGTTTATGATTGGGTTTGGGTTTACTATTGGGTTTATGATCCACAAGGGGCCCAATAGTAAACCCATTGGGTGCCTATATAAACCCTTATGTTTATGATTCAAGGAAGCTTTTCAAATATACAAGAAACGGTTTACGATTTCTGTGTGCATTTCTGTTTACGATCAGCTTCATCAAGTAGGGTTTCTCATTCAAGATTAGATCTTTACATTAGATCTAGTCTATTTCTTCTACTTGTTTCTTGAATCAATCACACACGAGGATTCCGCACTTGTTTGTGATTAGATATCGTGTTCTTGGTTTGATCTAGCACCTACAATTGGTATCAGAGCCAAGAATCACAGATTCGAGGCTCACACGATATTGATTCAAGCTGTGTTTCTGGAAAAAGTGTTGTTTTTTTGAAGATTTGAAGGATTTCAGGTGTTTACGACCACTGTTGCTGCTGTTCTTTGAGTTTCCGATCATTTTTTTGGGTTTCTTTGGAGTTTACGACGTTTGGTGTTGAAGATCAGGATCGGAATTGGGTTTACGACATCAAGATTACTTTTTTACCGTGTTTACGATCCGGAAATAGGTGTTTACGACATTTCTTGGTCGTAATTGGAGTTTACGAATTTGTGCTACCGGAATCTCAGAATCGTAATCGGAGTTTATGATCCCTTCTTATCGTAATCGGTGTTTACGATCTTGTCTTATCGTAATCGGTGTTTACGATTGTTACTTATCGGAAACACGTGTTCACGACATTCGGAGTCGTAATCAAGAATCGTAATCAGGATTTACGATATCGGTTTAGGTGTTTACGATCGGAAACAGTGTTTACGATCGGAAACAGGTTTTGCGGCAAAAAGTCACTATTTCACACTTTCACGAAAACGGGCGTAACTTTTGACTCGTTTGGAGTTAGAGGCTCAAAACTTGAACACGACGTTCGTGACACCGAGCCCCAGAATTACCCCCGAATAACATCCAGGGGAGCTCGTTTGGACCCCCAAATTCCACTCCGAAGGCCTCCGTTTTTCAGTTTTAAGTTTTTGACACTATTCTTTGAATAGTGTTTTTGTCGTTTTTGCCGATTTTTCAAAATTTTCAAAGGCTGCATATCTAAAGATAGAAAATGAGTTCAGTGGTTGAAGAAAAGAATATTGTTGAGGACAAAGATGCTTTCGCAGATGAAGTTGACAAAACTGAGATATGCCCCAATCCTACTTGTGCTCGTATAATTCCTGGACTTAGGCAAATTTGTAAAAATTATCAGATAGAATTATTTGAGATAAAATGCGAGAGGAGTTCTTTTAAGGGTAGATGGCAAAAGAATGAGGAGAAGGTAAAAGCTCAGAAACGAGACATTGAGAAATATCAGAAGCTAGCAACGGAGAAGACTATCTTATATGATCGGGCTAGGATTGAGATATCTGAGCTTACACAGAAATTAACTGAACTGCAACAAAAATTTGATGAGCTGCAGGTCAAGTATGATTGCAACCAGGGTAGAAATCAGCGAATGCTAGATGCTGGAAAGGAATTGTCACATGCTGTTGTGACTGGTCAAGTTGGGAAAGACACATCTGGATTTGGATCAGAGAAAACTGATAAGTCCTTGGCTGCAAACAGAATTATTCCTCCACCAGTTCCCAGAGACATTATAGGAATACTTCTTAGTGAGGATCAAGTTGAACGAACCGAGTCTGATTATAAAGAAGCTGCTCCTCCTATTGATAGTGTCTTGGTTGGAACTACACCATTGACTCAAGAAGAAATTGATAATGAAGCAAACATGACTTATGGTGAAGGGAGAGTAAAGTATATATCAGAAAATGATGCTGAGTGTCAGAAATATGACAGGTGTCATAACTCTAAGTCTGATGATGCTGGGATAAAGTTGAAACCATACCCTAAAATTGAAACCCCATGCTTCAAAGTAATTGACGAAGTCAAAAGGGAAAAGGTGATCTTGACGACACGGCCTGAGGGGAAGATCTTTATGACATCCGGATCAATGTTTGACCAAGAACCAGATGTTGGATATGAATTACCATCTTTCTCATCCAAGTTCAAGGGAATAACTGATGGAGTGATAAGTGAACCTAAAGTTGAGAGGCCAAAGATCACCATCAAGCATCCGAGTATGAAACCAACAGCTGGAGTGAAGAATGAAAAACTCAAGGGAGTAGCTGTGTCTCCCATTTCTTCAGTTGCTTCATGTAGTTGTAAGTGCAGTTGCAAGAATGGTGCTTCTTCATCAGGAAATCCAGAGAGCACAAAGACGATGAAGACAGGTTCGACACAGGCTTCGAGGATCCAGCAGAAAGTCAAATTTGAAGCTGCAGTCAAAGCAAAGAAGCAGACACAAGGAAAACCAGCTCCATATCAGCCACCAAAGACAACTGGGTATACGTCTGATTTCTATCTAAAGAAGCAGACCTGTTTTAATTGTGGCATCGCTGGTCATATTGCTAGAAACTGTCTTTATCGCCCCTATGAACCCTATTTTCCGAAAAGTCAAAGGGTTTCATCTCAGGAGTCTGTAAAGTCTAAGCCCATGAAGGTGGAAAAACCTAAGGCAATGAAGACTGTTACTCCTAAGGTTAAACCTTCTGATCAACATTGGGGTGCTGCCAAAGCTGAAAGAAAATCTTTAAATCAAAACAACAGCTTTCCAAGTTACCAAAATTTTCAAAAACAGGTGAAGAAACCATTTTCAAAACAAACAAAGTCTGAAAAACCCAAGGTAACTAAAACTGTTTTAAAAAATGATTCTAAAATGCAGAAGGTTGAAATACCTAAAGTCACAACTCAAAAGGTGACTAAAACAAAAACTGTTTTGAAAAGTGAATCTAAAACGAAGAAGGTTGAAATACCTAAGGTCACAACTCCAAAGGTGACTAAAACAAATGTTAAATCACCTAGAACTTGGAAACCAAAGGCTAATGCAGCTACAACCGAATCATCCCAACTTCCTGATTTTTCAAAAGGAATGTTTTTAAAAGAAATTTCATTCATTGATTCCTCAGGAGTACCCAGAAAAACAATGGCCTGGGTACTATTAGCTAACTAATCTCTCACTCTGTGCAGGAACGATCAAGGAGGATTATCACTAACGTTTTTATTAATAATTTGTTTGTTGATAAGTGATTGTTCCAGGCACAGTTTAGGAGACGTATCTTCATGTCATGTCAAGTAATCTATAAATGGAAGGTATGTCTCATTGAGAGGTAAAAGGTCAAAATCAGCATGAAAGGTACTGTTCTTAACTTGGTTGTTTGAATGATGAGGCAACAAAGGGTCTTTTGAGTCAAACCTATTTCATTAAAGTTTCAATTAAGCTGTTGATTGATTATGTGTTTGACTTCAGATGCAATGAAGTGTGCATGTCATGAAACCCGATTTTCTAAACTTTTCAAATCAATACTTTGAAAGTTAGCTTGTCAGATATCTTCAAAATTTTGTGTTTTGTTCTTTTAAGTGTGTTTTATTTTTTATTTAAAAAAAAAACTGAAAAATGATGTTCACAAGATTGTGACATTAAAAATCAAAAAGCAAGGGGAAGAAATGTAAAGATGAAGAAAAAGTTGCCCCCTAAAAAATAGTGTGCTTTTCAATTTTGTTAATTGTTTGTGTCTTGGTTTTGAGAAGTTTAGGGGAAGTAAAATGAATGTCCGGGTTGGAGATGGCTGACACGCGTAAGGCGGAAGTGAAAGGCAAGCTCCACGGTGATATGCTTGGTAGGCTCGACCTAAACTTATGACCTCCAATGAAAGTGAAGTGAACTTAACAGATATATATGTTTAGTTTCCCATCCCAGGTTGCATGGTTTAAAAGACTGAGTCCCAGCAAAAACGGGTTGAGAGTGATAATTACCTAGTATTCACTCTCTCACACGTCATGTCTCTGTTGTCATGACTACATCACATAATAAAAAAAAAAGAAATGAAAAGAAATGAAAAAGAAAAGAAAAAGAAAAGAAAATGAAAAATAATCACTCAGTTGGTCTTCTTTGCGTGCTTAGCGGCCGACCTGATCACCAACTGATGGTTAATGAAAATAAGTGGTAGTCATAGCCGTGGTGCATGGTTCCTCAAGTTGGGGGTTTGTGAATCCTCAATAAACTCTGAGGTTGGGTAGGTTTTGCTGTGTACGCTTGGGTGTGGGGACAATTAAACATGATGGTAATATTGTACTATATTAAGCATGACGCATTCGGTTGGGATTAAACGGGTTTGAGTTTAAAGCGGACAAACATACCGGCAATCACCTGGACTAGTTGAGTAACTGAAGCTGAAAAGGGTTCCTCAGTCAGATTCATACGGTTTGATCCCTTGTAAACTTTCTCGTGTTTGATATTGGTAAGTATTTGTTTGTTTTTATCTTTCGTGTGTGAGTCGTTAAGTTCTTTTTGGTATGTTTTCGTCTTGTCCAGGTTGATTTGAGAAGTCAAAATGTGTTTTCATGGGTTTTAATGTATGACAATATGCCCCCGACAGATCTTGACAAATTTTTAGGGGAAGGAGTATGGGATAATAAGTATTATCCGACGGGAACTCGAGGATGATACTTATTATCTAATGGAAAAGACTTCCTCCGTCAGATCTTGACATATTTTTAGGGGAAGGAGAGGGGATAATAAGTATTATCCGAAGGGAACTCGGGGATGATACTTATTATCTAATGAAAAGACTTCCATAATACATAGTATCTGAAGAGAACTCGAAGATAATATGTATTATCTCAGGGGAAGTCCTTAGCTGAGGGGAAGTTATCAGCTAAGGGGAAGTCTTTAGAGGTCTTGGGTTCAGGGGAAGTTTTATAGAAAACCCGTAATTTATATTAGGGTTTTTGGTTAAAATTATGTTAATTTGAATCAACTGAACATATGATAATTACCTTCTAACCCAAAGACCAGTCATCACATGTCTGGTAGTGTATATTTTTTCAAATGTGTGTCAGACAGGTTGATGATAGAAAGATGTTGCTTCTGCTCAAGTTAAAGAACCAGCCGGACAAGACTTTCATCTGCGAAAGCAACTGTTCAGGGGAAGTTGTTGGTGTCTTTACAAGTATCCAAAAGCTTCAAAAGTTTTTCAAAGAAAATGCTCACAAGTTTAGGGGAAGCTTAAGCTTTCAAGTCAATCTTTTAAAAAAAAAATGATACAAAGAGTAGTCAGAGTTCATGAAGTTTGAAGTTCAACAATCAAGTTCTTCACAGTTAGAGGTTTTTTCAAAATTTAACCTCTAATTGTTTTGGAGATTCAAGACAGTTACCGAAGATTCAGCAAGAACCAATTCTTTCAAGAGAAGCAAGTCAATGAGAATCCTCCTCTCATTAACTTGTTCATTTCAAGAAGTTCAAGCTGATGCTGACTAAGAGGAAGTCCCAAGTGCCCGTCATGAAACCCAATGAAGATTTCTGCAGAAAGAATCTTCATCAACGCCTTTGCCAGACAGTCAAGAAGAAGATTTTCAAAGATCGAAGACATTTAATATCACAAGCCTAGGGGAAGATTGTAGAGGCTAGATTATAAGGCTTGTAATATTAAACAAGTTGGGCTGGGCTTAGAGGGTTTCATTAGAATCATAGGCTAGTTTGCTATTCTATTTAGGCTAGTTTATGATTGGGTTTGGGTTTACTATTGGGTTTATGATCCACAAGGGGCCCAATAGTAAACCCATTGGGTGCCTATATAAACCCTCATGTTTATGATTCAAGGAAGCTTTTCAAATATACAAGAAACGGTTTATGATTTCTGTGTGCATTTCTGTTTACGATCAGCTTCATCAAGTAGGGTTTCTCATTCAAGATTAGATCTTTACATTAGATCTAGTCTATTTCTTCTACTTGTTTCTTGAATCAATCACACACGAGGATTCCGCACTCGTTTGTGATTAGATATCGTGTTCTTGGTTTGATCTAGCACCTACAGTTCTCCACAACTAAATGCACCCTTCAAGTTCCGTTTGAACTTAAAGTTCTGGCTAAACCAAGCCTTTCCGGAAGAAGATATCCCGACTGAACCATACCTTCTCCGTGAGAACCAAAGTTTCCGGGAGAACACCATTCCGGAAGAAGTCCACCTTTACAGGAAAAACTCACCATTCCGTGAGGAGCCCTCCGACATCAAAGTTCCATGAGAATTGTCTTTTTCCAACAGAACTTATATCACCGGGAGAACTTCTCCCAGAAGTTCGACTTGTTCCGGAAAATTCCTTCTGCCGAAAGTTCACTTTTCTCCCGGAAAATTCTACTGAATGTTTCTGCTTGCCAGAAATTGCCTCAGGGTCGCTGGCTTATCACTTATGTTCAGACTGTGGTCACCGGAGAAGACTAGCGGTTGAGCTCAGGTAGCCGGATATGTTACTCGCCAGAATTTCGGGTTGTCCGAAATACGGGTTTCGCTGGAATACGAGTTTGAAGTTATTTTCTATTGCTAAATCTACACCCAAAGCAAACGCCAAAGCCATGTGGATCCGTATCAACTCTTCTATTGTGTTCTCCAACAATTCTTAGCAATCTCAATAACTCGATGTTCTTACATTTCAGGTATACCTTAACTATACGTTCGTATCAATTTACTTCGCTATGACAGACATGTTATAAGGTCAAGTTGTTTATGGGGGTTGTGCACAACTTTGGGTTGATTTGTTGAAGAATGGGGGTTGCTATAGTTTGGATTTTAGAAGTTTATTTGGTTAATATTGCAAGGCTAATTATGATGTGACTTATGTTAATTTAATGGGTTGATTACAACAACAAGAAGACAACAAGCATGTCAAGAACATGTCTCTACTTTATTTGCTAGTGGATGTAAAAGTCGGGGGGGGGGGGATATATGAGACTTTGTGCATACCTTTGAAGAGTCCTTGAGCCACAACCAGTGGTAAAAATGAAAGGCAAGGTTACTAGTTGAAAGAAGTATTAGCAACTTTTCAAGGAAAAGTGGCATTTTTATTGAAACACACCGGTTTGGTATTCGTTGCCAAGTATTTCAAGATTGTTAAACTATGGGTTTAAATCTCTAATTTATTCTTGATCCTTTGTCTTGTTTGTCTTCAATAACTCGAGTATATTGAATGTGACATCCGGGAATTCCAAGGTTAACTTCCGTTAGACAATCTCCGTTAGTTACGTCATAAGTGTTAACTTAAGTAACTAATGCATAACTAGGCCGAATACGTCCACGACCTTTGGTTGATCACCGAACCCGCCCATATGTGTTATGTGCTTATTTCATTATCCTTATGTGCAATGTGAGTTAAATACATGACTTAGTATTGTGAATAGCATGATTAATTGTAAATACTTGATTATGTGAAAATTGACCTGTTTTGGTAGCCAGCGAAACTAACGGGCGAAACTATAGTGTCGCCCGGTAGCCAGCTGAACTACCCGTTAACTCGTGACCAGAGCTAGTTTCGCCTGGCCAGCGAAACTGCCAGCGAAACTAGCCTCTGATATAAATAAACTTAATAAACCCTAGTTTCTCCATTTTGCCTCATTTCATCACAAACACACACACACACTATTCTCTGGAAACTGGTCAGCCGAGAAAGTCACCCAAGGACCAAGATCTCAGCCTCTAGACCATCATCTCATCTCATCTATCGATCCTAGAACCAACCGTGAGTCCCAAAACTATGTTTCTTGCTTCTTCTATGTGTTTTCTTTTAAAGAATGCTCAAAACTCCATGAAATCTTGTATGCTTCTGAGATAGTGCTTTAGGATGCTAGATCTATCATAAAGTTGATGACTTTACGTTTAAAATCCAACCATAATGAAGATTCATGCTAAAATAGGCCATTTAGGGTTTTAGATGCTTTTTGGAGATTTGATGATTAAACTGCATGTAAACGTGTTAAAGTTGCTTGATTTATGTTGGTAAATGCCTATGTATGCTAAATAATGAATTGCATGTAAGATCAGAAGCTGTTAGGTTGATTTTTAGGCAAATCCGTATGTTTTTCGCGACCAGCGAAACTGCTGTTCTCTGGGCGAAACTAATCAGCGAAACTATATCTCCTTCCAGCGACACTACCCAGCGAAACTATAGTGTCGCCGGGTAACCTGACCAGACCAGCTCGAGCGAAACTACCGAGCGAAATACCTGAACGAAAGTTCAAACCAGTTTCCCTGCGAAACTAGGCTAGCGAAACTGCGTCAGCAGTTTCGGGCGAAACTAGCCTAGCGAAACTGTGTCACCGGGCATTGCCTAGCGAAAGTGCTGCCCGTGCACCCAGCGAAACTGCCTAGCGAAACTGTTATGTGCTTAGCGAAACTGCTGCCTGTTTGTATAGAATTTGCTAAGTGTTGCACCATGCTAAGTGTTATATGCTATGCCATGACTTACATGATTATGATGATGTATGTTTGATTTCAGTAATATGTGAACCCTTGTTTATGATCAACCATCGGTGTCGTGTGTCGTTATGTCGAGTCTTAGTTCCAACGTGCTATGTTATGGGCCATAGTGACGTTAAGTTAAAGTTTAGACACAACCTAACACCTAAGACCTTAATGTGATTACTAGGTCTTCGTTAGCAAACATAAATTGGATTAACAAGTGTAGCTGAGCAACCTAAGGTGAGTTTCACAAACCCTTTAGTTGTGAGCCGTTTGGATCACAACGAACATACTAAACAGAAAACAACGCTGACATTTTGAGGTATGGGATACCTGCTATGGAAGTTGGAGTGTTTTATGGGGAGCACTTGCAACTGTCCATCCTTGGGGTTCCGATTGAAACCCGGAAACAAACCTTGTGACACTTAAACTCTTTTTGGGATTTCAGGCGAAATCCAGAATAAACGTTTTAATATGACTAGTGTAGGTTAAAGTTTAAACCAAATGATATCACATGATTTCTAAGGATGTTTTAAAACTTAAAGTCCTCAACTTAGTACTGATGATCTGGAAAGCGAGGGGATGTTGGGTAGATCTACTGAGGGTTTGACAAACCCTGCTCCGCGGTACACTATTGTGTAGCCAACCGGCCGGGGGCCGAACGGAGTGCAATATCAGCCTGTTTTTAGTTGTGTGGGACACAACTGGAGGCACCAACCATCGGCTATTGCCGAACTCTGTTACGTCAGCTTTCAGCCCTAGTACGACTTCCTTAGTGCATGGAAACCGGATTAGCTACCCGCGATATCGGTTGACTGCTTTAACTTTTACATAACTAGTGCATATTCAGTAAACAAACTCCTGGAAATGTTTTGCAAAACAATACTACTTATATATATATGTTGATACATACGATTATGAGACCGGGCCAATGCATGTCATGCCCACCGTGAACTCACCAACCGTTAGGTTGACACTTGTGTGGTTTTCACTTTTGCAGATCGCTGAGGAGTATCCGCTGGAGGTTGGCATGGCACGCGAAGACTTAAATTTTATTAAACTTAACTTGGGAATTTATATACAATGATTTGTTTATGTAAAGCACGTGGTTAGTGCTAAGACAATTATTTTTCCGCTGCGCATATTTTGAAACTGTTTTATTAATTAATGCTTGGACTTTACTCTGATTCATTTAGTATTTGTAACTAATGGTTGTGGTCCTGGTCTAGTCGCGCCCCTTAACGGTATAAACTCCGTTAGTGGTTAATTGGGGGTGTGACAGATTGGTATCAGAGCCATAGGTTGCAGAGAACTGGAATCATTTTTGAAAACGATTTGGAAACTGCAACTTGAAACCTTAGTTACAAACAAACAAACAAATTCCCAAAACAAATTTTTCACGTGCCAACCTGGGATACTCGCTCTGCTGTGTAAGTAAATACTTCATATGTATATATATACGTATAGATATATATATAGACCGTGTCTAGGAAGTCTAACGGAAAACCTTAGGGAATTTTCACACACGAACACGAAACGCGAACGTTAAATACACATTACTTCGGGGGAAAGCGACAACGAAGCGATGCTACGCGCTACGTCCTGATTTCTGCTACGACGACTACGCCGACGGTGACTTTTATGGGAAAGCCGACTTTCGACGATAGTACTTACGAATTTCGACGTTCTTCGACGACGCCACGATTATGCACAAAATTTTCTGGACTAATAGAGGGATAACGGGAAATTGCTAAAATACATATTATGGGATATGTGGCTGAACACTGTCTACTTTCACTATCCAGAAAATGTCTGGAAGAGCGGGAAGGAACAACATTAATCTGACGCCAGCACAACTGCAAGCGATGATCAACGAGCATGTGCAAGCCGCCGTGGCTGCCGTGCAAGCTACAATTGCCGCCCATGGTAATTATTACGCCGGTTAAGGCACAAGGCGATATATATTTTGACCTGTTTAAAATTTGAAACCCGAACTATTAATTGCATCAGGAAACGTCCATCACTGTACCTTCAAAACTTTCATGGACTGCAAGCCAATGACATTCTCCGGCGAAGAAGGAGCGGTAGGTCTCCTCAGGTGGATCGAGAAGTCCGAAAAAGTCTTCTCCATGTGTAACTGCCCGGCCGAAAACAAAGTGAAGTTTGCTACTGGTACATTCGAAGGTGCAGCTCTGTCTTGGTGGAACGCTGAGATTCAAATGATTGGGAATGATGCGGCTAACAACATGGAATGGGGAGCATTCAAAGAACTGATTATGGAGGAATACTATCCGCGCGACCAAGTCAAGAAGCTCGAAGGAGAATTTCTGAACTCCAAGATGATTGGGTCTGAGGTTGAAGCGTACACTGCACGATACCACGAGTACACAGCACTGTGTCCGTCTATGGTCGACGCTGAGTTCAAGCGCATTGAGCGTTATCTGGAGGGTCTCGTACCTCAAATCAAGAGTCTGGTAACTGCTAGCAACCCGGTAAACGTACAGCAAGCCATCCGTCTGGCTCACAAGTTGACTGATCAGGAGGTTGAAAGAGGTACACTTCCTGCCAGAATCTCTGAAAAGACCGCCTTAAGTGGCAAAAGAAAGGCTGAAGAAGAAGCTCCAGCAATGTCTGTTAACCAATCCGGGAGATCCTCAAACTCCCAGTATCAAAACAAGCGGCCCGACAACACAAGGTCCACTTTCAATTATGGCAGCAACAGTGGGAGCAACAATCGTCAAGGCGGTAATGTGAACTACAAGGGCAAGGCTCCGTTTTGCAACAAGTGTGAGAAGCACCACAGGGGTATGTGTAGCAAAGGCTTAGAGTGTGGGAGATGTGGAAAGTTGGGTCATGAAGCCAACAACTGCTGGACCAATTTGCAGAGGCTGAACAACACTGGTCAGAATCAAGGGGGAAACAACAGGGGAAATGTGAACAACCGTAACGGGCAAGGAAACAACCAGAACAACAACAACAATGGTGGAGCCCGTGGCTGTTTTGAATGTGGTGCGCAGGGCCACATGAAGAAAGATTGTCCGCGATTGCGCAGACAGGGAAATGGAAACAATGGGAACCAGGGGAACAATGAGGGGAACGGAAATGGTGGAAACGGTAATGGCGGGAATGGTAGAGGTCGTGCTTTCGTGATGGGTCAAGGTGAAGCTCGCAACGATGCCAACGTGATCAACGGTAAATTTATATTGAATGGTTTCTTCGCTACTGTTTTATTTGATTCTGGTGCTGAAAGAAGTTTTATTTCCAATAAGTTTGCTAGACTAATTAAGGCTAAACCAATTGACTTAGATGCTAAATATGTGGTAGAATTAGCGAACGGTAAACTTCATGATACGACACAGATAGTTAAGGACTGTAAGATAGAACTAGCGGGCCATACGTTAGGAATCGATCTCATGCCCTTCCCGATTGGTAGTTTTGACGTGATAGTAGGAATGGACTGGTTATCCGAGAATCGAGCCGAAATTCTGTGTCAAGAGAAAGTGGTTCGTATCCCACTCGAAGGAGGAGAAGTGTTAACGGTTCAAGGTGAAAAGGGTGGAACAGTGACCGGAATTATTTCATATCTCAAAGCTCAAAAGTGCCTACGTAAAGGTCACTTCGCGATTCTTGCAAACGTCACTGACTCGACACTTCCCGAACGAAAAATCGACGACTACCCGATAGTCCGCGACTTCCAAGATGTATTTCCTGAAGATCTGCCTGGTTTGCCTCCGTTCCGACAGGTTGAGTTCGGAATCGATCTAGCTCCTGGAGCCGCTCCGATCGCACGCGCTCCGTATCGTTTGGCTGTAAGTGAACTCAATGAACTATCTGCACAACTTCAAGAGCTACTCGACAAGGGATTTATCCGTCCAAGTTCGTCTCCGTGGGGAGCTCCGGTATTGTTTGTGAAAAAGAAGGATGGAACGTTCCGAATGTGTATCGACTACCGAGAGCTTAACAAAGTTACGATCAAGAATCGGTATCCACTTCCTCGAATCGACGATCTCTTCGATCAGCTTCAAGGTTCGAGCTACTTCTCAAAGATTGACCTACGATCTGGATATCACCAACTTCGCGTTCGAGACGAGGATGTCCCCAAGACTGCCTTCAGAACTCGTTATGGTCATTATGAGTTCCTGGTTATGCCGTTTGGACTAACCAATGCGTCGGCCGTATTTATGGATCTGATGAATCGAGTGTGCAAGCCGTACCTCGATAAATTCGTAATCGTTTTCATTGATGATATTTTGATCTATTCCAAGACAAAGGAGGAACACGAGGAGCATCTGCGACTTATCTTGGAATTGCTCCGCAAGGAACAGCTTTATGCTAAGTTTTCGAAGTGCGAATTTTGGATTCGCGAAGTCCAGTTTCTTGGACACATTGTTAATCAGAATGGGATTCAAGTCGATCCATCTAAAGTGGAAGCTATCAAGAACTGGTCTACTCCTAGAGCGCCGACCGAAATCCGACAATTTTTGGGACTTGCCGGATACTACCGAAGGTTTATCAAGGGTTTCTCTCAATTGGCTCAACCCTTAACGGCTTTGACGCACAAAGGAGTGCAGTATAGGTGGGGTGAAAAAGAGGAACGCGCCTTTCAAACTCTCAAAGACATGTTATGTTCTGCTCCAATTCTCTCGTTACCTGATGGGGTTGACGACTTTGTGGTTTATTGCGATGCGTCTATTCAAGGACTCGGGTGCGTATTGATGCAACGAGACAAAGTAATTGCCTATGGGTCGAGGCAACTAAAGGATACTGAGAAGAATTATACAACGCATGATTTGGAGATGGGAGCCGTTGTTCATGCACTCAAGATTTGGAGACATTACCTTTATGGAACAAAGTGCACAATATTTACTGACCACAAAAGCTTACAGCACATATTTGATCAGAAGGATCTCAACATGCGACAACGAAGGTGGGTCGAGTTACTGAACGATTATGATTTGGCAATCAAGTATCACCCGGGAAAAGCCAATGTTGTGGCTGACGCCTTAAGCAGAAAAGAGTATGAAAAGCCTCGAAGGGTACGAGCGCTGCAACTCACCATTCATTCGGGACTGCCGGATCGAATCCGCGATGCTCAAAGAGAAGCTCTAAAAGAAGAAAACTTCGCAGCTGAAGCACTGCGAGGGGTAGATGGAAATTCTGAAATTAAGTCCGATGGACTCCGATATTATAACGACAGAATCTGGGTTCCTCTGCTGGGAAATCTCCGTGAGCTCGTGATGGACGAGGCTCACAAGTCGAGGTATTCGATACATCCAGGATCAGATAAGATGTACCAAGACTTAAAGAACCTGTATTGGTGGCCAAATATGAAAGCCGACATCGCGCGATATGTGGCTAAGTGTTTAACGTGCTCAAGGGTAAAGATCGAGTACCAAAAGCCTTCGGGACTATTACAACAACCAAAGATCCCAGAATGGAAATGGGAGGATATCTCCATGGATTTTGTAACGGGATTACCTCATCGATCGAATCGACCGGATGCGATTTGGGTTATCGTTGACCGGTTAACCAAATCTGCACACTTCATCCCAATGAAAGAAAATGACAATATGGACAAATTAACAAAGCTGTACATCGACCGAATTGTGGCGCGTCATGGGGTGCCTAAAACTATTATCTCTGACAGAGATCCCCGATTTACTTCACGGTTATGGCAATCTATGCAAGAAGCATTAGGGACCAGACTCGATATGAGCACAGCCTACCACCCGCAGACCGATGGTCAGACGGAAAGAACCATTCAAACATTAGAAGATATGCTCCGAGCTTGTGTTCTCGATTTCGGAAAAGACTGGGAAGCTCACCTTCCGTTGGTGGAGTTCTCCTACAATAACAGCTATCATTCAAGCATCGGTGCAGCACCATTTGAAGCACTATATGGCAGAAAATGCAGATCGCCCGTATGTTGGGCCGAAACAGGTGAGAAAGGACTCACTGGACCAGAGATCATTCACGACACGACTGAACGCATAATCCAAATCAGAAAGCGGATAGCTGCAGCACGAGATAGACAGAAGAGCTATGCCGACAAGCGCCGTAAACCTCTAAAGTTCGAAGTAGGTGACAAAGTATTATTGAAGGTATCTCCTTGGAAAGGAGTGATACGCTTCGGAAAGCGCGGAAAGCTGAATCCTCGCTACATCGGTCCGTTTGAAATTATCGGGGAAGTAGGCCCGGTGGCCTACCGATTGAAACTCCCAGCCGAACTCGATGGAGTTCACAACGTGTTTCACGTTTCTAACCTAAAGAAATGTCTGGCTGAAGACATTGAAATAATTCCTTTGGAGGAGTTGGAAATTGATGAACATTTGAGATTTATCGAGCAACCAGTGGAAGTCATGGGACGCGAGGAGAAAACCCTCAAGCGTAGCAAGATTCCGATCATCAAAGTGCGATGGAACTCAAAGCGTGGGCCAGAATATACGTGGGAACGAGAGGATCAGATGAAGAAAAAGTATCCTCACCTGTTCGAACAAACGTCCACAGAAACTCAAGGTATGATTTAATTTTGGGGACCAAAATTCCTGTAACAGGAGGAGGATGTGGCAACCTAAAACTTTTGCTTTCTTTCCCCAGCGACGACAGCCGAGACTGCGAGTGCTACGACACTAGAATAATTTTCGGGACGAAAATTCCAATTACAAGGGAAGGATGTGACATCCGGGAATTCCAAGGTTAACTTCCGTTAGACAATCTCCGTTAGTTACGTCATAAGTGTTAACTTAAGTAACTAATGCATAACTAGGCCGAATACGTCCACGACCTTTGGTTGATCACCGAACCCGCCCATATGTGTTATGTGCTTATTTCATTATCCTTATGTGCAATGTGAGTTAAATACATGACTTAGTATTGTGAATAGCATGATTAATTGTAAATACTTGATTATGTGAAAATTGACCTGTTTTGGTAGCCAGCGAAACTAACGGGCGAAACTATAGTGTCGCCCGGTAGCCAGCTGAACTACCCGTTAACTCGTGACCAGAGCTAGTTTCGCCTGGCCAGCGAAACTGCCAGCGAAACTAGCCTCTGATATAAATAAACTTAATAAACCCTAGTTTCTCCATTTTGCCTCATTTCATCACAAACACACACACACACTATTCTCTGGAAACTGGTCAGCCGAGAAAGTCACCCAAGGACCAAGATCTCAGCCTCTAGACCATCATCTCATCTCATCTATCGATCCTAGAACCAACCGTGAGTCCCAAAACTATGTTTCTTGCTTCTTCTATGTGTTTTCTTTTAAAGAATGCTCAAAACTCCATGAAATCTTGTATGCTTCTGAGATAGTGCTTTAGGATGCTAGATCTATCATAAAGTTGATGACTTTACGTTTAAAATCCAACCATAATGAAGATTCATGCTAAAATAGGCCATTTAGGGTTTTAGATGCTTTTTGGAGATTTGATGATTAAACTGCATGTAAACGTGTTAAAGTTGCTTGATTTATGTTGGTAAATGCCTATGTATGCTAAATAATGAATTGCATGTAAGATCAGAAGCTGTTAGGTTGATTTTTAGGCAAATCCGTATGTTTTTCGCGACCAGCGAAACTGCTGTTCTCTGGGCGAAACTAATCAGCGAAACTATATCTCCTTCCAGCGACACTACCCAGCGAAACTATAGTGTCGCCGGGTAACCTGACCAGACCAGCTCGAGCGAAACTACCGAGCGAAATACCTGAACGAAAGTTCAAACCAGTTTCCCTGCGAAACTAGGCTAGCGAAACTGCGTCAGCAGTTTCGGGCGAAACTAGCCTAGCGAAACTGTGTCACCGGGCATTGCCTAGCGAAAGTGCTGCCCGTGCACCCAGCGAAACTGCCTAGCGAAACTGTTATGTGCTTAGCGAAACTGCTGCCTGTTTGTATAGAATTTGCTAAGTGTTGCACCATGCTAAGTGTTATATGCTATGCCATGACTTACATGATTATGATGATGTATGTTTGATTTCAGTAATATGTGAACCCTTGTTTATGATCAACCATCGGTGTCGTGTGTCGTTATGTCGAGTCTTAGTTCCAACGTGCTATGTTATGGGCCATAGTGACGTTAAGTTAAAGTTTAGACACAACCTAACACCTAAGACCTTAATGTGATTACTAGGTCTTCGTTAGCAAACATAAATTGGATTAACAAGTGTAGCTGAGCAACCTAAGGTGAGTTTCACAAACCCTTTAGTTGTGAGCCGTTTGGATCACAACGAACATACTAAACAGAAAACAACGCTGACATTTTGAGGTATGGGATACCTGCTATGGAAGTTGGAGTGTTTTATGGGGAGCACTTGCAACTGTCCATCCTTGGGGTTCCGATTGAAACCCGGAAACAAACCTTGTGACACTTAAACTCTTTTTGGGATTTCAGGCGAAATCCAGAATAAACGTTTTAATATGACTAGTGTAGGTTAAAGTTTAAACCAAATGATATCACATGATTTCTAAGGATGTTTTAAAACTTAAAGTCCTCAACTTAGTACTGATGATCTGGAAAGCGAGGGGATGTTGGGTAGATCTACTGAGGGTTTGACAAACCCTGCTCCGCGGTACACTATTGTGTAGCCAACCGGCCGGGGGCCGAACGGAGTGCAATATCAGCCTGTTTTTAGTTGTGTGGGACACAACTGGAGGCACCAACCATCGGCTATTGCCGAACTCTGTTACGTCAGCTTTCAGCCCTAGTACGACTTCCTTAGTGCATGGAAACCGGATTAGCTACCCGCGATATCGGTTGACTGCTTTAACTTTTACATAACTAGTGCATATTCAGTAAACAAACTCCTGGAAATGTTTTGCAAAACAATACTACTTATATATATATGTTGATACATACGATTATGAGACCGGGCCAATGCATGTCATGCCCACCGTGAACTCACCAACCGTTAGGTTGACACTTGTGTGGTTTTCACTTTTGCAGATCGCTGAGGAGTATCCGCTGGAGGTTGGCATGGCACGCGAAGACTTAAATTTTATTAAACTTAACTTGGGAATTTATATACAATGATTTGTTTATGTAAAGCACGTGGTTAGTGCTAAGACAATTATTTTTCCGCTGCGCATATTTTGAAACTGTTTTATTAATTAATGCTTGGACTTCACTCTGATTCATTTAGTATTTGTAACTAATGGTTGTGGTCCTGGTCTAGTCGCGCCCCTTAACGGTATAAACTCCGTTAGTGGTTAATTGGGGGTGTGAAATTGAATCCTTGGGTAGTGTGTGATGTACACCAAGTTGCTCTTCACCTACTCATACCAACAACAAGAAGAGGAAGAACTATGTTGTACCAACTAGACCTGCTGCCCAATTGTAAAGACCTAGACTTTGTTAAGGCTTTTGCATTAGTTAGTTATAGGTTTTTGGGTACATTGTAATGGGTTGGGTTAACACTTGTGTTTAGTTTTGATGGGCTAAATGGTTTCGAGTGGGCTCCCATGTAGGCCGAACCCTTTAGGGTTTTAGGAGACTTGTTCTCCACTCAAACCTTGGCCTATAAATACTTTGTCTTTCATTGGTTTTAGGGTTGTTGGTGAATCTCGAAGTTTATCAAGTGTTTACGAATTCTAGCCTCTAGAATTCGGTGTTTTCAAGTGCTCTTGTGTTCGTGTGATCTTCATTCGGTAACCCTTAATTGTTTCTTGCATTGTTACTTGTTCATTATTGGTTTACATTATCGAATCACCTCTTGATTACGGATTCCGCACGTAATCATTAGGATTAGTACCACGTGAGGGATAGATCGGATCCTTACAATTGGTATCAGAGCCAAGAAACACGTGTTTCGCGGCTCTCGTGGTACTAGATTCGAGATTTCATAAACTAACGGACGGTATTTCTGTGTTTTTTGTGGTTTTCGTTTGGTTTTCTGTCGTGTTTTGCAGGTAATCAAGTATTCGACGGCTGCTACCTGCGTCTCAGGTGGTTTTCGAGTTGTTCAGGGGGTTTTCGTGCAAGTTCAGGAGGTTTTCTAGGGTTTCCAGACCCTTTTCGGTCCAAGTTCCTGGTTTTCTCCCGAGAAAAAGGGTGCTCGTTGACTGATTCTTCAGTCAGCGTTCAAAGTGCCTGGTTTTCGATCCATTCTGTGGGTTTTCGAGTTGGTTTTCGGCTCATTCTTCGGGTTTTCGAGCCTGAGTTTCGAGCCATTACCTTTTCGATCCGCAGCTCAATCGAAAACACTCGTTTTCGAGTCACCGATAGCTTTTCGGTCGGGTATTCTGCCTGATCGAAAACCTCATTTCGGTCGACTCCTGTGGTTTTCGGCTGGTCATCGATTTCGGTCTTGACCGAAAACCATTTGTCTGATCGAATACCTGTTGTTTACAGGTTTTCGACCCTGGTTTTCGTCATCCATTTCGATCCACCTGATCGAAAACTTGCTGTCTCTTGGCCGAAAACCTAGTTCTCTTGATCGAAATCTACTATGGCTTTCGATATGGCATCCCTCTCATCAGCTACCTTGGAGATGGACACTCAAATTGGTACTTCAACTCGTCCACCTCGTTTAACCTCAGGAAAAGACTTTATGAGCTGGAAGTATAGGTTCGTTAACTATGCTAACTACCATGATCCAAAGATCATGCGTTCTATTGAAGCCGGTGATTTCATTCCAATGACTGAACCTGCTGCTAACCAACCAGCTGCACCAAAAACCAAAGATCAATGGCTGGACGGTGATTGGGATAAAGTGGAAAGGGATAGAAAGGCCCTTGCTGCCCTCACTATGGCTTTATCCCCAGAGGTAGCTGAAGCTTTTAAGGAATTCAAATCTGCTAAGACTTTATGGGATTCACTTGTTGAAGCCTATGAAGGTAACACTGAAATGAAGGAGTCAAGGAAAGAAAACCTGAGGGAACAGTTTAATGATTTCAACTACGTGCATGGGGAGAACATTGAAACACAGCTCCAAAGATTTGTGAAGATTGTGACGGCTATGAAAGAAGCTGAGGTAACCTACACTCAGAAGGAAGTAAACAAGAAGTTGATCCACTCCCTCCCACCTAACTGGGATAGCACAATTGAAGTTATAGAAGGGATTCATGACCTGAACACAGCAACTCTTAGCTCCCTCATGGCAACTATTAGGGCATATGAAGAGAAGAAGGTGAAAAGGGCAAGAAAGTTGGGTATTGGAGCTGCTCAAAGCAAGGTGAATCAAGCATTTATTTCTCAGCCAAGTGCTCCAACTTCTCAAAATGCTGAGGCACATTCAAGCCCACTAGCATTCGTTTCTCAAGCTACTAGTGGAGCCTCTGCATCTACTGGAGCAAATATGATTTCACTTGATGCAAACTCCTTAGTCAAAGACTCCAGTTTTGCCTTAGGTGTTGGGATTATGAGCTGCTACCAAGCACTTGTGGCTGGTTCTTTACTCCCAGACGACTTAACTCATGAAGATGTGAACCAGGTGCACCCGGATGATATAGAAAAGATGGACATATCATATCAAATGGGAATGGGTGCTTTGAGAGCCAAGCAATACATGGCTAGAAAAGGAATGCAAGATTGGAATGATGGCAAAGGAGTCAAGCTCACATTCAACAAATCAAATTTGAGGTGCTACAACTGCAGTGAGTATGGGCATTATGCTAGAGAGTGTCCCAAACCAAGAATTGAAAGGGATACTAAGACTGATGATAAGCAGAAACAGAAAAGGGATGCTGCTGTAGATGATAAGGCTTTAGTTGTTCAAAGCACTCCTGGTGGATATGATTGGTCTACTCAGATTGAAGACCTAGGTTTGAGTCATGCTTACATTGCACAGCTTGCAGAGGAAGAGGCAGAGAAGGAGGCAATGAAGAAGGAACATCATGCATTCATGGTCAACATCACTCCAGGTTCAGGAGCAAACTCAAAAGAGGTAAGTAGTTGCTCAAACTCTCACTGTGTTGATATATACAATTGCATGAAAGATTTTGAGACTAAATTTATGAATGCAAATCTTTATCATTCTCGAACTCAACTAGAATTAAATAATTTTAAAGATAAAGCAAAAACATGGAAAGAAAAATATGAGGCTGCCAAAGTTGATGTGTCTAACCTTGAAAGAAAACTTAGTGACTCCCAGACATATCTAAGAATAGCTAATGAAAAGGTTGAGGAACAATCCAAAGAACTAGAAAGCCTTAGAACTCAACTTGCTTCCACTAGCCAGACCTTAGAAAAAACCAATTTGACAAATAAGAAAATGTTGGATGCAAGCCTCAAATTTTATAACTCAGACACTAGAATAAAGCACATCAAAAACAATGGGGGTCTGGGTTTTGGGGTAACTTATGATGATGAACCTGAATCAAAAGATGCATCATCCTTTCACACTGTTCCCACTCCTCATATGCACAAGATGATCCCTGATCCTGAAATGAAAGAAGGAACTAGAGATGCATTGAAAGACATTGATAGAAAATTAGCTGAGTGCCCAATCAAAATTTCATACCCTTCTGCTAACTCAAATACTAATTCTTCTACTCCTTGTGCAGATAGGAATAATGGAAGTGAAAAAGCTGAAACCTCAAGTTTAAAGAGTCAAGAGTCATTTGAAAAATTTGATTGGAATAATTGTTTTTCTGCTTCGAGTCCTAAACCTGGTTTTGCTGAATCTGCTTGTTTTGATAATATTTCATTGAACAGTAATTTTAGTTTTGGTAGTGGTGATAAAACTGAGTCAAAACCCTTGAGAAGGGTTAGGATTTTGAGGAAAGGTAAAGGACCACAGGTTGATGGCCCCGAACCAACTTTTTCTAGTGTGTCTGATAATTCATCCAATGTTTCTGTGTGTTCTGATGTGCATGATAAAGTGAATGTTTTCAAGAATGTGAATGTGAAGCAGGTACAGGTGAAGAGACCACTAAATTTGATACCATATCCTGAGGTAAACTCGGTATATGATCAAAAAGTGCCAATAGAGCGGGAGTATGTACTGACCACTAGGCCTAAGGGCAAAGTTGTCTGGATACGTAAAAGTGATAAACCTTCCTGGATTTCAACAGGAAGAATTTATAAACAAGAACAGACTCCCGCCTATCCTAAAAAACAGTCATGTCATGTGTGTGGAAATCCTGGACATGTGGCAAAGAACTGTTTACACAGGCCATATGAACCCTTTTATCCTAAAGAATATTTCAAAAATAAATCAGGGCAATCATATGGTGGCACAAGCAAGTCACCTGCCTCTCAAAAGGTGAACCCAAAACAGAAGGTGTCCTCAATCCCAAAGGCATCTACAAAGACTCAAACAGCCCATGCCCTCAAAACAGAAAGCACAGAATCATGTGCCATCTAGACCTAGGGCAACAAAACCAACCAAAGTGACGGCACCCTCCAAACAGAAGGTGCCGCACAGACAGCCTTTTAGACCAAAGGCACAGGGCACCAAACAACAGACTGCACCATCAAAATTCAATGACCAAAAGTCGGTCCCTTCACAACCAAAGGGATACAGAAGCAGTCCAAAAACCAAGTCACCCTCTCACCCACAAAACTGATTTTTATGCTAACAAAGAGAATCAACCTTTCAAAAAATCAGTAAAAAACAATGAATCTGGTCATACAGAAAAGTTTCTGGAATCTGAAAGGTGGAATGTGAAAAAAATCGGTAAACCAAGGGTATAAACCCAAAGGAGTGTACAACAAACACTCAAAGAATTTTGATGAAGCAAAAAATGCCAAACCAAATAAATCAAATGTTTACCAAATTCCACAAAAACGGAAACAGATTCCCAAATGTGAGGAGGACCAAAGTAAACCCAAAGTGAACAACCCCAAATCACCCAGTCACACTCAAGTCTGGGTTCCCAAATCCAACTAATCCTTCTATGTATGCAGGAACAGCCAAGGAGGCCTGTTAATAACCTATGGTATGTTGACAGTGGTTGTTCCAGGCATATGACAGGCGACATATCCATCCTACAAGAATTAGAACACTATAATGGTGGTCATGTGTCGTTTGCGGGAGGAAAAGGAGGAAACATTTGTCAAAGAGGCACAGTCAAGAACGGCTACCTGACATTTCATAATGTCAATTATGTTCCAGAATTGAAGCACAACTTGCTCAGCGTATCACAAATATGTGACAAAGAATACCCAGTGTATTTCAACAACAAAGAATGCTTAATTCTTAAACCTGGGTATTCCATTCCAGATGATTGGGTGTTAATACGCACACCCCGCCACGGTGACTCATATGTGTTGAACATGTCAAAAACTCCCACACGTGAGATGGCATGCCTACTTTCAAAGACTGCTGAAGATCAAGCCCACTTATGGCATCGTCGTTTGGGTCACACAAACTTGAAGAATCTGAACAGACTTGCAAGAGGAGGACTTGTCAAAGACCTCCCAATCAGAGAGTTCGTTGTCAAAGATAAATGTATGGCATGTGCTAAGGGGAAGCAACACAAACGACCCCACAAGCCCAAACTCTTCTCCAGAATTGCCTCTGTGCTCGAATTGCTTCACATGGACCTATTTGGTCCAGTCAGTATGTTAAGCCTAAACCGTTGTGCATTTTGTCTTGTTATAACTGATGATTTTTCTCGTTTTACTTGGGTATTTTTCTTAGCCAGGAAAAGTGAGGTACCAGAGATCTTGAAAGCATTCATTAATGTGATCGAGAACAAGCTGAATCTGAGAGTCAAATCCATTCGAAGTGACAACGGTACAGAATTCAAGAATCAGGTGTTAGATGAATTCTGCAGGAGCAAAAGGAATTGAGCATCAGTACAGTGCACCATATACTCCACAGCAGAACGGTGTCGCAGAACGGCGCAATCGGACACTGATAGAAGCTGCACGTACGATGTTGTGTGATTCAAAGCTTCCCACAATGTTTTGGGCCGAAGCCATCAACACAGCCTGTTATGTACAAAACAGGGTTCTCATCAACAAACGGCATCAGAAGACTCCCTACGAGATTGTTCATCATGACAAGCCCAAAATAGGGCACCTTAGGGCTTTTGGATGTCTTTGTACTGTTTTGATTAATTCTGACCTACCTAAATTTGCTGCTAAATCAGATGAATGTTATTTTGTAGGATATTCTGCTAGTTCAGCATACAGGGTTTACAACAAGAGAACCGCAATGGTGATGGAGTCAAACAATGTAGATTGGCTTGAAGAGAATCCATCAGATGGAGGAACTGGTCCAGCACAAGCCTTTGACTACGACCAGTTTTTCATACCATTCAGGCTGGATCCAGTAGCTGGCAGAGGAACTGTTTGAAGATGTTGTTGCAGGACCTTCAGTGACCATAACCCCTGTAACAGTGGTTGCTGATGATGTAGCAAGAGATGAGCCAGTTCCAGCTACTCAGCAAACCGGACTGCCAGCTAAGAATTCTGAATTAAATTCACGTGAACCAGACTCCTGCAGCAACAGAAACCGAACAAGAACAAGAACATGTAGCAGAAGTCAGAGTGAGTGATGAAGAACCAGTACAAACAGAGCTCCCCACAGAAATCCCAGTTCCAGCAACAGCAGAGACAAGAATTCACAAGTATCATCCACTGGAGAATATCATTGGACCTCTTGCATCCGGAGTAATAACCAGGAGTACATCAGGAAACATTAACCACTGTATGTATTCCTGTTTCATTTCTCAAATCGAACCATCTAATATTACAATGGCTATGCAAGATCCAAGCTGGGTTGAAGCAATGCACGAGGAATTAAATCAATTCTCCAAGTTACAAGTGTGGAGATTAGTAGAGAGGCCAGTCGACAAGAAGGTCATCACAACACGGTGGCTGTACAAAAATAAGAAAGATGACAATGGGGTGATTGTCAGAAACAAGGCTCGACTGGTGGTTCAAGGGCATAAGCAGATCGAGGGAATAGATTATGATGAGGTGTATGCTCCAGTTGCCAGGTTGGAGGCAATTCGAGTGTTCTTGGCGTATGCCTCATACATGAACTTCACTGTATACCAGTTGGATGTCAAAACAGCATTCCTTTATGCTGACATGGATGAAGAAGTTTATGTTCATCAACCTCCAGGGTTCATTGATGAAGAACATCCCTACCATGTGTACAAGTTAGACAGAGCATTGTACGGACTACATCAAGCACCAAGGTCCTGGTACAAAACTCTGACTGATCACCTCCTAGCACACGGGTACATCAGAGGGATTGTTGATCAAACGTTATTCAGAAAAGAGGTTGGCAGTGACATAATCATGGTGCAAGTATACGTGGACGACATCATATTCGGGTCCACGAATGAAGAGTTGTGTAAAGATTTTGAGCAGGTGATGAGAACTAAGTTTGAGATGAGTCAAATGGGCGAGATGGAATTCTTCTTGGCGTTGCAAGTAAAGCAGAGTGACTCCGGCATTCTCGTACATCAAGCAAAGTACGTGACTGAAATTTTGGAAAAATACAAGATGCATGAGTCCAAACCAGCAGACACTCCAATGGCAGCTCGTCCACTTCTTACCAAAGATCCAGAAGGGCAATCGGTCAATGAACACAATTATCGCTCAATGATCGGGTCTTTGATGTACCTCACAGCAAGTCGTCCCGATATAATGTTTGCAGTGTGCCAATGTGCACGTTACCAGGCTAACCCTAAACTCTCACATCTTTCCGCTGTTAAACGAATCTTTAGGTACCTAAAGGGCAGGCCTCGGCTTGGACTTTGGTATCCTAAAGATTCAGGTTTTAAATTGTATGCTTTTTCTGACAGTGATTATGGAGGATGTGAACTTGACAGGAAATCCACTTCAGCAGGTGCACAATTTTTAGGAGACAGATTGGTGTCATGGCAAAGCAAGAAGCAGCACACTGT